>CM039721.1:76054217-76253716 GCA_022539455.1 Dendrobium nobile | reverse complement strand
CCTAAACCCTAAAACCCTAAACCCTAAACCCTAAACCCTAAACCCTAAAACCTAAATCCTAAACCCTAAACCCTAAACCCTAAACTCTAAACCCTAAACCCTAAACCTTGAACCCTGAACCCTGAACCCTAAAACCTGAAAAACCCTGAACCCTGAACCCTGAAAAACCCTTAACCCTGAACCCTGAACCCTGAACCCTAAATCCTAAACCCTAAAACCCTAAACCCTAAACCCTGAACCCTTAACCCTGAACCCTGAACCCTAAAAAACCCTGAACCCTGAACCCTAAACCCTGAACCCTGAAAAACCCTGAACCCTGAAAAACCCTGAACCCTAAACTCTAAACACTAAACCCTAAACCCTAACCCTTAAACCCTGAACCCTGAAAAACCTTGAACCCTGAAAAACCCTGAACCCTAAACCCTAAACCCTAAACTCTAAACCCTAAACCCTAAACCCTAAACCCTAAACCCCTAAAACCTAAACCCTAAACCCTAAACCCTAAACATTGAACCCTAAACCCTGAACCCTGAACCCTGAAAAACCCTAAACCCTAAACCCTAAACCCTAAACCCTAAATCCTAATCCCTAAACCCTAACCCTAAACCCTAAACCCTAAACCCTAAACCCTGAACCACGAACCCTAAACCCTTAACCCTAAACCCTAAAACCTAAACCATAAACCATAAATCCTAAACCCTGAACCCTAAACCCTGAACCCTGAACCCTAAACCCTAAACCCTAAACCCTAAACCCTAAATCCTAACACTAAACCCTAAACCCTAAATCCTAAACCCTAAACCCTAAACCCTAAACCCTAAAACCCTAAAACCCTAAACCCTAAACCCTAAACCCTGAACCCTAATACACTAAACCCTAAAACCCTAAACCCTAAACCTTCAACCCTCAACCCTAAACCCTCAACCCTAAACCCTCAACCCTAAACCATAAACCCTAAACCCTAAACTCTTAAACCCTCAACCCTAAACCCTAAACCCTTAAACCCTCAACCCTAAACCCCTAAACCCTCAACCCTCAATCCTAAACCCTCAATCCTAAACCCTCAACCCTCAACCCTAAACTTTAACCCTAAAACCTAAACCCTTGAACCCTATACCCTTGAACCCTAAACCCTAAACCCTAAACCCTATTTAGTGCAACTTGAGTCACGAAAATCATCCTTATCCTTATATATTAATTTTTTTTTCTAAACTCATTCCTGCTGACTGCGGTTAAAATAAATTTGTAGGAAAAAAATATGTTCAAAGTTCACTTGAGCGACTCAAATGCTATTTTTGCTTTGAGGCTTAAATGCGCTATTCACAGGTAGGTTTATCCAGCTGTAATGGAATTTCATCTCATGTTTTGGAATTAATTCAAATTTAAATCATGATTTATCTTATGTTAACTTTATCAACTATTATAGATTATGAGAAGTTTATAAATAGGTGATTTGAGACATAAAATTCACAACTTTTGTCTTGAATAATTTTGTTTTTCCAGTTTCAATATTATAACTGCAACTTGGGTGTGTGATTCCATTAAGTGTGATACAAGTGTGACCATCAAATTCTGGAGAAAGTCATCTACCTGTACCAACATGAGACTTGATTTTTCTTAATTTTATACTTGCATTCATTATTATATTTCATCAACATTATTTTTTTATTTTAAGTTCCAAATTTCTCGCTAAAATTCTTGAATTGTTTTAATCAATTCATTATAAATTCAGTTCTAATTTTAGTACCACTTGTTTACATTTAAAGAAAATAAGTGATTTAATTCTAGTATCACTTGTTCACAATTTATTAAATGTTATCATTCAGGACTTCTTAGTGTGATCTTTGACACATGTAATAAAAAAAATAATCATAGTAATTTATATCGGATAGAGGTTTTCATATGAACTTTTATCAATAGTTTCTGTCAAAGCACGTAATACATATCCTGCTATAGCAATTACTCTCCAATACCCTGCACAAAGCTGCTACTAACAGATGGTCCACCTATCCTTCACTTATAGGCTGATCTCTTTCTTCTTTAATGACAGAATGACTGTTGCTTTTACTTTTCTCTACAGCTTTACTACTAATCCTTATTACAAATACCAAAGTCTTCATGGTATCAGAGCCATATAAGCAGCGCCTTCTACACCTCTTCATGGCTGAACAAGGCTCCTCTTCCAAATGCCACAGACCTCCGCACAGCAGATGTCATCGGTGTCTGCTGCAATGGCAGAGTTTACCATTCCCTCTCCTCTCAAGTTCCTCATGACAAACCTCAAGCTCATAGTTCCTAATCAGCTCACCAGTGACAACTATCCCGTTTGGAGACTATTGATATTCCAGCTCTTCTCAGCTAATGATTTTGATGGGTATCTCACAGGACTTACTCCCAAACCCTCCACATCCCTTATCAAATCCAATCCAACTGAATACAAACTCTGGAATCTCATTGAACAAAACCTTGTTTCAGCTCTTCTCTCAATAATAACTCCCTATGTTCTACCCTATATTTTGAATCTCACATCCGCTCAAGATATATGGTCTACCCTAGAGCTTCGGCTTCAACCATCAAACAAGTCTCGTGTAATCCAACTCAAGAATGAACTCTACCATGTTCAAATGAGAGACCTCAAAATGATGCAATACCTCGCCAAGATCAAGGTTCTGGTTGATAATATAGTTGCTTTAGGATCTCACCTTGACTCGAAGGACATCATCCTTCACATATTGAATGGGCTGCCACCATCCTATAATCCTTTCAAAACAGCTATCTGCACCAGTCAACAACCTATCAACCTATATGTGCTCTACTCACTCCTCTACAGTGAGGAGATCATCAACAAGCAGAGCTTCAACGGGATGCCAACCCTCTTTCCGACAATACCGCTCTCTACTCAAATCGCTCTTCTACCCCTAAAGGTCGCTCCAACTACAAAGGAACCAGAGGTCGCGGAGCTGCCTTTAAACCAAACTCGGGCACTGGGAGTCATCCTCCAGCGTCCGACTACACCAGAATGACATGCCAAATCTGCGGCAAGCTGGGGCACTTCGCCATGACCTGTTGGCATCACTACAACTCCAATTATATGTCCACGACCTCTGCTCTTGCCTCCAAGGCTCTACTGACCAGTCAGCTTCCCACCTCAACCAATGAATGGGTACTTGATTCTGGTGCATCCTCCCATCTCACACCAAACACATCCAACCTTCAGTTCTCCACTCCTTACACGGGATCTGATACAATCTCAACCGCCAATGACAGCTCTCTTCCAATTCATCACACTGGTCAAGGAATTCTTCCCCTTCCAGACTCCAATTGTAAACTTGAATTACATAATGTACTTCATGTACCTCTCCTCTCCCATAATCTCTTGTCTATACACAAACTAACCACTGACAATAATTGTTCTATCTCTTTCCACACTCACAACTTTCTCATCAAGGATCTTCAGGACAATCACATACTCATTCGTGGACACAAACGTGATGGCCTCTACTCTGTCATTACTCCACCAGTCACCAACCACAAAGCTCTCCACTCAACTCTAATCAATTCCAACATATGGCATGCTAGGCTCGGCCACCCCAACATCCGGACTCGACAACGGCTAGCACAAATAGTTTCTTATGTATGTAATCCTTCTTCTCATTTTGTATGCAAGTCATGTAATATGGCCAAGAGCCATAAGCTATCTTTCTCATCTACAAACTTTCGTCTATCCAAACATTTTATGTTAATACATTCGGATGTTTGGGGTCTTGCTCCCATCTCCTCCATTAATGGTTTTTGTTATTATGTCATCTTTGATGACGATCACACTCACTTTACATGGCTGTTTCTAATGCAAAACAAGTCTAAAACCCTTCTAAAATTTAAACAATTTCACAACCTCATCACCACAAAATTTAACTCCAAACTACAAACATTCTACTTTGATGGCAGCAATGAATTCACTAACCTTGCCTTTCGTCAATATCTACTTCAAAAATGCATAACCCACCAACTAAGCTGCCCTTACACCCCATAACATAATATTATTGCAGAACGCAAGCATCTCCATCTACTAGACACCATCATAACTCTTCTCCTAGAAGCCTCCCTTCCTCATCACTTCTGGGCCGAAGCTCTTCTTACTTCCAACACTACAGGAAAATCAACAATTATCATCGTCAACTTTCGGCGGTTTGTAAATTTTCAGTGGCTTTCCGACGGTAAATTTTCCACCAGTATAACACGCGTAGGAAAAATATTTGCGACAGTATTTTCTAGTGGCAAATATTTCTGGAGATTTTCCGACGGAAAAAATTTGTCGAAAATAGAGAAGAATTAATTAAAAAAAAAAACTGCCCGGCTGCCTAGCAGCCCCCGCCCTGCCAGGCAGCCTGCCCGCACTGCCCGCCAAGAGGCCTGGCTTCCCAAGATCCTGCCTTGCCCGCTGCCCGCTGCCCACCAAGAGGCCTGACCTCCCAATATCCTGCCCTTCATACGTTAATGTATTAAATCATACAAAATCATGTTATGACATATAGAAATGGATCACAATATATAGCATTATATTATGTTATACTATTTTATTTATGTTATATTATACTACACTATAATAGAAATTATTATCTTATATTATAACATATTTTGGATGAATTCGAGGGGAAAACTAAAATATTTTATCTAAAAAATAGTTTTTTTTTCTTATAATCTAATTATCATTACTAGAAAGATAATATAACACACCATCATTGTTGTGCCCCAAAGCCCTATATAAAATTAATACAATTTCATTACCCCAACCTTTAAATTAATATTTTTATTATATGTACTATTATAAAATCAACTGCACTATGTTATGACTTATAAAAATATGTAATAATGTGCTATAATATACAATAACATATAACTCTACAGGAAAAACGTCATTTTCCGGCGGCCATTTTCATCGGAAAATGGCCAAAAATTCGTCAGAAAATTGCATTTCCAGCGGATTTCCGGCGGAAATATTTCCGCCGGTTTGGTTCGCGTCGTAAAAAGACTTCCGGCGTTAAAAAATCCGACGGAAACATTTCCGGCGGATTTAAAATTTTCGCTGGAAAAAAATTTCCGTCAAAATTTTAATGCGCCGGAATGCAAACAAAACAAAAAAAAAATTATATCGTGCTCCGCCTGTTCCGCGGACGACCACAGGTCCACAGGACCCTGAGCCCGCCGCCCGCGTGAACCGCGGAGCCGGCCTGCCGTGAAAGCCGCCGAACCGGCCTGCCCGCGAATGCCTGACCCGTCTGATCGGCCTGCCCGCGTGAACCGCGGACACTGCCCGTCTTCGGCGGGATTCGAACCCCGCCCACCTCCTCTCTCACGCGCTTCTGCCTTCTGCCAACTAGTCTGAAATGGAAAACTGTTAATTCTGTTACTTTTATATTATTTAACCTATATCCTATTAATTATAAAATCATTAATTTAATTTAACAAAAAATTTAAGTTATATATTCAATAATTTAAGTTATAATAAATTTAAATAATAATTTAAGTTATATATTCAAAAAATTTAAGTTATATATTCAATAATTTAAGTTATATATTCAATAATTTAACAAAAAATTTAAATAATAAATTTTTTTATTATAATTTAAGTTATATTTTAAAATAAAAATATTTAATTAAACTATGTATGTATAAATATTAATAATTTTACTCCACTTTGATGAGGAGTAAAATATGTCATGAATCAAACTGTTTTAAATTTATATATAAAATTGAAAACTTAATTTAATTATTTTAAAACAAATAAATTAAAATATTTCAATTTACTATTAAATAAGTTATTAATTTTATAATAAATTAATTATTAATTTAGTAACTTTTTATATTATTTTAAAACACTTTATAATAAATTATTGAAGTTATTAGTAAATTATTGATTATATTAAAATTGATTATAATAATTTATCAAATTATTTATTTCTAAAAAAATTTTAATTCGCCGGAAACTCTGCCCTAAAAAATCCGCCGGAAAATCCGTCGGAAATTCTGTCAAAAAATAAGTCGGAAAAATTTGCCCTTTATCCGTCGAAAATTCGTCGGAAAACCCGCCGGAAACAATTCCGCCGGAAAATTCCGCCGGTAATGAGCACTTTTCCTGTAGTGATATAATATGCTATAATATAGAATATGGTCTTGTATTATTCCATATTAAGGACGACTTAAAGATAAAAAAATCTCATAATTTGATCAAGAAAATAAATAATATTTATTTTGAACACTCAATGCAACTTTTGAATAAGAAACACATACTTTAATACATCCCGGATGCTACTTCCAAGCCACACTTAGATTCATTGAAGTTCCATAGTCTAAATAAGTATTTTTAGAAATTGTGCTCTTATAACCATGATTACATTATACTATAACATGCTATAATATATGTAATCATACTATAACATGCTATAATATATTATAACATGTTATAACAAATAATATAATATAATAAAATACCTTAATGTGATATATACAAATATTAGCAAATAATATAACAAATAATATCATATAATAGCATATACCTTAATATATCTCATCAGAAATTTAATTTATAGAACTCTATGCAACACTTAGAATATATTTATGCTTAAACTTATGAATGATTATGTGTCTATTAAAATAAAATTTTCTGATCAGAAATGGATAGAATCACATGATAATTTTAAATAGTAATATATTTATATATTTGCTCTACTTATCATTTGTAAATATATAATTATTTTAATATTTATATGATGAGACTTATTTATTTCCCGCCAAATTCGTTCCATATATTCCGCCTCCGACGGTTTACAGAGCTCGGTTAGGGCATCGACGTCGATTCCAGGATGGATGAGGAGCAACTGATCCCCCACGCCGACGAGCTCGAGTGGCTTGAAACTAACAGCTTTTTGGTCGAATGCGAAGGGGAAGACGACTTACCTTTCATCGCAGAAGAGATCAGGCAAGATGATGGGGATCTTCCATTCTCAGCTGCCTTGCCTCGTGAGCTCATCAATTTCAAATTTTGGTACCTGCGGATCCACTTAATTTCCGATATTGAGTGTATAATTTCAGTCTTTTCCTGGTTGTTTCGCTGCAGGCCCACATGAGAGTCAGGTCTCCAGGAAGCGTAGCTGGTCGGAAGAGGACGAGGGATCTGAAAATATCGGAGAAATTATTAAGAGAGAGGAGAGTGGAAATAAGAGAAGAGCATTGGACTTTCTGGAGAGAGAGCAAGACGAGGATTGGCTCCGGTATTCCCCGCCGCAGCAGAAGGCCCCAGCTGTTCATATTGCATCGGAGAGTGATGTTCTGATGGTGGAACCTCCCGTCAAGGAGAAGATACTGTCCAGATTTGCCGTGGAGATTGAAGGGGATTGCGTACCTGTGACAGGACCATATGGTGACCGTGTATATGCTAAGATGAAATCTAGTAAAACGGATATTGAAGGCCCAAAAAAGCAAAGAAAAGAACATCCTAAATATGGTTTGTTCGTATTATCTTCTTTCCTTCTTGCATGGACGCACTATATAGCTTTTTGTTATGTTAATGGTAATTTTTTTGCTGGAGAAGTAAATGGTAAATTTTTTGTATTATGTGTTGTCGCATTAGATTTTCTCAAATCTAAGTGGTGCAAGAGCCACCCCACCTCCTGGTTCCATGCATAGTATAGTAGTTTAGTAGGACACATATTCAGTTGAATTAACTTGCCAATCCAATTAAAATATTTAGAAATTGTAAGTACCATATTATTTTATGATAGCAATTCTATATGTATGCTTTTACTTTTGTATTACTGACACTCAACTCACCGCACCACTCTCCCATGCCCTATGCCCTTTCTTTATAATTGTTGTTTGGATATTAGATCCAAGAACATTTAAATCAGCACAAAAAAAAAATGACTATAACTTCATTGCTTAGAAAATTATTTCAAAGACCAAACAAACTCCATATAAGAAAAAAATATGGTTGGAATGATCATCTCATAATGATGATTCTAAAGACAAAAAATGTCCAAATATTGACCCAAGCCAAATCAACCTAAATCAGTTAATTTATCCATATCCTCTTCCTCTCTTTTTCAAATGCTAAGGAACATTTTGTGTGCACCCATTTAGTGGTGATGATAGCCCTTGCCACCCTCAAGTTGCATGGGGGAGAATTATTGAATCTCTCATATGACTTCTCTCCTTAGGTATCAATGTGGAATTTGATTGTGATGAGATGTACTCGTTTCATTTCAAGTAGTTTGTTTGACTAGAGATGAACTTCTTGGAGCCATGGCAAAATTTATAGGCCTGCAATTCATGTATTGTTTATAATAGGGTTGCCAATAAATGTCCAAAATGACAATTCGACATAGGCCTAACTTGAAAAATTCAGGTTCGGGTTGACCCAATTTAATTTCAAGATGGGTCTAAAATCTTGTATTCACTAAATTTCAGGTTGATCCGAAAATCCCAAATCGACTCAAGGTTCGGGTTAAATGGGTTGGGTTCAAGTTAAACGGATTGTGTTCCAGTTAAATGGGTAATGTTCTGATTAAAAGAGCTGCGATAATTCAAAAATTCCATGATTCATATAATAAACATGTTAATGGGTTGGGGTTAGATAGGCTCAAGTAGTTGTTCTAGTTCAATGTTTTGGCTCATATAATAAATGGGTTGGGTTTGGGTCAACTTTATGTCATACTCGAACTTGACCAGCCAACTTGAAGTGACACCCCTAGTTTGTGGCATATGATTGCTGTTGAGGGTACAAAATTTTTTATTTAAAATTGATGACATGCTGTCATAATTTTTTGGCAACCCTGAATTTGATTCATGAGTCATTTCAAAATTATTCTCTTTAATTTATTGTAATAATTTTGATTTTTCAAATCTTCAGGATTTATGTCTTGAAATATACAAAATAATATATTTGTTTGTTTATTGGAGGCATCGTTGATAACGATTCGATTGTGGCTTGTTGATTGGGCCACTCAACATAGGCTGGTTGACTGAGCCAACCCATCGTGTCATGCCTCTTAAGGATTTAATCATCTCCAAAAATGTTGGCTCAAGGAATTCAACTAACTTGCTCGCTAAGATGTAGTTGTAATTTTGCTTGAAAACTCTTCAACTTGTAAGAGGTTTGGTACCACCAGCCACTAGGTGCTACTTGAGGCTTTTCTATTGAGTAGGTGCCTAGATTTGGCTCTTGCAGTTAGTGTTTGCTCGGCTTCCTTGGGTCCTCTATAGTTGGTTCACTAGAAGGAATCTATGAAGGAATATAAATTATAGCGGGAGTAAAAATAGAAGCTTTTATATATAGGGAGCCATTTCTTAAATGGGCATTGTTGGATGATTTTAACTTGAGTTCATGCAATACTATTTTTTCCTCAAATGTTTAGTCCAATATTGGACATTAAACATGCCTTTTAACAATAACTCATATGTAGCGCATGTGGAAGTACAAGGTATTGTGTTTTTTCTCCTTTTGGGTTTTCCATGTAAATATATTTATGCCCTTTGCTCAACTTTACTGCTCGAATTGTGTGTGAGATGTTGTTGTAGTGAACGTGATCAAATCCTCTCTATACATATGACTTTTAATGCTTGACATTTATGTTTCACAACTTGTTGCATTGGCTATCAATATTTTGTTTAGCTTTATACTTGTTACTTATGGAATTAGCAAGAAGGAATTATTATATACTCTCTGCATATTTTAAGTGTAAAGGGAAAAAAGATAGAGGATTTAAGCACTATGACATTTGCATATCTATAAAACAAAAGCATGATTTTTTTGGGGCCTACGTCCTATATTTTTTCCCTTTATACTCATGCTTTTGTTTTATAGATATGCAAATGTCATAGTGCTTAAATCCTCTTTCATTTGCAAGCTTTATGTTAATATGTTAATACCTTGGTGAAGTCTATGAGAATATGAGATAATGTAATTAGGTCATATTTGTTATTAATGAGTAACACTTCAGAACATGAAGGCCTTTTGGAGTTATAATGCATGTCGTGGCCACAATATTATAAAAAATAGCATAAAAAGTTAAATAATCATTAACAATTTATTGATAATTGAACAATATAAAATATTCTAATGTAAAAAGACATTATCAATGACATATAAATAGATTATTACTATAGTGATTACACATAATAGATTATCACTATAGTGGAAAGTTGACAAAAGACAATTATATTTAAAAATAGATTATCACTATAGTGGAAATAACTAGATTTGCAAAAACAAACTTTCATAGTTTTTTTATGCCCTAATATTAGGCCAAAATACGAAACATAGATTATATCAATGCAGCTTATATTAAACTGATAGTTCTACAAATTAAACAATGAAATAATAATAATCAAACAAACTCAAAGTGATAAAATGGTAATGTAAAATTGCTAGCAATCAACTAAATTAGAAGAAACAAAACTAAGAATTAATTAAATAATAATAGAGGAAGACAATGCTTGAAAATACTAGGATGGAAAGAACATACATGATTACTGGTTAAAAGATGGAGCACACGCACATCTTTGCAAGGCGGTGTTTGGCAACATTGAGGACTAGGGGAAGGAAAAGGAGTGCTTCTAGGTGGACTTAGATCATCATCGAAAACCTTCTTCTATGTGTTTGAAAGACTCAATTCACTCCGGTCTTTATATCGCACATAATATTTGCTTCTGGATGCAAATACGTGAAGTTCATTAGATGATGGTGATAATGTTTTCTTCGGATTATGATGATGATTCTTGTGTTTTCTATTAGCGTAGACTATTATTCTCGCCTTTTATGTTTTTTGGGAATTTGTTTGTTGAAAAAGTTAGAAATTGCTAGAACTGTGAGTGAGCATGAGTGGTTATGTGAGTTGAAATCCTAATATATTTAAAAAAGCTTTAAACAAACAAATTAAGGATAAGTAAATTTAAAATAAATTAAAAAATCAGAAAGGTCAAAAACATAAATTGAGAAAAGGAATAAATAAGATAACGCATGCCATTCACGCTATATATTATGTGTTATTATATGCTCATGGTGCATATATCATGCACTTTTTTTTGTTGCACCTTGCTATGCTAATAATGTGTGATGTGAGCTACACTATTATGGGATATATATAGCGTTCTATTTTATGCTATTGACCAGTAGAAAGAAGACTGAAATTTAAGTTATCGATATACGATGTGCCTTGGTATAAAAAACAACAACAAACTCCAAGAGATTCAATACAAAAACAGATTTTTATTGATAGAAAATCAAATACGAACAAAGTAAGATACGATGGTTCTCTTTTGAGAGGACCTTCTCTCTCAAATCCTAGATGCCGCTAGGATCCCTTACAAAAATAAAATTACATCGCTCTCAAATCAAATTCTGCATATAAACATGACAAAAACCCTCCTACTTATACCAAACAATAAATAATAAATATCAAAACAACCCTCCCCCAATTCCCTCCCAAATCAGCCCCCAAATCAGCCTTCTTTCCTTATTGATTTCCCTTTCATATTTGAATTCAAATAGGAGATCTTTCCCTCTTTAATTATCTCCTTAATTTCCTCTGTAATTATTCTGCTAACATAATAAATTATTACTTTGTTGGGCCACACAAGAGGTGCCAAATCTCTTTGGATTTTGTTTCAGATTCTGCCCCCTCCACTGCCGGTCTAACCTCCCTTGGCTGTAGCTATAACAGTACTCCCCCCCCCCCCCAAAAGACGCTCCTTGTCCTCAAGTTGGAAGGATGGGTCGCTATTCAAGGCTTTCTTCAATTGCTCAGTTAGTGGTTATGCTATCATCTATTAGAACCAAGCTAGAGCTTTTCTCTCCAGACATAGCCATGCGGCCATAAACTTCTTCTCATGATTCAACCCATTCACCAAGAAATACATCTCCACCTGATATACCCATCCATATGCATCCTCCTCTTCAAATATTGGCATCCTCAACTTCCTCACCCTAAGATCACTACCACCTCAATAGTTTCTTCCTCCTCCAGTATAGCAGTTGTTGTGATCCCTCCATATTCCCCTGTGTATCGAGGGCGAGACTCACACATTTCTTCCATTCGTTCTTGCATGACATGATCTCATGATTCAGATCAACCCCCTCCATCTCCGTTCGCCCACTCTTGCCTGAAATGCCTCCCATAATGGTCGGCCACTCCACCACCTCCACCACACAATTCCTTCATTGTTGTCTCCTCTTTTGGAAACCTTGATCCACCCTTTATTGGAGCTCTAGGAGGAGGCTCTAGATAATAATATAAAATTTTATTACTTTTATTTAAAAATAAAGGAGGTTATTGATGGACGAAACTCTCCTCGTCAAACCCCTCCCGTCTAATCTCCTTTCCCTTAGATTTGGCCAAGGAAATTCCGATCAAATCTTGGTTAGGGTTAATAATTGGAACAACCGGTGAAGTTTTGGATTGCATCTTCACGAGTTTCCTTAACATCTCTTCTATCCCTCCAAATCGGCTCTCCATCTGATTCTTCATAGTTAAAAACTTCTCCTCCATGCTGAATTTGAATTGCTCTATTTGGCCTTTCAACGCATCCACTTTCTTTACTGCCATCTCTCCAAAAATCTCACTCTTATACCAATTTGATGCGTCTTGGTATCAAAGACAGCAACAAACTCCAAGAGATTCAACAAAAAAAAAAAATATATTTTAATTGATAGAAAACCAAATACGAACAAAGTAAGATGCAATGGTCCTCTTTCGAGAAAACTATAGCCCCTAAATTAGCCCTCAAACCCTAGAAGTCGTTAGGATCCCTCACAAAAAAAAAATTACAGCACTCTCAAATCAAATTGTGCATAGAAGCATAACATAAACCCTCATACTTATAGCAAACAATAAATAAAAAATATCAAAACAACCCTCCCCCAATTCTCTCCCAAATCAGATTCCTCTTTAATTATAAAACATCACATAATTAATCAGCCCCCAAATCTACCCTCTTTAATTATGAAACATCTCCTAATTAATTCCCTCTAAATTAGCATCCAAATCATCTGTCCATTTTAATTAGAAAACATTTAATTAATCTCCTCCAAATCAGTCCCCAAATCAGCATGCTTTCCTTATTAATTTGATAATTTCCCTCTTCTATTTGAATTCAAATAGGAGATCTTTCCTTCCTTAATTACCCTCCTAACATGATGAATTATTACTTTGTTGGGCCCATAAGAGGTGCCAAAATCTCCCTTTATTTGGTTTCAAGTTCATCCGCTCCACCTCCGGTCTAGCCTCCCTTGGCCTATAGTCGTAACAGTATGTCATAAATTGAGGAAAAAAAATTAGTGGAGTATTTACTTTGCTTTACTTATCTCTCACTGCTTTTTGGAAGAATTCCAAGCACAATGGTCTTCCATGATGGAACCAACAGGTACACTCCTTCCCGCAATCTATTTTATAGAAATTAAAAAGTGATGTTTATATTGATATTCTTCAAAAATTTAAGAGTTTCCAATGTCGCACCCTCTACTCTCAGTGGTCTTCCACCCACCCATAAGAACTTATTCTTGATCTATCTTTGTTTTTTAGATGCCAAAGCATTTCCATTTGCACTTACCTTTTCTCCGTACCAATTTCGATGGTCTTGTTTTGTCTTCTTGATTCTAAACTAGTTTTAGTTGCATTGAGATGAACTGGAATCCAACCTGCAGAAAGTTGATGCATCACTACATGAGCTGACTGATACAATCTGGTGTTTGTTTGACAAAGTTTTGAGAATCTTCTATTTACTTTTCTGGTTTCATGTATATGTATTAGAATCCAGCGAACCTTTCATAATTTTCTATCTGGACAGGGTTTAATAAAATATTATTATTTTTGTCTCTAAACTGTAAATTGTTCACCATTTTTTGACTTTTATTTGCAGGTTATTTATTGTTTTGGATTGGAATGTGCTTTGTCATTTTCATGCAAAACCAAAACAATTTTTTACTTCTTTCTTTTTTACTTAACTTGCATTGGTGTTTTTTTGGTCATTTAGCGTTTATACTTTTCAGCTTGTAATTATGTATAGTTTTATTTTGGTGTTGTTGATGACATTGCAGGACTTCTTTCTGAGCCTATTGGCATCATTATAAAAAAATTGGACCATGAGGCTTTTGCTAAGGTATGATTAGATACACCAACTTGCAGGGTTTACTGAACTTGCTATAACTATAATTATTGAATTGATGGTTGCAGCTATAATTATATTTATTCTGTAACAACTTGCTATAACTATTTTTTCTACAATTAAGGTTTCTATGATAGGAGTGGACAATAAGTAGGTTATACTGAACAATTTTGCCTAACTGAAAATCTGGTTGGTTCGGTTTGATATCAATTCATAATATTGTATGAACCTGTTGGTTCACTTTCTCACAAACCATAGGCAAGCCCTATTGCTAAATCATACTTGATGAGCAATGTGACTTAAGGTGTGAAAGAATGAGGCAAGCTTTTTGCCTTAATTGAACTGATGGTTGCAGCTACCTTTTGACAACACAGATCTAAATAGACCTATGCTATGTATGAATTTTTATCAGTCATTTAATCCAAAACAAAGCTTGATCATAAATATTTGACATATAAATGTTTTTCATAGTTTATAATTTATGTTAAACTAATTTGAATCAGCCGAGCTGAAGAGGCCAAATGAAACCCAAGCAAATAAATCTAAACCATAGCTTTAAGTTTCCAACCCTAAGCCAACATATGTGCAAAACTGATCTGAATGGTATTGAATGTTTGACTAAAAGAGCTTTGGTGGTAGGCATTGACGTTGTAACGAATTTGATGATGTGCAAGGAGCTTACTTCCTTGGCTCAGTTTTAAATACTAATTTTATTCTTTACTTTTAGATCTCATATCTTGAAAACAGCCATTTTTCACATCTTAGTGCAAATATTTTTGAAGGCCTTTGAAGAAAATGATTGCTTATCATGTCATCAAACTCATTCAGAAGTGCCAACTTTCAGTGAGAAGCTTTGGGTAGAAAAGTATGCTCCATGCTCTTTCACGGAGCTTCTAAGTGATGAACAAACTAATAGAGAGGTATACCAAGGATATTGTGGCACAAGTTATTTCTATATTTTTTATTTAATTTAAGCAAGTAGTTATTTAGTCCATTATTATATAAACTTGAAATTCATTGGCTTCCAACTGCAGGTGCTTCTGTGGCTTAAACAATGGGATTCATCTGTATTTGGCTCTCAAGTTAGGTCGACCACTGATGATGTTTTATCTGCTTTGCGGCGTCATTCTTCACCTGTTCAACATAAGAGGTTTTCTGGTGGCGAAACCTTCTTTGAGCAGGGTAGAGCAGCTCCTTTTACCCGTCAAAGTCTTAAATCTTGGAATGCAGATAAGCACATTGAGAATGTAAATGGTTTTTCTGAATCATGGAGCAAGAAAGCAACGGTGGATCATCCTCTTGAGCAAAAGGTGTGTGATGAGATGCATTTTTTCTTGAAGATTACAACATTAAAAAGAGAATGCAACATCATTCTAACTTGCTATGCTATCTAAATAATAGTGTCTTATATTTCATTTTATGCTAATAATTATCTTTCTCAGTTGTGAATTTTTTCCTTTTAGTTTCATTTAAAAAGTTTAACATAATTACAATTAATATAAAATATGCTGAAAGAATTCTAAACAATTGAATTAAACCTAAGGTCTAACAATAAAAAAGAGTGATTTTTAATGGCAATGTTCATACTATATTGTGGGCTCCGAAAATTCACTCCCTGGCCTCACCGTGCCCTTTTTGTCGATGAGGAGAGTTTCAATGAATCAGGTTTCGAGTAAATTTTTATAAGACAAATTGAATTTTAGATAAGACTCTACTTAGAAATATTTCCCTCATTTTGCGAGCACTATGATCTAAGGTTTGGTTTCCTTAGATGCATGCTCCTATGGTTAATTACCTCTCATGATAGTGAGAGAGAACTTTCGATTAAGGCTACTCGTTGGATAGACACTAAGTATCCAACGTATAATAGTACAAACTTTCAAGGTTTGAAAATTAGATTTTTAGGATTTCTAAGATTTGAAATTTATCACCATATACTTAAAGTGAGTTATAGGAGAATGGTGACGCATTAGATTAAGATCTCATGATGGAATGATTCCATCATCCCAGGTTGTCATGGTCCTTAGTTTACTTAGCCGAAGGAGATAGTTGACCTAACCTGATCAAAGGATCCATGTTGGCAGTCATGAGTTGTGTCGTCCAAGGGTATCTTGTAGTTTTTGGGTAAATATTTGACTAAAGGGACAGATTTGAATTGACCTTAGCGAGTAAAGGGTTTTGTGCCTTATTAACTTTACTCCATGATTCATTACTCAAGAGTTTAGAGTCATTGGGGAACATACGGGCTCTGGCTTTGATCGTAATTTAGTGATACTATTTGACAACAAAACCACTTTGTCAGAGGGCACCAATCATAATTGATTACTTGTGCCATTTGGTGGCAAAATCATTGATTAGTGGACACTTATCATATTATTATTAGCGAGAGATAGTTTGAGAATGAATCTTATGATATATCTGACATGATATTCACTCATTGTCAATTTAGATTATACTCATAAATTATCATCATTAACAAATTGTTGATTGAGGGCGGATGGATTTGCTTTAAGTTTTTAAGGTGTTTAATTTCATTTTTTAATTTTAAATTTTTGATAAATATCAAGATTTGAGGTTTTATTGGAATTTGAACTGAACAATTATAAATTTTGGCATTTATGAGATTTTTTTTTGAAATTTATGTGGACCTTTTTGATTGAGATTTACATTTAAATAGGCCATCATCAGGATTTTAGATAATTCAACTTTTATTATTTGAATCTTGTCAACTTTTCCTATTTGCTCGTAAAGGATTGGGTTCGGTCAAGATTTATTAAGCATTTTGATCATAAGGTCCCTTTCGATTAATATGCACTTTAAACATGGCCATCATCACGGTGATGTTGAAGTCATGCATAAAATGCTTGCATTTTCATCAAGGTTTCAGGGTATTTAAAAGACATATTACCTCCAATTGATATTTTCTATCGACACTACTATCATCGGTGATTTTAAATAATTTTATTTTTGTAGTGTGAACCCTGCCAACTTTGTTTGCCCGCTAATAGAGGATCAGATTGGACTACCGATTTTAGGAATCATCGTACATATACTAAAATTGGGAAAATTGTATATTCACTTAGGAATTCAGATATTGTCGACAATGGTTCTTTCAAGGAGGAGGATTATATCTAAAATTCAATAATTTACTTTTTTTTAATTTTAACCCGTGCAACATTCTTAAACTTGAATTTTGGAGTTTTGGTTCGACAGTCGGAGCACATGCGAGTATGCTTTTCAGTGCACGCACTTGCACATTTTTAGCATATTTTGTATATTACATATTTGCATATTGTATATGTACATCCTATATATATATATATATATATATATATATATATATATATATATATATATATATATATATATATATATATATTGCAAAAATCGTTAATCCTTTTTCACCCTCCTGGTGAAGGCAGAGAACCCTAGACCCTGACTTTGAAGCTATTCTCGCAAGAGCAACTCCAAGAACTCACCAAGGCCACTGAAGGAAACAAGGTGCAAGCTTGTCTAGAGCAATCACGTAAAAACCCCTCACACTCCCTCACGCACAACCTCACATTCTCCCTCTTTATGCCCAAAGCTCTCTCAAGAATTCTCCCTTAGAGCTCCTTCAATAGTTAAAAGTCTTTCTAAAAGACTTCATTGAGTTGTTTAAGTATAAGGCTTAAAAAAACCCTAATTTTTCAATTAGGTCGTCGTTGTTCGTATAGCACGATCTGGGGTCGTACAATACGATTAGTTCAAAATAGGGGTTCGTTTAGTACAATGGAACAGTCATTCAGACAAATTGTTCAAATTCTACATACTTATCATACAATACGATTGTAAGTTTGTACAATACGATTAGTTTAATTTCACTCTGTTTGTACAGGATGATTATTGGGATGATTGGAAATCGTCTCTGTCGATCGTCCGATACGATTAACATTGTATAGTACATTTAGTTCAAATATCAAGTGTTTGTTAGTACGATCAACATCGTAATGTACGATTAGTTCAAAAAAATAAGTTTTTCATCTAGTACGATCTCTTGGACGATCAAATTTCATTTCTATCAATCGTCCGGTACGATTTGAATCGTATGGTACAATTAGCCACATTTATTAAACTTTGATTTAATTGATTAATCATGGAGAATAATTTAAATAAGATTTCAAATATCATACTATATGATTCGGATCATATCTAACGATGAGTTCAAAATTCAATTTTTAGAATACTTATTTAAATTATCTGGCGGCTAGGTTTTTTTGATGGAAACAAATCGTGCAATATGATTTACATCGTATGATACGATTAGTTCATTATTATTAATTACACAATTAGTTGTTAACCCTCTTTTTTCGTATAACTGATCTTACAATATGATCGTAATTGTACGTACGATTAGTTCAAAAATCTCAGTTCAACTTTTTCACACCTATGTGTATGTGCACATTCACCAATTTAGCATATACCATTATATGGCTAGAATCAAGAAATATAAAATAAAGGAAAATGAAAAATACATATACTTTTAAAAGATATCCTATTCTGCCCAAACTTGAGCCTTGGGGCCCCTTAGGGCTGAACGACAGAGAGCAGAGCGCTGCAGTGGTATAGATACGATGTTGCAACGGTGTAAGACATAGGCTTGAGTGCCGCATCGCCCCAAACTGGCGCTGCGAGACAAACTAGATTGTTTTCTTTCTCGTTTTTCTAAAGGGTTGCGTCCCTTCGGGTTGTTTTACTTGGCTTTCTCTTGTATTTTGATAGAGTAGACATTGAGAACGGTGTATGCGAGAAGAGAAGTTTTCTCTTGTATTTTGATAGAGTAGACATTGAGAACGGTGTATGTAAGAAGAGAAGTAAGGAGAGAGAGAGAGAGAGAGAGAGAGAATAGAGATTTATACTTATTTCTTTCAATTTTCATAGTGGATTTCTTAGTGTGGTGTGGCTCCATAATTTTTTTCCCTATTTTAGGTTTTTTCCCTATTAAATCTTGGTGTCTTTTACTTTTCTACTGCTTTTACTTTCTTGCTTGTTTCATCTTTATGGTGTTTACTCCTCATCTTCCTCAACAGTAGTGCCCATAATCACGGGAAGCGATCGAAGAAATGCCCCTACACTAACAAAGAAGCCCTAAATCACTAAAGTCAACGCTGCATCATGCTCGTAATCCATTGATGACACGTCAATTACCTTTAGCAGCAGAGATGGGCCAACCAGGAGCAATCCTCTCAACGAGTACCAAAACCATTGTCATTACTTCTCTAATTGCCAATTATTAGATCGACTACATTTTGATAGATATGGGGAGTTTAGTGAGCATAATCTTCGATAAAATGAATATGCTTGCTTCTCAATTTATCCCACTGGAGGACACCTTTACGAATTTTCAGGTGAACGAAGGGAAACCAAAGGAACAATCACCCTACTAGTCCCTTGAATTGAAGGAGATCGCCAGTACATCGCCATATTCAACGCTCCGACTGCCTACAATACCATATTCGATAGGCCATTGCTGAATACACTCAAGGCTGTGGTATCAACCTACCATGTCACCATCAAATTCTCGGTTGAAGGAAATGAAATTATCGTAAAAGACCATCTAGCCCAGTCATGCACTTGCTACCTATGGGCGATAAGTCTGGCTGACACCTCTGAGGGAATTCTACAACTAGACACAGAACGAGGCCCGTCCCTTAAAGTGATTGAGGCCATCAAAGAAGTACTAGTAGTAGAAGATCAACTTGGTTGATCCTTCAAGATTAGCACCTCTTTCAGCAGAGAATACCGAGACAATCTAATACAAACTCTCTGTAACAATCTTGAATTGTTTGCATGGACAACCGTAGAGATGTGGGGCATAAGCAAAGAAATCACGTGGCATCGGCTGAACGTTCAAACTTCAAAGAGGCTCTCGCGCCATCATGTAGAAAATCAAAAAATAGTCGCTTTGCTCACCCAACCTATTCGAGAAGAAGTGGATAAATTACTCGCCACTAACTTCATCAGGGAAGCCGATTCGATTGTCAATGTGGTAATGGTTCATAAATCATCTTGTAAATGGAGAATGTGTGTAAATTTCACTAATCTAAACTCAGCATTTCCCAAGGAAGGCTACCTGCTTCCAAGGATCGACGCCCTAGTCTACTCCATGGTGGCTTATCCCTTCTTGAGCTTCGTAGACGTCTTCTTGGGTTACCACCAGATCAAAATCCATTCTGAAGATTGTGAAAATAGCGCATTCATTACAGCAGAAGGTTCGTACTATTACAAAGCTATGCCTTTTGGGTTGAAGAATGTTGATGCGACTTATCAGAGAATGATGAACAAAATCTTCAAAGAGCAAAGGGGAAGAAACATTGAAGTCTACATAGACAACCTTCTTTTCAAAAGCAATTTGCCTGGCTAGCATCTTAAAGATCTTCAAGAAACCTTTCTCACTCTCAGAAAGTACAAAATGAGAATTTGACTCTTAATTGGATAAAATGGAGAAAAAGGATTCTTATAGCTGACCTCTTGTAGTGAGATAAAGGCTTGTTGTTGTTGTTGTTGTTGCTCAAAATAGCGTGCGTAGGAGTTCCCTCAACTCGTCGATCACAATGTCGCGAGTTTCGAAGTTTTTAGGCTTATGACGCATTATACTTGTGCACGTTAGACTAGTGAAACAATGGCAAAGTGATAATATCGGTAGTGGCTCAATGGTGGCTAGTGGTCGGTGGGATAGTGACTGAGGAATGGAGAAAGATGTTGGCCAGCGACGAAGCTTGGATGGCGGTAGGTAGTCAGCCTTGCTTGAGTTAGGAAGAGGCGAGCGGTCTGGCTTGTGCTAGAGAGGAGAGAACGAGAGGCCAATTTATTACTAGACTTGGCGTGAGCAGCACTAGATTGAGAGGCCTAGGTGGCTGGTTAAGCAAGGAATAAAGAAAATGAGTGCTTAGTGTTTTGGGTTAGGTTTGGTTTAATTTCCTTTTTGCCCTTCTACTTCTATTAGATGATAAACAAATCAAAAGGGAAAAAATGACTTTTCAACGGCAAGAGGACAACTAGACAAGATACAATGTATTATTTTATCAGAAATATTTCAAGATTTATTTGAATTTTTGTATACTCTTTTAATTAGATTTTATAAATTTAAAATAGTGAAATTTAAATTTTAAAGTCAAGTTTTTTTTTTAATTTCCATAAAAGAATAAATAAATATTTATTTTAAATTCATGTTGACTTGCTCGTGAAAATTTCGGCGACCACACAACAATTTTCATTTCGTTTAGTGCACACAGGTGGAATTTTTTTTGAACTTCTTGTGCCGGAACATTGACAGTTTGGACGCACTCGCACTATTTATTTTGCCAATGGAGGTCTTCGAGTAACCTCACATATTGTCGCGCAAATAATTTGACTTTTTCGACCGTGTTCACTCGATCTGCTTGCAAGAGGTCTCATTTGGTTAATTTCGATGTCGTGATGGCAATGACGTGATCCGTTTCATGATCAGAGGTCATTTTGAGTTATTTTGAGTTTCTTCGGTGTATGGCATATCAACTTATGTGTTGTGTCATCAATCAATCATCAACCTCGTCGGATGTGGTAGTATTCATCATTAACACATTTTGGAGGTCGACATATACTATCTAATAATGTTTATGAACTTTGAAGATATTGTTTTCACTGCTAACTTTGTTCCATGGGATTAAACTCAAATAAGATAGAACTCTTATTTTGAGCATCTTGTTTGGTGTTTCTAAGGTAGTTTAGATTTAAAATTGAATGACAATAATTTTAATCAAGCCTTTTAGTGTAACACATTGATAGCATCCCATCAGCAAGATCCAATTGTCTTAGTTTGATCAAATAGAATGTTGCATTATTCTGTTAGTGGCCTGCTTATGTTAATGTTGTGTTGTTGGTTTATGTTTTGAGGTTATAGTTGTGTCAATATGCTATTTGGTTGTAACATCTCTATTTATGCCATATTTGTATGAACACTATTAGTATGCTTATTGGTGTTTCCGGCATTTTGTTTATAAACCATATCAATTCAAATAATGAAAAAGTTATGTGCGTGTTTGTGTGTGTGTGTCTATATACATATATATTTTAAATTATTTTGTGCAAAAACAATATACACAAAATAATTTAAAATATTGAAGTTATGTTGGGTCTAACCCACGAGCCAAAACTAGCTTAGTGTTTTTTTGTTTTTTGTTTTTTTTTTTTTCATTTAGATGTGATGAAGCATTGGCTACTTGCCACAACTCAAGCTCTTTGACATTCTCAACTTCACACTTTCTTCCTCTGAGGGCAGCTTTTCAAGAAAGGCAGCTATCCTAGGAGTTTTCTAGTATGAGTATGCTTAACTTTTATTTTTTTGATGAAACATCAACCATTAAACTAATAATACCTCAATAATTTAAAATATTTGCTTCATTATATTTAAGGGATCTTTCATTCTCTCCAACATGAGTTGACAGTCTTATCGAAAACCCTACACAATTCAGGATCATTGACACGGTAGAAAGAATCTAGATGTGGCTCCTATAGGTTCAAGAGATGGTTCACACGATGTTGCTTTTTGTCCCAAACAGGTTCATGGGGTGGCTCGTATGACGTTGCACTTGGCTCGTATAAGTTTTAAAATTCTTACTATTGTATTAATTTGATATTATTTGTCACGTCTTAAAATTGTATCCAACAAGGTATTGACTGCTTTGGCCTTATAGGTTTCATGCTTTTATCTCCTTGGTATAACTTTCTAGAAAAAGATAGTGTATTCCAAAATGCTTGTTAGACATGATACCATGTGGTATTGAGTGTCCTATTGTACAATAGGTTGCATGTGGTATCGAGTGTCCAGTCGTACCATTTTACAATAAGGCGTCCAAGAATACTGAGTTTGTGCTTTTAGCCTAATAGTTACTTGGGGGCTTCGATTTGATTGGAAACAAAAGCCATATGCATCAACCCTACTTAGAATACTCTATTTATGGTAGTCTTCTATATTGCGCACATCAAGAAGCGAATGCCAACCGTTTTATTTTTGACATGCCTCTTTCATCATTATCATTCTCGCACAAAATTTATATTCAGCAAAAAGAAGTTGCAACATGAACAGCTTTCTCCCCTGAACTAGGATTGCTATAAAATGAATGGGAAAAAGTTTCCATTTACTTATTTTAAGAGTTTACAACCTATTGTTTGAATAAAAAAACAATGATGATGATGGCCATGTTAACAGTTTCTGTTCCATTGTTTGCCATTTATGTTTTTTCTTTCCATGGATCACCGGAAAAAATCTATTTAGGTTTCTTTTAGAGTTTGAAATACCATATGTTAATGTTTCAGGTACTTCTACTTTGTGGCCCTCCAGGGCTTGGAAAGACAACACTTGCACACGTAGCAGCTAAACATTGTGGATACCGAGTTGTTGAGGTCTGCACATATACTGTTTTTTTATTTGTTTTCCAACACGTTTGCTTTGATTCAACATAACTTTGGTGGGTTTAAACTCTACTTTATGTGTATGGACGAGTCATATTGATAGTATGCGAATTCTTTTAGTTGGAAGTATTTTGTGCTGCCGATATACAAAAGCAACTCTTATTGCCTAAAAATGACTTGCAAATCTGTTGCTCAGATTGGAGTGCATAAGGACCGTATTATCTGCTTTTAGTCAGTAGTAAATAAAGGACTTGTTTATGGCACTGATGAGAAATGTTGAGAAATGCCCTATGCAGATCAATGCAAGCGATGATAGGTCTTCTTTAACACTAGAATCAAAAATCCTTGATGCAGTCCAGATTGCATCTGTCACTGCTAATTCCAAACCTAAATGTTTGGTGAGCTTCATCTTTATACCATCAAATTATACTTATTATGAGACTAAACGTTTTGGTTTTTAATGTTGTGAAGGTCATTGATGAAATAGATGGTGCACTAGGTGAAGGGAAAGGTGCGGTGGAGGTGATTCTAAAGCTGGTAACACTTTTGAATCTTCTAGTTTACTATGATTTGACGAGAGCCTGTTTATTGTATTTCATTGATTTCTTTATGTATAATCAGAGTGTACTTAGCGAGAATTTATTTTACAATATTATGTATGATTTCATGACCTCATCTTAGTGAAACATTGCAGGGTAAATTAAGGTTGGAATAGATATCAGAAGCTTCAATAGATGTTGCCATTAGGCTGGATTCTAATATTGGATTATAATTTCAATGATTGCTTCCTCCTATTGGTGTATATCGGTTAGCTCAACTACATCCTAAGCAAAATAAGCAAATTATATATTTATAACATAAACATTAGGAATGGTAAAAAAATATACTTACATTTTTATTCAGGAGCCATAGCAAGAAATTCGTGCCAAAGAGCATATTGGTGCTTATACAACTTTGCATCCATGACTCTCTTTCTAATAAACTTAGCACATCTCTTTCCCAATTGTAGGATGGTTGTTGGGGATGGAAGTAAAATATCGTGAAGAAATAAAAAGGAACGTAAAAAAGCAGCGAAAAATAAGAGGACACCATGATTTAATGTGGAAAAACACAAAATAAGGAAAAAAACCCATGTAGTCAAACCACACCAAGAAATCCACTATGAAAATGCAGATAAATAAGTACAAATATCTCCTCTCTCACTCTCATTCTCTCCTTGCTTCTCTTCTCTCGTACATCGTTCTCACAGTTCTCCTGTTCTAACTATTCACCTAACTACTCACAATACAAGAGAAAGTCAAGTTAATAACTTCGAGGGATGCAACCCTTTAGAAAAAATGAGAAAGAAAACTGTCTAATCCTCCTCGAAGCGCTATCGCGCCAATTTTAAACGCTACGACACTCAAGCCTCTGTCATATGATATTGCGGTGCTCAAGCTCGCAGCGTTGCGGCGTCAAATCTAAAGTGTTGTGGCGCTCTAATCTCTGCCGATCTGCGCGGGGTGCTTTGGAAATAGCGTCGGAGCACCATGATTTAATGTGGAAAGTAAGAGGAAACGATGATTTAATGTGGAAAAATCCAAAATAAGGAAAAAAAATCATGTAGCAACACCACACCAAGAAATCGACTATGAAAATAGGGAGAAATGAGTACATATCCTTCTTCTCTCTCACTCTCGCCTTGCTCTCCTCTCTTATATCATTCTCACAATACTCCTATTCTAAGTACTCACAATACAAGATAAAGTCAAGTTAATAATTCCTAGGGATGCAACCCTTGAGAAAAAACGATAAAGAAAACTGTCTAGTCCTCCTTGAAGCGCTGACGCACCAATTTTAAGCGCTACGACGCTTAAGCCTCTGTCATATGATGTTGCGGTGCTCAAGCTCGAAGAGCCAAATCTAGAGCGCTGTGGAGCTCTGCTCTCTATCGATCAGCGCTGGGGTGCTCGGGAACACATTGCCAGGGCATTGTATGAACAAAAATAAAATTTCGGGTGCAAAGCACCCGAACCCCCACACCCCTTAGAAAGCACGAGAAAGTGGCTTGAGGTCCTAGACAACAGTACAATCTAATTGATCAACACAATCAAATTTCATATGGAATTAACAATTACTTCATAAGCTCAATATTGTAGTGATATTGCATATTCGTTTACATTGTATTGGGTTGGGGCATTCTTCTTAAGGATAGTGGCCTCATAGCACACCATGTCCCTTGTTAACACTTTTAGCGTCCTCTCCTAGAGAAATTATTCTATGTGGAGTCCGGACGTAGCTCTGTGTTTGGACTCCAATGAAATCATGATGTTTATATTCAAGAAATATTTTTAGTTTCTGACCCAACAACCCAGCCCAGCAAATTCAATTGGTGCTTGTTTTTAAGAATATAACCAGCAAAAAGTCCCCAAATTTTTGAGTTTTAGTGGAAAAAAACTTTTGGTACTTAGAAAGAAAAATGAGAAATAACCGATGAAGATGGAGACTGGTTTGGAGAATATTCATTCTTCGATGACATAATGTATTGTAGGTTTCAACTTATTGGTAAATTTGTAACTCCTTACAAGTTTTATTACGTTTTTTGTAATTGTATGTTTTGTTGAGCTTAGTTTTTTCAACAGAGAACCTGTCATAGAAGCAACTATAATAGAACAATTTTTGCCTTCAAGGCAAATCAAGTGCTCAAACATGCTTGAATGCTTCAATGAGTAATTTGTTTTGAGAATATATTCTTCAATTATTTATATGTCGAATGCCGCAAATAGGAACTATTTTTGCCTTCAAAGGCATGCTTCTGTAAACACCCTGTGTAAAATTTAATAGAAAATAATAATTTTTTTAACTTATACGTCGTCGTGTGTATCGAAGAGATTTATTTTGAATTATGCTTTTTTTAATACATAGTATTGCTTGTGTATTATATTTTAAAAGTTAGGAATCAAAGATATGAATAATTTTTATGATGTTTTCGTTCATTTTGTGATGTTTTTGAACTTGTACATTGTGCATAGAAGATACACTTTAGATACATAGGAAATACATAGTTGATACGTAACAAATACGCAATAAATATGTAGCAAATATGCTACAAATACATATCAAATACACAGCAAATACGCAATAAATATGAAGTAAATACGCAGTTGATACGTATTGAGTGTGTATTAATTTGTATTTAGTGTGTATTGAGTGTGTATTACTTATAATAAATATTTTTTATTACATGTTCAATTCTGAATGTGTATTGAATGTGTTTTACCTGTAATAAATATTTTTTATTACAAGTTCAATTATGAATGCAAAAAAATAAATTTATTTACAAGTTCAAACAATGCACATTTGATACATCATTGAGACATAGTAAATACGTAGCAAATACATATCAAACGCAGCATAGCAATTACTAAAAAAATACGCAGTAAATACGCAACAAATTCGCAGTTGAGACGTATTGAGTGTGTATTGAGTGTGAATTGAATGTGCATTGTGTGTGTATTGATTGTGTGTTACTTGCAATAAATATTTTTTTATTACAAGTTTATTATGAATGTGTATTACTTATAATAAATATTTTTTATTACAAGTTCAATTATGAATTTACAAAAATAAATTTATTTATTAGTTCAAAAAATGCACACTAAATATATCATTGATAAACAGTAAATACACAGTTGATACGCAATAAATACACATTAAATATGCAGTAAATACGTAGCAAAAACGCAGCAAATATTTTATTTCATTCTTTCAAGACTTTCAATTTTTTATCTTTCATTATATTCGTTTCTGCTTCTCACCCTATTCATAATAGAGACCAATGCTTCAAAAAATTTTGAAATTTTATTTTTGTTAGAAGAAGTTATTCGATTTATGTAAAGTTTTTTAAGGATTGGGATGTGATTGTAGTTAGAAAAAGAGAAATTATATTGAATCTAAATACAAACATAAAATTTTGAAGTAATATACTTTGAAGTGTTTGATTTCAATAAACAGGAGATAATTTGAGTACATTTTAATTAAATTTATGTAAAAAATGTTACAAATATATTTTTCTTTATGAAAAATTCAGCCTCGGCCTCCCTTGTTACTTTTCGGGGGAGTTTTAATGGAATTAAATTCTGGGGTAAATTTTGGAAGGCGGATGGGTTTGTACATAAGACACTACCCAGAGATTTCGCTCTCATTTGGCGAGGACTTTATGATCTGAGTTCTGGTTTCCCATAGGCGCAAGCCCCTATAGTTAATTACACCTCCCGATAACAAGAGAGAATTTTCGATTAAAGCTAATCGTCAATCAGATATGTAGAGATACTTAGTATCTGGCATATAGTAGCAGCATGGGCTTAGGAAATGTAATATTTAAAATTAGAAATTTCACCATCTTGTACTTAAAGCGGATGGTGGGGGAATGGATGATGGACCCGATCAAGATCCCATGTTTCTGTCGTCCCGGACCATCGTGGTTACTGGTCTACTTGGTCAGAGGAGGTAGTCGACCCAACCTGAGAGAAGGATCCTTATCGGCAATCATGGGTTGCATCGTCCAAGGGGACCTTGTAAACCTGGGGTAAATACTTATCTAAGGGGACAAATTTGAATCCACCTTAGTTAACAGAGGGCTTTGTGCCCTGTTGATTATATCCTATTGATTCATATCTCAAAGATTTGATGTCACTAAGGAACGTATTGGTTCTAGCCATAACTGTTATCTTCTGGTGCCATTTAGCGGCATAACCACTCGGTTCATAGTGCCCCGAGTTATAATCGTTTATCTACAGTGCCATTTGGCGGTGAAATTATTAGTTAAAGGACGCGTGCCACATCCTTACTAGCAAGATATTATTTGAGAATATATCCTAATGATATTTTTCGATTAGGCATTAGCTCTATATGAATTGAAGTAAATTTAATTTATCCACCTTGACAAACTGTTGCACAGGATAGATAGAGTTTGCTTTAAGAATTTGAATTGATAATTTCATTTTTTAAATATCTTTGGATTTTGGTATTTTTGTAGGGTTTGAGCTTTGTGAGTATTTTAGAAGTATTTGGAAATATTTGGAATTAACCCCTCGGGTTGTGATATGCATTCAACACGGTCATCATCAGGGTGATTTTGAGGTTACTTGAAAATATTTGAATTTTGTGAAATTTTGAGGGCATTTTGAAATATTTGAAATTAACCCCTCTGGTTGAGATCTGCATTCAACACAACCATCATCGGGGTGTTTACGGGGTTATTGCATTTTATCCGTTGGACCTTGTCAACTCTGCCAACTTGTCCACAGAGGATCGGGTCCATAGGTTTTATGTTTTTATTGATGAATATCTTTTGTCTTAGATTTTGAAGGTCTTATATGAATGTATAAAACATATATTCATGTCGACATCTTCACCATATATCTGTTTGATAAGTCGAGCCTTGTCGATTCTTATCTATCCATATAAAAAGATTGGGCTCGAACTTGGGTTTATTTATTGACCCACGCATCATCTCTAGACATCACGTGTGTACCCATAACACGCTTGCCGGGGTTCATACGAGTTATGTGATTGCATATGCCCTTTTGCGTACCTATGTGCATACATATTATAGTGCATTTGCAGGGGCATTTTTGAAAATATTTGATGTCAGTCAATCGTGCGACAATTGCCATTTGAGTGCAGCATTCTATTTTGGAACTTGTATATGCTTTCTTTCTGCTTGTACGAGTGTTGTAGATCCAGTGATGTGACGTTGTAGCTTGTAGACATCTTCTGTTTGCTTGCATGAGTGTTGCGAATTCGGTGGGGTGGCATTGTACTATGATCATTTTCCCATTTCATATAGGTAGACTGTCGTGCAATCTCCTGCTTTGGGTCATAGGAGATTGCACTTGTTGAAGCCCTTCTGTATTTGCTCGAGGATAGCACTTCGTGGACTTGAAAGGTTCCCTACAGTAGTTTGTAGGTATTTGCATTTGCTGCATATCATCCTCCCTTACTTGCAATGGATCAACGTATTTGTTGGTCATTTGAATGGCAGTTGATCGTAGGGGTACTGCGTGCTATTGATCATCATCCATAATTATATCATTATACATATGGAGAATTTTCTATTGGTGCTAGCGGGCATCTGTGCTTGCCACGATCTTTTACCTCATGCCTATAGAGGATCCACCAATATTAGCGATGCATTCACTATTATAGCTTGGAGATAGGTTCGTTGTATGCATCACAAGCTTTCTGCAATATGTGTGGGCAAATTGCGTTGAATGCGGATCTTCTAGTGTCTCTCGTAGGCATTCACATTTGGTATAATCGTATTGCATTTTGTTTGTGTACGATAAACTGGATGCATAAGGGTCTTCTACAGTAGCTCGTAGGAGCTCCTATGCTTGCATATCTTTGTTGCATTTGCTTCTTATCGTTCGTCCCCGCTTGCAAAGGACCAGTAAACTCAGTACGGCTCCTTCTAGCGTCGGTTGTGAAGGGTGCCATAGTGTTCACTACTTGTTATTGGCTGCCATTTGTAGGAAAACTATTGTGTATACGACAGATTTTTCATCATTGCCAGCAAACACTTGCATTCATTGTGTGTTAGATCCCTCTGCTTGTAGGGGCCAAGTGTATTGGCTTAATACTGAATGGTTGTCGATAGTAGAGATGTTACTGCATTTACTTGACACTGGAGTGTTGTTGATTGTAGGAATTTTGCTTCATAGTGCCCGCATTTCAATTATCATGACGACTCTTTGACATTCATTAGAGATTTCATGTCATAGCTTATAGATAGAAACTCTTGTTGATTACTCTTGCAAATAAGTTGTGTTATCCACTGAGAACATCATATCGTCATGAGAAATTTGATTATATTGTCTATAATTCATCATTATTTACAAGCAAATGGTGTTTACAAGTTTCTCATTCACCACCAACCTTGCATATGTTCATTTTTATTTAAGTTGGTGCCTGTAATTTTCCAACATTCCATTTGAAAATAGTGTTATTATTCAAATGGAGTTCCTTATCAATCATTCATTTTATTCTTATTGTAAATTCAAGTCAAGCTCAAAGTCATTTGAGTTCAACTTCTTGTAATACAAGCAGGTTCGGGCTCCATGTAATGATGTTCAATTCTTTATAGTTTGCTCATTCAAGTCCAATGTCTACAAGTTCTTGCTCATTTCAAGTTCAAGTTCATTATAGTTTATTCAGTCCATTTTGTTCAATTAACAAGTTCAAATTGAATCCTTTATGTTTGTTCAAATCCATGTTAAATTCATTATAGCTTGTTTTCAATTCATCGTCGGTTCAAATTCAAGTACGAGTGCGGTCCCCTGTTCACCAGAAATTTTGGCAGCCTCCCGGCGTCTCTCCCGTTTAGGGGAAACTATGTGAAACTCGGCAATCCCACCACGCTATTATGGTTGGTGCTGGGTGACACTGTGGCCGTACATCTTCAATCCCACTACTCTATAAGAGCGTGTATAGGGGTTCCAACGTACCTGCATGGGGTTCCAATGTACCTGCATGAAAATACAAGTAGCTTTCCCTTCCATGTCTCAAGGGTGTGTACAGGTACTTAAGGGACGTCCCCACCATACTACAAGAGCGTGTATAAGGCTTACCCATCTTGTCGTATGCGTCGCACCAGGCTCCCTCCTACCATGCTACGAGAGCATGTATAGGTGATTCTTTGGTCCACCACAAATGCCAAAATTGGGATTTTAGATGATTACTCGTCTCTTTGTAGACATCGCATCGGGCTCCCTCCTACCGTGCTATGAGTGCGCATATAGTTAATTCCCTAGTCCGCCGCAAATGACGAGAATGAGATTTTGAGTTAAATGAACAAAAAGGATCTCCCTCTCCCCTCTTTTTTTTTTGATTTTTTTTCTTTTTGTTACTTGTTTTTTTTTTTTTTACTTTTTCCCTTTTCTTTTTCTTTTCTTTTTTTACTAACATATATATACATATATATAAGGCAATAGTATTAATTAACTAAATAATATCTATATACCTACAGGGCTCAGTTGGAGTCGATGGATTCCTGTGAGCAGGGAGGTTGGTAGAAGCCAGAGAAGTGGTGGGAGATTTGGCATCGACTGCAGACAGAGGGTAGGAGGTCGGCACAGTGATAGGAGGCAAGTCGGGTATGACTTGAGGGAGAACACAGGTAAGTATCGCAAGAGATGGAGGGGTCGGTTACAGGCAGAGGAGCTTGAGCCCACATGTAAGTATCACAAGAGATGCGATCGGGCCTGAGCAGGTCGGCCAAGGCTTCTGGTAGCTTGTGATCAGGTATTCCGATTCAAATGGTTGGAGGTCGGTCGGGTCTGAGCTTGGAGCAGGTAGGTAGGTTGGTTGGGTAGATGGAGGAAGGGCTGCAGACGAATGGAGGAGATGGAGATGGAGATGGTCAGCACATGCAGGTCTTCTGCGGCTTGGTTTCGGCTCAAGGGTTCGGACAAGATGAGGAAGGCTCGGGTTGGGAGGGGACTTGTGAATGGAAGATGAGGGAAGCAGAGACAACGAGAGCAAACAAAGAACTCGTTCTCATTTTATTAGCTGGAGTAGTAGTAGAATTGAGGTGTCATCGTGGCTTATCCGAGAAGAGATCGCGAAGCAGAGTAGATACGTGAGATTTTGGGCTAGACTCGCGGATTTGACAGGTACAAGGTTTGATTTTATTTTTTGTTTCCTTGTACAGAGGTCAACACTTCCCAAAAATTATTATTTTCTATAAAATTTTACATAGGTTTTTTATAGAAGCATGACTTTGAAGGCGAAAATTGTTGATCTTTGTGACATTCGACATATAAATAATTGAAGAATACATTCTCTAAAAAATTCCTCATTGAAATATTCGGGCATGTTTGAGAACATGATTTGCCTTGAAGATGAAAATTGTTCTGTTTTAGTTGCTTCTATGACAGGCTTCTCTATTAAGCTCAATAAAACATATATTTACATGAAACATAGTAAAACTTGTGAGGAGTTTCAAATTTACCGATAAGTTGAAACCTAAAGCACGCCATCTCTTCAAAGAATGAATATTCTTCAAACCAGACACCATCTTCATCAACTGTTTCTCATTTTTCTTTCTCAAAACCAAAAGTTTTATTCCTCGAAAACTCTAAAATTTGGAGATTTTTCACAGGTTATTTTCTTAAGAACGAGAGCCGATTGAATTTGTTGAGCTCAGTCATTAGGTTACAAGCTATAAAAAAATATATATTGAATATCCATGTGTCATGATTTTATTGGAGCCCAGACGCAAAGCTACATCCGGACTCCGCACAGAATAATTTCTCCCTCTCCCATGACATCCTATCCTATGGGCATCTAAAAAATTTGTCATCTTTGACTATGAGAAGCATTTCATTAACAATGATACTTTGTTTGTCATAGTTGAGAATGAAAATGTCTACAACGAAGCACGACCCAACCTTTAAAAATTTATTTTTGTGAACGCACTTCATGAAAGCATTTTTCAGGTGTGTTCTTAAAATTATTGTCTCAGTCCAATTAGCTGTCGTGCAGCTTGTGACTTCTAGTGATTCTCTCAAGTGTAACAATGATGATGAAGGTGTGATGATGATGAAAGTGTTCAGTTGCAAATATTTTTCATTTGGATGTGAAATCGAGTGTCAAGTGAGCTTGTTGTACCACAATGGAATTGTGATTAGACGCCAATAATTATACATTAAAAATAGAAAGCCCAATGGTGCACCACGATGCCTGTGCGCACACTTTTTCTGTCCATCCATTTTTAGTGAATGCCACCTTTTCTTGGTCTCATTTTACTAAACACTGCTAAATGTTTGAATACTGCCTTTTTTGTTATTTCTGATCCAACCCAACTATATATATATATATATATATATGTATATATATATATATATATATATATATGTATATATATATATATATATATATGTATGTATATATATATATAAGTGGAAATATTCATGGATGGAAAAATAAATCTTGCTATGTTCGTGGGTTTTCATGGATTCTGTCATATTCAAACTGTCTTGTGGAATCTAAGTCCTCTTAATATTTGTTCAAGCAGGTGGTTGCTGATAAGAAAGCCAAGGTTGAGAAGCCTAATTCCACGCAACAATCTTTATCAGAGTTTTCCTCTAGAAGAGGGAAAAATTCGGCTACATTGTTAAGGCCTGTAAGGGATGGAAATGATTGATTCTTAAGCTCATTTTATCCGATGACTCTTCAATTTTTTTTAACAATTTACCTAATGTAGGTAATTTGCATCTGCAATGACCTTTATGCACCAGCTTTGAGACCACTCCGCCAAATTGCAAGGTGAGTTCCTTGATATAGCTGGCAAGACCAACATTGGATATAATTTTCAGATTCATTTAGTAATTTTTTTGTTGCTTTCAGCTTATGTTGCATTGCTTTATTTTGTTTCTTTTACAGGGTCCACATGTTTGTGCAGCCAACAATAAGTCGTGTGGTGAACAGGTTTGAAGAAAATTAAACTGAAAAGTTGATGTTAAAGAAATTCATTTTCTCTCTAGAATAACATTACCATAATTTTTTCATCCTTTAGGATGTTTTCACTTGTGCAAGAAAACCTCATTTTTATTGACAGAAATCATTCTTGATAGGCTTAAATATGTTTGCCAAAAGGAAGGATTGAAGACAAATTCCATAGCACTTGCAGCCCTAGCAGAATATACTGGTTGATTTATTTTCTTTCTCCCATGTTATCCATTGGATTTTTTGCATGCATAAAGCCTTTTATAGTGGGAATTCTATTTGGAAATATAAAAATGGAATTATGAAGTTTGTTAGGTTTCTGGTATTTCTTATGTCAGCTATTCCTATGAGAGCTTATCTTCATTCTCTTGACAACCAAAAGTTTTGCAGAATGTGATATACGCTCGTGCTTAAACACGCTTCAGTTCTTGAACAAGAAGAAAGAAACCCTGAATATTGTAAGACTTCATCTTTCTTATTGGCCTTTTTCTTTTTTATTTACTTTGAAAATATCGTTTCATCTTCTTTTTCAATATTCAGTTGGAGGTTGGTTCCCAAGTCGTTGGTCACAAGGATATATCGAGGAGTTGCATTGATATATGGAATAAGGTATTCAGTTGTTTCCTTGCCTTGTCCTGATCATTTTGATTGCCTTCAATAGTTATAATTTGTCACATATTTTTGCATTTACGAAATATTGCATGTGCGCAGATTTTTCAAAATGGTAAATCCAAGCGCGCAAAGAGTTCAACAACTAACTTAAATGGTCATGGGGATTTTGAGTTTATGTATTCCCTATTATCTAACCGGTAAGACAGATATTGTTGCTTTAAAATAGAAAATTCTCTTTTAAAATGGCCAAATTGATAATAAAGCATATATTATTTTCTCTTTTGTTTTCCATTAAGACTTTAAGTAATTTGCAGTGGTGATTATGACTTAACTATGGGCGGTATTCATGAAAACTTCTTAAGACTTTCTTACATTGATCCAATGATGATAAAGACTGTAAGTTTTTTTTTTTGGATAAATTCCTCATGTTCTTATTCAAATGGTTATTCTCATTGACATTCTCCATTATACTGGCTGCTCAATTGACCGTGTCCTTGAAGGTTACGTGCCTTGATATGCTTGGTGTTTCTGATTCGTTGCATCAGTATATTATGCGAACTCAACAGATGTCACTTAATGGTTACATTGCACTGACTTCTCGAATTTATGCCTGCATAGCCATTTAATACTTAGATTCGATAATATCAACCTTTTTGTCTTCCCTCAGCTTTTCAGCCTCCTTTTGCAATAGCTATCAAACGCTTGATTGCACTTGTTGATAAGCCAAATATTGAATGGCCAAAGTCTATACAGAGGTAGAATACACTTGCAAATCATTCATCAGTACTATTGCATAGATTAACTTCAATGTCTTTTAGATACCGAGCAATGTCTTTGGAGAGGAAAGACTTGTTGAAGAACTGGCAAAGCAAAATGTCACCAATTATCTCTAGGCATCTTTCAACTGAGTATTTTGCCGAAGAATTCGTCTCTCATTTTTTGCATATCCTAGTCCCTCCAACTTTGAGGCCTGTAAGTTTATAACAATTTATTCATGTTACCAGTTTGCTTTCCATATTTAAAATTCAATCAAATTAAAATCTTGGTACATTAAGAGAGAATCTCCTACTTTGCAAGCTCGTGCTATCTCATTAATTTCTTTTTCCACATGCTTACTGATGGGGTTGTTTCTTAGTTCCTTCTAGATAGCATTGCATCTATTTTCAGAAAGGGAGAAAGATGATCTAGCTCAGCTGGTGGATACTATGGTTTCCTATTCCATTACATACAAGAACTCCAAAGCTGAGCCCTTAAAGGGTGCTCATAACAATGGAACCGCTAAGGATGTCTCTATACTCATTCTTGACCCCCCAATTGGTGACTTCATTAACTTTAAGGTCTTCTTCTTCATAGTGTTGTTTTCTTAGTTATAAATCAAGTTTTAACATTATCTTTACCAATTGTTCACTTTATTTGAGCAGGACTATCAACCAACACATTTAGAATTATCTTTAGCCATGAAGCAGGTTTTGTTGCATGAGGTATGACATCACTATGAATTTCATATAAAGGGTTACTTACGTAGTTTCTAAATCATGTCATTCTTTGCCGGTTGATAATCTGCCGAAATAATCAATAGGACTACAATATATATGACCTGATATAGAGGCAGAAAACAAGCTTTTTGGCTACATGGTGTTGTTCACAATGTGTCATCCCATTATTATCATAAACTAATTTAAAAATCTTGTGCTTGCTAATCCAACTAGGACTAATATGATGTGATCCTTTAATCCTTCTCTACATAGTTATCTTTCTATCATACTAATAAAGAAAGTTGGTTAACAGGTCGAGAAACAAAGAATACTGCGTGAAAACTCAGGAAGATCATTGAATCCTGGTAATGAATGTAACAAGGACAGCCAGGATTCAACTATTACCAAGTTAGAAGTATTACATGACATCATCACTAAATCTGCATCCGTTAAGGGTAATGATAAACCCAGATTGGCAATGCTAAAGTTGGAAAATGAAGACAATCATAAAAATTTAAATTCAAAATCCAAGAAAATTGTTTCCAATACAAGCATAACTGCAGAAGTTACTGGCGACTTGAAGAAGCCTAGCAGGCCAACTAGTTTCTTTGATAGGTAATTTTGTGTTTATAAATCGCCCTTTTAGTTTTGATAGGGCATTGCAATGCGTTTTACAAAACTTTTATGTTTGCCTGTTTCATAATCAGATTTAGGCAAGGATGTAACATTGACTCAAAGAATCATGTCAGCAATTTACAAAAGGCTGCAACTGCTGAAAGAGATTCAAGGCCATTTCTCTTCAAATACAATGAGGTAAGTGCTTTTGTCGTCTCCATGATCAATAATTTCTTCAATACGATGCTTTGTATGATGACGACCCCCACAAAATTCTAGCATAATTAAGTACAGCTTCAGCTCAATCCCATCCCATGCCTGAAAAACTATTGCTTGATTATCTTACAAAATTTAATGAGTTAGTTATTCTAAAAGTTGCCTATTGCAGGGCTTCACCAACGCTGTGAAGAGATCGGTGAAAATTCGTGATCTGCTGCTCTGATGCAATTATATTTTTTAAGCTTGTTATTAACTGTCCACTGTTCTCATTCATTTTATAATTTTGCTTTTATGTTTATGTTAATGGAAATTGTAGCATGTTGGACCATGGAAGTTGTTTTTGTAAATTGTGTAAGCATTGGAATTTTAAGTTGTCTTGGTTTTGCAAATTAAAATAAATAAATAAACGATAGCGTGAAAATATTGAAAGAGAAAAATAGCTAGGTTTAATCTAATATTGAAAATCATTTTTTATTGAAATTTGCATAAAAGTGGCAACTTAGAAGCATTCGGAAAGATTTATAAAGTTGTCACATATGCATACTTAAAAGTCTCGTTTATATTAAAATAAAATAGTTAACTGGTAAAATATCATTTGTATCTTCGCAAATCAATGATTACTGAAATATTATTTTAAGATGTGCAACCAAATAGTCTAACAGGAATTTTGAATTTTTGTTAATTTATAATAATAAGAAGAATATTATTGCAAATTACATATTATAATTTAAGTTCAATATATGTACACACGTGTGTACATGTTCTAAATTTATTTATGAATGGCATTACAAATTAAAATGTGCTTTAGAATTGTTAAAATTGTAACGTAAGGTCAAAAAAGTATGCTTTGAAATAATATATAATAAAAATAAATATACATAACAATTTAATGTTGATGGAAGTGCTTATCTTATAGAAAACTATAGGGTATTTATTCTTTAAGTATTAGATAAGTGATTATGATTTATAAGATATAAATTTGTCAGAAGGCCGTGATATCTTTTGGATAAAATGTCAAGTACTTTTTTATAATGGTATAAAAAAGACACTTGCATATAATTATGGATATATGGATATATAAAAGTAAATTTATACATGGTGAATGCGAGCCTTGAGAGAAGGAATGAGGTTTGCAGAGGCTTGAAGGTTGGTCGGGATTGGAGGTTGCAAATAGGTTGCGGGTGCTCGTAAAAAAAAATGGAAAGATTTTGTTCGGCCTCCTCTTAATAGCTAGAATGGGATTTAATCAAAATGACTGCATTGCCAGTGTAGAACGACAGCGTTTCAGCAGGATTTCTGGAGAGTAGCGGTTGACAGCGGGATTTCGGGGATTTTCTATCGACAGAATGAGATAAAAATTAATTGAGATGGATTTTTTTTTGTTTGACTTCCCATTTTTTATAAGATTAATTGGCAATGTTAACAATGCACTACCATAATTAGTAATAACATTAATTAGGTTGACATGCATGTTCCAATCAATTTGAAAGCATCCCGATTTACGTGTTTTCTTGATTCGCGTGCATTTTGCCTTGTTTAATGTGTCAAATTTTTCGAACAGTCAAAATTGGATGTATTAATAGTGAATTTAGAATATTGCTGATGTTCCAGTAGTAATGATGCAGTCCGTTTGTTGATCCGACATTATTTCGTCACCAACAAGGCTAATTTCCTTAATATGCATATTTTGCCTTGACATTCATGTCACCACTCCGGATGATCCAAATTAAATATAGAAAATGTAGTTCTTAAGTATTTGTATTATTTTGATCACAATGGAGAAATCTGTTTCACGAACATACACCATTTAGACAACAATGAGGTCAAATTTCCTTGAAATTTGTGCTATTACATTGATATTCGTGCCTCCAATATGGATGCTTTAAATTGAATAAACAAAATATAGTTTTCAGATGTTGACAATGTTCCGGACACAACAGTGAAGTTTGTTTGTCGATCCGATATTATTTGATCAGCCTCGCACTTTAATTTTTGGTGTTGGTCATCCCTTTTGACCGATCTCTTTCAGTTCAACTACTAGGGGCCCCGAAATAGCAGAATTCGACATCCTGATCACAACGATGTCATGCATTTGGTAATCAGAGGTCGTTTGACCCTTCAAGTGACGTGCGTCACTGAGGCGCTTATCGCTTTATTCACCAGTTTGGGTCCTTTTTGCGTGGTTGAAGGTATATAGGTCAACAAATGCCTCCCAACAAATGTGGTTCACGTCTAGAGCGAATCACGTTTGTTGTAATCTAGATGACCATGTGGATCTCCAGATATTCACTATGAATGTCACACAGTGGTTCTATTTAGCGGATTCTAAGAGTTTGATTGGATGTCACGCTGATATTTTTATTTGGTGGATCTCCAAGAACTTGTTTGGATGTCACACTACTTTTTTATATAGATCTTTATATGTCTATAGGCAGTTGACATGTTGGCTTCAGTGGGGGCCCATAGGATAGTGATATAACACTTTGTACTTAGGTCTCTAGAGCATGACTTTGTAAATTGACATTAGTAGTTATCATTGCCACCACTTCGCCTTCTTCAGCAAATTTTTTGCTTTGGTTTATAACCTTTTTATATATGATCAATATTTTTCCATCATCTGGTTGTATCTTAGAAAATTTTTAAATATTTATTTGGGAATCTCGGCATGCAGCGTGATGTCGACCCAAATAAATATTTAAAAATGCCTCCAGTCTTTAGGGAGATTTGTAGGCATCATCACCGGTGCTCATTCTGTAGCTTTATCTCGAGTCTTGAGATCTTGATTCCTTCTGCCTAATGCTCTGAGTGACGAACTAGGTGAAGGGTTATCTGATTTGTCTTTAGTGATTTGTCATAAGATTTACATGCCTTCCGCCCTTTGCTCCTAGTTTTATCGGGCTTAATGAAGGGATATATGTCATTGACCTAAACCTTTTAGGTTTATACTGGGTTGGTGGCAGAAAGTCATCATCCCAGAGCTTTGTGCATAACAGACTTATTGATGACAGAATCCACTTAGTCCAGCCTTAGATTTTGTGTGAACTTTAGGATAATTTCTTCGGTCCTTTGCTTTGTGCTTTGGTGGACTTGTTGAATAAAAATTCCTTCGATCCTCGCTTTGTGCTTTGCGGAATTATTGAAGGATTTGCATGTTTTGGATTCGATCGATAGTACCAAATGCGGGTAGTATCTTGATCCTTAATCACTTGAGGAGATTTTAATCTGAGTCACTTGAGTTCATCAAATCAGAAGAGCTAGGATTTAATAGCTCTTCGTCCTCTGGTTGCTGAGATGGGGGTTCCTCTACTACGGCCTTTCTTATGGCATGTTGAGTAGATGGAGCCGCCAGCGATCTGGCCATATTTGGGCGTGTTGGATTCAACCTTTTACACCTATTCAGACTTCATACTTGAGCTATAGGAAATGTGCTTCCCAATGCTGATTTTACTGAAGTTGGTAGATTTGGAGTTTTTCTTTGTGGTTGAAGACTTGGAGCCTACAAGCATTCGATAGTTGTTCGCGACTCTTCCTTTCCACTGGAACTTTGATTCTCCGAACAATTAAGAGAACTCGGTAGACTACGATCACTTGAACTTGTCGAGTCAAATTAGTCTTCGTACTTCCTACAGTCCCTACTAACGGGTTGAAGAAGTGGGGGTTCCGCTACTACGACCTTTCTTATGGCTGGTTGAGTAAATGAACGGCTAGCGATCCGGTCATATTTAAGCATATTGGATCCAGTCTTTTACACCCATTCGAACCTTAAGTTTCAGGCTGTTGGAAGACTTCAAACTATTTCGACTCAATTTGTTGGAGTGTGTAGTCATAAAAATCACTTTCTTGACTTTTGAACCTTGGTACAATGAAGAAGATGATATCTTAATCTTTTGAAAGATCACCTGCATATACTTTGAAAAAAAATCGTTGTATTCTTCAGCATGAAAAAATATTTGTATTCATAATTTTAAATATTTATTCGGGGATCTCGGCATGCAGCGCGATGTAGACCCAAATAAATATTTAAAATACTCTCTGTCTCACATGGACATTCTATAGCAGAATAAATTTAAAATTTTGAGATTTTAAATATTTATTTGGGGATCTCGATATGCAGCGCGATGTCAAATCGAATAAATATTTAAATGCCCCTATCTCACAGGGGCATTCCAGAGCATAATAAATTTGATTTTTTTTAGATTTTAAATATTTATTTGGTGATCTAGATGCATAGCACGTTGTCAACGCAAATAAATATTTAAAATGCCCCTATCTCTGAGAGTGGTTGTGAACGTTATCATCGTGGCCACTAATTGGGGTTAGTGGTCGTAATTTTAGCTCGAATTTTAGGGATTTTGACTTTTTCCAGTCCCGTGCTTTGTACTACAGACTTATTGGAAAATATGCAGGTTTTAGATTTGATTGATAATATCAAATATGAGTAGCATCCTGATCCTTAATCACTTGAGGAGGCTTCAATATGAGTCACATAAGCTTGTTAGATTGGGTGAGCTAAGATTTGATAGCTCTTCATCCTCTGGTTACTAAAATGGGAGTTTCTCTACTGCAGCCTTACTTGTGGCGTATTGAGTAGACAGAGCTGCCAGCAATCCAATCATATTTGGGCTTATTGGATTCGACCTTTTACACCCATTCAGGCTTCAGACTTAAGCTATGGGAGATACGTTTCCCAATGCTGAATATGCTAAAGTTGGTAGATTCGAATTCATCCTTTGTGGTTGCAGATTTGAATTCTACGAGCATTTGTAATTGCTTATGACTCATCCTTTCCACTGGAACTTTGATTCTCTGGTCAATTAGGAGAGTCTTGTGGATTATGACTACTAGAACTCATCGAGTGAAATTGGCCTTCATTCTTCTTGCAGTCCCTACTAACGGGCTGACGAAGTGGGGGTTTCGCTATTACAGTCTTTCTTCTGGCGTGTTGAGTAGACAGAGTTGTCAGCGATCCGGCCATATGTGAGCACTTATTTTACATATCATTACCCATTAATAGGTGGCACTAATGTTCTTTAGGCCGAAAGGCATGATTGTGTAGTAAAATATGTCTATAAGTGTTCTGAATAATGTATGATTTTCATCTTCAGTCGCCATCTTGATTTGATTGTATCCTGACAATCCTTTCGTGAAGGAGAACTTATCATAGTTGAAAGTAATATCAACTAGAAGTTCTGATACCAGGAGCGAAAAATCATCTTTTCGGTATGCCTTATTGAGGTCCCAAAAATTGATACATATACGAATTTGACCATTCTTCTTCTTCACCTGGATAATATTGGCGATCCACCCAGCATATTTTTCTTCCCAAATGAAGCCTGCTTCTATGAACTTCTTTGGCTTTGCAATCACCTGTTCTTCAATCTCCAATATCATTTTTCTTGAAGCATGCTTGATAGGTGCAGCATCTGGCTTGATGACTAATATGTGAATCACCACATCAGGGGATAAGCTAGACATCTCAGCATATGTCCAGGCAAAGCAATCCCTGAATTCACAGAGAATCCCTTTCATTTCCTCTGCTTGCACTTTGAGAAGAATGTCACTGATAAAGTCGGGCGATGATCTTCTTTAGCCTGAGAGGATATATTTGAAAAGTAATAGGATTTCTTGAAGGATTCTTCAAGGTGTCGACCATCGAGAACATTATTGTAGGGGCCACCTTTGGGACCTACTTTTGATTAATTTCTTTAATGGCAGATCTCTAGGGGTACATGCTAGATGTTACACCATTCTTTTGAATATAGTTTACTAGAGAAATAGATATCCATTTTTTTTTATTTTATGTCAGGACCTTTCGATGGTGGATTCTTGGATATCGTCTAAGTGTCACACCTCGATGCTCACCGTACATATCTTGATTCTTTCTTTGTTTCATCATCATTATAGATGGATGCTTTACCTCTATTGGGACCTTTATTTGACAGCTTTTTTGGACATAGGGATCAAGTGTTACATCTTGATATTCACAGTATAGAGATCAATATTATCATTTTTTTACTATTACTATTGCAGTTAGACGACTAGCCAAAGATGGAAAGAGAAATCAATCCCCAGCAGAGTCGCCAGAAATTTATGGGCTCTGAAAATTTGGCCCCAGCCTCCGCCACACGTGTTTGATTTTTCTTTTCGATGATGGAGTTTTAACGGATTAAGTTCTGGGGTAAATTTTGGAAGGCAGATGGGTTTGTAGATAAGATACTACATAGAGATTTTGCCCTCATTATGCGAGGACTTTATGATCTAAGTTCTGGTTTCCTATCAGCACAAGCCCCTATAGTTAATTACCCCTCCCAATAATAAGAGAGAACTTTCGATTAAGGCTAGTCGTCAATTAGATACATTATATCCATAGATATGTAGTATCAGACGTATAGTAGAAGCAATGGACATTTGGAATTTAGGAATTTAAGATTTGGATATTTGATATTTAAAATTGAATATTGCACCATCTTGCACTTAAAGCGAATGGTGGGGGAATGGATGATAGACATGATCAATATCCCATGGTTCCGTCGTCTCGAGTCATCATGATCCTTAGTCTACTTAGTCAGAGGAGGTAGTCGACCCAACCTGGCAGAAGGATCCTTATCGACAGCCATGGGTTGCTTCGTCCAAGGGTACCTTGTAGATCTGGGGTGAGTGTTTGTCTAAGGGAACAAATTTAAATCCACCTTAGCTAACAAAGGGCTTTATGCCCTATCAATCATATCCTATTAATTCATATCTCAAGAATTTGATGTCACTAAGGAGTGTATTGGATTTTGCCATAATCGGTATTTCGTGGTGCCATTTGACGGCAAAACCGCTCGGTTCAGAGGGCCCTGGGTCATAACTATTTATCCTGCGGTATCATTTGGCGATAAAACCGCCGGTTAGAGGACACGTACCACGTCCTTAATGACATGAGATTATTTGAAAATGGATCATAGTGATATTTTCGACTAGGGATTGGAGGTTGCAAATAGGTAGCTGGAGCATGTAAAAAAAAATGGGAAGATTTTGTCCGGCCTCCTCTTAATAGCTAGAATGGGATTTAATCAAAACGACTGCATTGCCAGTGTAGAACGACAACGTTTCAGAAGGATTTCCGGAGAGTAGACGGTCGACAGCGGGATTTTGGGGATTTTCCTTCGACAAAACGAGATAAAAATTAATTGAGATGAGATTTTTTTTGTTTGACTTCCCATTTTTGATAAGATCAATTGGCAATGTTAATAATGTCCTACCATAATTAGTAATAACATTAATTAGGTTGACAGCCATGTTCCAATCAATCTGAAAGCATCCCGATTTGCGTGTTTTCTCGATTCATGTGCATTTTGCCTTGTTTAACGTGTCAAATTCGCCGAACAGTCAAAATTGGACGAATTAATAATGCATTTAGAATATTGCTGATGTTCCGGTTGCAATGACGCAGTCCGTTTGTCGATCCGACATTGTTTCGCCACCGACAAGGCTAATTTCATTGATATGCGTGTTTGCCTTGAAATTTGTGTCACCATTCCGGATGATCCAAATTGAACATAGAAAATGTAGTTCTTAAGTATTTGCATTATTATGATCCCAATGAAGAAATCTGTTTCACGATCAGATCATTTGGACAATGACGAGGTTAATTTTTCTCGAAATTTGTGCTATTGCCTCGATATCCGTGCCTCCAATATGAATGCTTCAAATTGAATAAACATAATATAGTTTCAGAGGTTGACAATGTTCCATACGCAACGATGAAGTTTGTTTGTCGATCTGGCATTGTTTGATCAGCCTCACACTTTAATTTCGGGTGTCGGTCATCCCTTTTGACCGATCTCATCCGGTTAGACTGCGAGGGGCCCCGACATAGCAGAATTCAACGTCCTGATCACAATGATGTCATCCGTTTGGCAATCATAGGTCGTTTGACCCTTCAAGTGACGTACGTCGCTGAGGCGCGTATAGCTTTATTCACCAGTTTGGGTCCTTTTTTGCGTGGTTGAAGGTATAGGGGTCAACAGAATAATCACTAGTTTGATCAGAATTATATAACTATTCTCAAAACTATTGTATTAGTTTATCCATCTTGACCAAATTGTGCTCTGCATGTTCTGATTCTTGCCCTAAATTCTTTAGAATACAAAGTCATATTGATTGGATTTTATGTATCATATTAGGGTGCAGAGAATAAAGAAACATACAATTCACGTATGCCAAAGAAGCATACAATTCATGTATGTCACTAGTTTTTCTTACAGCAAGTTAAATATTCTGTTTCCCCCTTTTGTTGTAAATCCCGAATTTACTAAATTCGGGAGTTCAGCAAATTTATTGGATTTGGATGAAGAAGCGTGCGAAAGGAAGAATAATCGATACCTTCACAACAACCAATCTCCCGTTGTCTTTATTCCATATAATCCAATAAAAGAACGGTGAGGATGTGTGACTTTGGACGCGACATGAAAGAACATGATCATCAAAGGAGGCGAAGGAGTTATTTAGCGACTTGTTCAAAATAACTCTCAAAATTCAAATAGCAATGAATAGCGGAGAACAACCGGAGAACACCCCTAGCGGCGAAGGAGGCAAAGTCAAAGAGCAAAGCAAAAAGAAGAAAGGACGGATGAGAAAATCGAAGAATTGAACGTGCAAATGAAATGAATCATAACCAATCCATTAGTAGGTTAACTACTCCGACCCAGCACCGCATGTTGAATTTAGAATTACTATAGAACAGAGGCTCCAATGCTGCTGCAGCGATTTCTGGCTGCGCTGTGTTCTCAAGCATAACACTGCAATGCTACCAAGCATAGTGACAAAGCACTCTAAATCAAACAGAAATTCAAAATTTTATTTTAAAATACTTTTTCATATTTTGGGTTGTTACACTCTTAAATCTTTAGCCAGGGATTCTCTTTATGTAGAGAGTGGAGAATACTTATAGATTTTTTGTAGTGGTATACCTTACAAATCTAGAGAAAATCCAAAAAAAACTTATTGATTTTCTATATCATTAAGCATTCATTCAACATTTAAATTCCTTGATGTTTTTGAAATTAAGAGATAGGGCTCCTTAGATTCATCTCATCAAAATGCTCGATTTGACAATTAGCTTTACAAATTTAAAGATTGTTTAGTCCTCAAAATAATATTCTAAAGTTTTCAACTATACTTCAAGCTCAAGAGCTAGGCTTATTTGGGGTTGGATTGGATCCTTTTGTATGTCATGTTTATTTCGTCAAGCTGATCATTTTGATTATAAGTTTGTCGAAATAAGAGTTTGGATGATCCTTAATTTAATTATGAGAATTTTTAATTGAAATAAATATTGTATGTGATCAAGCTATCTTTATATATATATATATATATATATATATATATATATATATATATATATATATATATATATATATATATATATATATATATATATATATATATTGCATTAGCTGACACCCACATAATATCAACGAATTTACGAATGACCAAAGTACACGGTTCATTTTGGTCAGTTGGTTGGGAGCTTTGGCTACCAATCAAGAAGTGTTGGATTCGAGTCTTATATATATGATTTGTGTATGAATTTGTCTTAATTGACCTAAATGTCCCCCAAAAAAACAAATGACCAAAGAAATTTGTTGAAGTACTCATAAGCGAAATTGCATGCCCTATTAAATATACATGAAAAAGCAGTGTGCTAAGTAAACTTTATTTGCATAACATTCGAAGCTATATTCTCGATAAATATGATTAGGCCAGCTGAATAGCTCAAATCATGCATTTATCCATTTTATTCCTGAGACCATATTGACTGGGGAGCATCAATTGAAATAAAAAATCTTTTACAGCAATTCCTAGAATATATTTCAGCGTTTGCTAAAGTTGGAAACCACCGGACTGTTTGGTTACAGTAAGCAACATTAATCTGCGTACTCCATTAATTACATGAAAGATAAATACAATACTCATGCTTCTTTTAATTGTTTTGCTTCGATGTATAGTTCATCAACCAGGTCCTGCAAGCATTATCCACCACTCTCGTGTATCAGTAATGTTACTAATTATATCGGGTAAAAGCAAAACAATTAAGTAGTGCAGAATTGTCATTCATAGCGATCGATGATTAATGACCTTGTAGTATTTGAGCAACTGAACTCTTTTCAACTTAAAGGTTGGAGTAATTAGGTCTCTTTCAATGTCAAATGGCTTTGGTTCTAAATGTACTGCTTTCAGTAGCTCAAAACCTTTCAACTGTGTTATAAGTCAATACTAAACTGATCATGATCTGTTAATGAATTTGCCATGAAACAAATGATCGAAATTAGTTAACGACTGCATACTTACTTGCTGCCTTTTACCAGTGTTATTTAACTCGTTAAGGATATGCTTTCTTGCTTTTTGATGCTTACATAAGTCCTCAAAGCTGCCTGCATAAACTTGGTTACTTTCTGCCCATTCCTCCAATGCCTTCTGCTCTGGAATAGCAACGGCAACAAGAAATGACTCGAAACTGCTCCCGTAAACCCATATCTACTTGTCAACAAAATTCAAGCACGCATGATCAGTAACATTTACATATGTATACTACTTATTTGTAGCTGTTTCGTTACATACTGATGCGACAAGAGGGCATTGGCAATATGCACTTTCAATGATTTCAACAGAAACGTATTCTCCTTGTGACAGTTTAAAGATGTTCTTTTTCCTATCAATTATCTTCATTGCACCATTGGGTTGCCATTCTCCTATGTCTCCTGCAAGCACGAGGTTAAGGCTTAATATAATATAATTTATTGTCAATCGAAATATCAAACAAAATTTAATTTACCTGTATGAAACCATCCGTTTACAATTGCTTCATTTGTAAGGTCCTGGCGCTTGTGATAACCAGAGAAGAGTGTTGTGCCCCTTAAACAAATCTCTCCACGAGGTGTATCAGAAAGAGCGTCGTAACCCATCTCTGGTACTGATTCCAGTCTAGCCTCTATTGTGGGGACTGGAACACCAACAGACCCTATCATTGGGAAAACATTGGCTATTGATGTGAAACAACCAGCACAGCTTTCTGTAAGACCTGAGTCCGACAATCAACGCATGAATCCAACATTCATTTTCCACGCTATATATATTGTACGTTCTCAAACAATATAAATGCAAGTTCAACATGATTACCATATCCTTGCAAAAAAACACTGCAGCTTGTGACCCTGAAGAATTCCTCAACATGCTTAGGAACTGGTGCAGCTCCTGATAGCATCAAGCGTATACGACCTCCAAGTCCTTGTTTGATCTTCAGGTCATATATATATTAACACATGAAAACTTTGATTACTATACTAATTAGAAGATATAGAGATAGTTAATACTGACTTTATTGAAGATAAGCTTGTCAAAGAAAGGTGAGGCCTGGTCCTGTTTGAACCCATCCTTTAAATTTTTCAACTTGCTGAGTTGAACATATTTATAGGAGGCACAAAACAAATCGTTTATCTGATGTTAGTAGAAGCTGGTGCACGACAATAGGTAACAATTGAGAACAAGTGCTAATGAACTGACTTACTGTTGATAAGCATATTCAAATATTTTTTTTGCTAATATTCCTCCAGATTGGATCTTTTGATTGATGCCTTCATTTCAAAGAAACACCCACCATTATATGAGGTAGCTGCAGAGCTCTTGTTACGAGGTAAAAAATAAATAGATCCAAAGTATATATATGTATGTATGTATATACTCATCATGTTGGGGAGAACCTGTGTAGATTCGGTCGAAAACCCTTGGCACACCACAAAATAATGTGGGCTTTAGCTCCTTAATGTCATCCATCAGAAGTCGAACATCCTAATAGTTAAATTTAAAATTAAGGCTCCAATTGACTTCTTTATTTTTGTAGATTAAGAAAAAGGACAAACTAGTAACCATCATATATACCCCTTGCCAAAATCCGATTGAGGCGCCCTTATAGATACAATAGTTTTCCACTATCTGATCAAAAACATGGGCTAGCGGGAGAAATGATAGGTATGAGTCTTCTTCACTCAGCTACATAAAACAGTACATGTAAATAAAGGAGTTGCTCACGTAGTAAAATTTTAGGATTAGTAAGAGAATTAAAAAAAAAATGCAAACTAGAAGTGCTTAAAAGAAGCTAAAGGTAGATTTGGATAGAAGGAAAGAAACTGCTTAAAACAATAGAAACAATTAAACTAATCGGCCACAAAAAATATCTTGATTAAGCTATACAAGATTGTTGGGAACGATGGCCTCACCGCTTTATCAGTCTCTAAAAGTAGATAATCTATGCTAAGAACTTGAGTCACAATAACTTTGTTGGACAAAACGACTCCTTTCGGTTCTCCAGTAGTTCCACTAGTATACATAATTGTGCAAATGTCATCCTTGGATTTTGATGGAAGTTCACAGCTCTGATCATATTCCTGAAACAGAAAGCTAGCTAGCATATTGCCATGGCATTTGTGCTCAAATTGTGATAGTTATTTATATTCATTTTCATATGAAAAAATTGATCATGATCAAGGCAGATAAAGTAAATATCAACTTTGCACGTACAAACATGAAGAATTGAATATAACCTAGGCTCTAGACTTATTTGCGTTGTCTATCTTATGCACACTAATAAACCATGTTGGAATGAGAGCACTTTTAGAACTAGAAAATGTTTTGCTATAGAAATAAATTAAAGAACTAGAAAAAGTTGAGAAAAAATAATATAAAAGCGGCTACTTGGACTAAGAAGAAGATTACAGAAGATAAAAGTGACTACTTATTTTATTTCTTACTTGATACAAACTTGCGACAATACATTTCAATCTAATGATTACAAATAACTCTCTAGAAAATTCTTCTATCATAAAAGACATTAAATATTATTTTTGAATTTTCTAAGAATTATTCTATAATAGGTTTCTAGCATATTAATTCTTTATAATGTTATTCTAGAATATGAGCTCTATTTAGACAACAAAAGCCTAAATAGTGAGCCAAAACTAAGTTTAACTTCTAACACTCTCTCTTAAACTTAATTTTACAATTCCAAGTAAATTTTTTATCTTGATAGAATCTTCATACTTAAAAGGCTTGGTGAAATATCATCAATTTGGCCTTGTGACTTCATATACTCCACTTGCAATTCATTTCTTGTCACGAATTCTCTGATATGGGGATAACATGTATCAATGTGCTCAAGTCTATCATAAAAAAACTTAAATTTTTGCTAGTGCTATTGCTGACTTATTATCAATATGAATTTTCGCTATTTTTTTCTTCTGGTAAGCATAATTATTTTAACAAATTTTGAAGCCAAATTGTATGACAAACATATGAGGTTATAGCTACGTACTCTGTTTTGCAGGTGCATAATATGACAATTGATTGTTTCTTTAACATCCAAATAAAAGTAGTCTCCCATTAAGAACACATAACCAATGGTACTCTTTCTATCATTCATTTCTCTAACCCAATCACTATTACTATACCATACAAGATTGAAATCGTTAGATGAGGAGTAAAGTAAGCCAATATTAAATATATTGTTAATATAATGTAGAATTCTTTTAGTGGTCATTATGTAAGTGGTAGTTGGAGTCTCCATATAGCAACTGATTATTAGTTCTGTGTGAAATTTGATTGTATCGATCAATCGGGTTATATCGTTGACTCAAACCTCAATTTAATTGGTCGAGCTCGTCAGAGGTTACAAGTGAGCCTCGCCCTACTTTGAGTTTGAGGGTCTCCCATGCAATGTTGTACACTCGAGCGTGTGGGCTCCAAAAATTCAGCCTCGGCCTTCCCGTTGCTTTACGCAGGAGTCTTAACAGATTAAGTTCTGGGATAAATTTTGGGATGGTAGATTAGGTTTGTAGATAAGACACTACCCAAAGATTTCGCCCTCATTTTGCGAAGAATTTATGACCTGAATTTTGGTTTCCTATAGGCGCAAGCTTCTATAGTTAATTACCCCTCCCGATAACAAGAGAAGAACTTTTGATTAACTGGTCATCAATCAGATACATAAAGAATACGTGTATCTGGCACATGGTAACAACATGAGTTTAGGTGTTTGAACATTTAATAATTAATATATAGAAATTTCACCATCTTGCACTTAAAGCGATTGGTGGGGGGAGCGATGATGAACCCAATCAAGATCCCATGGTTCTACTGTCCCGAGCCATTGTGGTCCCTAGTTTACTTAGTCAAAGGAGATAGTCGACCCAGCCTAACAAAAGGATCCTTGTCAATAGTCATGGGTTGTGTCGTACAAGGGAACCTTGTAGACTTGGGGTGGATGTTTGTTTAAGGGGATAAATTTAAATCCACCTTAGCTAACAAAGGGCTTTGTGCCCTATCAATTATATCCTATTAATTCATATCTCAAGGATTTGATGCCATTGGGGAGCATACGAGCTTTGGTCATAATCATAATTTAATGGTGACGTTTGGTGGCAAACAAACCCGGTTCAGAGGGCCCCAGTCATAACCATTTACCTACGGCGCCATTTGATGGCAAAACTGTCGGTTAGAGGACACATGCCACATCCTTACTGGCAAGAAACTATTTGAGAATGAATCATAGTGATATTCTCGACCAAACATTAACTATTTGTGAGCTGAGATGTATTTTCAAATTTGTTCACCTCAAAAAACTACTGTGGAGATTGGATGGGTTTTGCTTTAAGTGTTTAATCGATAGTTTATTTCAATTTTAAAATTTTTTTAATTTTGGATGATTTTTGGAAATTTGGATTTTGTGGGATTTTGAATGTTTGATGGGTATTTGGAAGCATTTTGAATGTTTGGAGTATTTGGAATTAACCTCTTTGGTTTAAATATACATTCAACGCAACCATCATCAGGGTGTATGGGGTTATTGTATTTTATTTGTTGGACCTTATCGACTTTGCCAACTTGCCAACAGAGGATCAGGTTCTTCATTGACTTAGATTTTATTAATGAATTTCTCTGTTCATAGGCCTTGAAGGCCTAATATGAACGTATAAAGAAAATGCCATGATCGCGGCATCGATACATTCTTTTGATAGTTCGAATCGTGTCGACTCCTATTTACCAGCATAAGAGGATTGGGTTTGAATTTAAGTTTACTTATTGACCCGCTCAGCATCTTTAGATGTCACATGTGTGAATACATCACTCTTACCGGGGCCCATATGGATTTTATGATTGCACTTGCCCCTATTGTGTATCTATGTGCATACATATTACAGTGCACGTGTGGGAAGAATTTTGAATATATGATGGGTCTTCTACAATAACTTGTAGAAGCCTGTGTTCGTTATAATGCTTATGTATTTATCCATAGGTGGTATGAAAGCCTCAATAATCTTATTAACTAAGTGTTTTGAGTCTGGTCGAACTGAGACTCACTCACTCCATCCCCGAAAATAATGATTTGACCTGATTTTCTCCTCCCAGAACTCGTATAGGATAAATATGATGGCTGGCAAGTATTATAGACTCAGCAGAGAATGTGAAGTAAAAATGCATTGCTACAAAACTTATAGCAAAATATAGTTTCTAAGGTCATTGGGCCGATGACTCATGCTACCAGAAACTGAACCTAAGAACTTTATGTTGACTATATTTGAGCACCGTATCATTACTTGAAAGTAAACTAGCATAGCGTTGGTTATTAGATTATTAATTTTGGTTACTGACTATCAAAACTTGAGTTATAATTTAATAAATTGTATATACGAACAAAAGAAATGAGATGGAATACATTGAAGAACACGCGTATGTGAAAAATGATGATGCTAGAAAATTATGTGCCTTTTCGAATTTGAACCTCACCAATGAGATAAAATCATTCCACGAAAAACAGCTTACTCCAACTTTTTCGGCTTCCTTCTTCTGTTCGCCAGTAACGATACCAAAACTTACAATCGCTGTCAAGTTAAAAACATTTTTTTTACCTCCATATTATGTAGTTGAATATATACAAATGTAATAGATTGATTACAAACGATTTTCTTTTTGACATACTTCTGAGAAAAGTAGAACAGCTTGGAAGGCACTTCAAGATCTGTGAAGATTTAAATATAAGAGCATTCACTCTAATGAGGTTCAACAAGTAAGCAGGAGATATTCTACCATAAGGTGGTAAATAAGTTAAGCTTACATATGGTATCTTCTTTTGTTGAACAAAAGCAATTGAAACTTCTGCATGGTTGAGTATGAATTCTATTGCATCAGAACCTGCACCACACAAAATTTCAAATAATCAATTTTTTTCTAAATGAATACCAAGCATGTTGATGCCAAATACCTAAAAGGTGCTGATTATTCTTACTGTAACATTTGAGATTTGAGATTCTCTATTTTGGTAAACAACTAGGAGAAGCTTCTCATAAGAGGCATCAAATCATGCAACAAAGCTGGTGGAGCTCATCCACACTGATATTTAGGCTGCCATAACTCCAGCAACATTTTGGAGTAAACATTATTATTTGTATTTATATTCATGATTATAACATGAAAGCTGAGTTTATCTTTTGTGGACTCCAAAAATTCGCTCCCCGGCCTCTCCGCGACCCCTTTCTTTTCTTTTGGTCGTCGAGGACAATTTTAACAAGTATGTTCCGAGGCAAATTTTCAGAAGACAAATTGGGTTGTGAATAAGACATCACCCAGAGATTTCACCCTCATTTTGAAAGGACTTTATGATCTAAGTTCAGCTTTCCTATAGGCGCAAGCACTTATAGTTAATTACCCATCCCGATAGCAAGAGAGAACTTCTGATTAAGGCTACTCGTCAAACATATACAAAATATCTGGCATATAGTAGCAACATGATTTGGTATTTGACAATTTAATATTTAAAATTAGAAATCTACCACCTCGCACACAAAAGTAGATGGTGAGGAAAGTGATGATAGACCCGATCAAGATCTCATGGTTCTGTCGTCCCGAGCCATCATGGTCCCTGGTCTACTTAGTTAGAGGAGGTAGTCGACCCAACCTGACAGAAAGATCCTTATCAAAAGCCATCACTACAGGAAAATCTTCTATTAATGTCAGACTTTCCGACAGATTTACATGCGTCGAAAAAAGTGGAATACTAACCGGCGGATATTTCAACGGTAAAGTTACGGTGGAATATCCAACGAATTTACCGTCGATAATTTACCGGTGCTTATTCCGCCGGCCAATTCTCTGGTATATATTATATTCCAGCTCTTTTTTCCATTAGAAATTATCGGCGAAATCACCATTGTAAATTGCGCCGGCTTATTCAAACTTGACGAAAACCCTATTTCGCCATCTGTCATCTTTCTTCTCATTTTTTTCTCTTCATTTCAGTTCGCTTTGCTCGCATCAGAGACCTGGGCTGAATGTTGCAGCCATCGAAACTAGTCTGTTGCTGACCTTCGTCGTTGACCTTTCCCACATTCGTTGCCATCCTTGCTGAAGTTTGCTGCCTCTTTTGCTGATGTTCACCACCGAATGCCATAAGTTTTTCTTTTTTTCATGGATATTCTCAGTAGACATTTGCAAGAAATTGTAACATGGTGTATGCATTTTGTTCATGATATTCTCCGTGTTGATGAGTCTAGAGAGGGAGTTGATGTGTATATTTTTAGTTGAGATTAGAATGCTCTTATGGAATGAGATTAGAGAGAGCAAGAGTGAGAGATGTGTATATTATTAGTATAGATTAGAATGTCAGAGATTAGAATGCTCTTATGGAATTTACTCTTATAGATATGATATGAAATGAGCATATATGTTAAATTGTTGGAGTAGCTCTTATGGAATATAATATTACAGAGAGCGAGAGATTTGCCTTAGATGGTTTGCAGAGATTAGAATGTTTATGAGTGGCTAGCTTTACTCTTAGGGACAAGATATGAAATAAGCATATACGCAAAAATGTTGGAGAAGCTCTTATGAAAGATAAGATTAGAGAGAGATAGAATTTCCTTAGATGGTATTATCACGTGAACTACATTTTTACACGTCAAGAAAATTGGTAAATATGTTGGAAATATCTCCAGTGAAAACTACATTTTCATACAGGTACCCCCTTGAAAACCTATACAAACCTTTCTTGGCGTGATAAAATTAAAAACCACAACCGCAATGTCACTTGATACCGACCGTATACATCTTTTTTGACGTTGTGGGCAAGCTAAGACTCTTTATATTTCCCCTAAATGAGGGAGATGTCGGGAGGCTGCCAGATTTTTCATTAACAAGGGACCTCTGTAAAACAACACTATTTAATTCGCAAATAAATTAAAATCAATCTATATTTCTTCAATAGATGTTACAACAATATATAATATATTCCTAGCCCATCTTTACCTACTCCAGCAACTATTAGCCCATAGTTTTACTCATCAGACCTCCACTTTCCTTTGTCAGACGTCACCTAGAGTACTCACTTCTATCCTTACTACCCACCCTGACCTTCTTATGGTGGCCCTCCTACTTATCCATATCCATCATATGTCCCGCCATACTATCCCCCAGCACCCCCTCATCCTACAGTAGGTGGACCTTACACCCCAGCTGTAACACAGCAGATAAAAAATGGTCACATGTTGATTGAACATAAAGATAACACGTACGTACTTATTATATTGTTAGCATGAACTAAAATTAAATAAATATGCTTCTGACCTAATATATTTGTTGTAGGTTTTACCTGTCAAAACAACAAACGCATAAAATACGGGACAAAATACGAAGCAGGTATGATGCTCCTTGTATTTCTTGGAAGAAAGTCCCAAAAGAAGTGTGGAACACATGATTTAGAGATTTTGAGGTTAGTTATTATACAAATATGTTATGTATTATATATTTTTTACTTAAGCTAACAAAAATATATATTATATATAGTATGTTTTTAATAAGAGATAGATTTTTGTTATCTTCCCTAACACAATGATGAAATCAGATAGAATTTTGAGAAGTGTGGTTTAACTCACATGCTAAATATTTTTATAAATACTAGAATGTCAAGCAAGCAAACACTTTAGATTGGTGAGAGTTTATGGGCTAAGCTGAACAATGCATGGGGTAGCCTAGAGTATAGCAGGAGAAGGGACCAAAATAGATAGAACAAAGCTTTTAATGTTGGGGGGATTGGTAGGTCCCTTCATACCGAGGATTCAATTCCACATATTGAGCACAGGTGACGTTTGGTAAGAAATTTTAAAATATTTTAATAATTTACTTTAATATGAATACTAATATAAGTTTATTACATAAATATGTGCTGGGTAGAGAACCGACCCATATTGAATTGCATAGCCATACTCACAGGTAGCAAGAGGACCAATAAAGGGTTGATGAGCAAGGAAGGAAAGCCTACGTAAGTATATAAGTTTAATATTTTTAATGTCATCTCTAAATTGATTAAATTTTTATTAACTTTTATAGAAGGAGTATACACAACTTCGAGAGAACAAGACTTTAATAGGTGATGGTACTTATAGAGGATAAGTAGAATATTATGACAACCATATTTACTCACAAGTGGTAGGAGGAATGCAACATGATAGGGTTTATAATTTAGGTTTGCAATCTTATGCATACAAGGGGCAGACATCTGGTGGCTCTAGCTTCTCAACAAGTACCTAGGAGTCCTTATATAGCCAATAAGTAGTTGCCCTTACAGTCGAGCTAGAGCAGGCCAGGAAAGCACAAGCTGACTAGCATATACAAATGCAACAAACTCAGTTATTGGATGAAAAGCAAAAAATGAGGGACTAATTCAGTGGAAATAAGGAAACTTCAGTATAGGAGGAGACTAATTCAAATTAGATGTTGTGTAGTTTTTTTCCTGGACACCTATACTTAATTATTTTTATACAACTATAATTATTTATTTTTTGGATATCTGCGCTTATTTATTTTTGGACATTTGTGTAGTTTTGTACATTTTGATAATGATATTTATCTTGTTTTTGTTTATGTTTATATATTTATATTCAATATTTGGTGATATTTTTTATTAGATGTTTATATTTGGATGTATATATTATTGGAACATTTGCATGTAGGTTATAATGTAGAAAAAAGTATCCTAAGAGGGAAGGTCTTTTTTTTTTTTGTTTATGTTACAGGTTTTTGACGGATTATCCGCAAGTAAATATGATACGATAAAATATATTTAGTATTTTTGGTGGATCCAATACGTCAATATTTTTGGCGGATAACCCACCGATTTTATCCGTTGATAATAGTCTAACGAAAAAGGGTGGTGGATTATCTGCGAGTAATTGTGGTGCAACATTTCCATCGAAAATACAGGAAAATCAAAAGCCAGAATTTGTTCAAAGAAAATGACATTCAACCATCATTTTTTTAGTGGAATTGCACCGAAAAATTTGTTAAAAAAAGTTTTTAACTGAAATATTTTGCTAGTGAAGATTTTTTGACGTGAGAATTACAGTCGTTTGAATTTTCATTGGAAATTCATCGGAAAAGCAAAAAATTTTGGTGGATTTTACTTGTTACTGACATATTTTGTCTGCTAGTAACAAACCATTTTCTTATAATACATAAGTTACTTTGTCCAAGGATACATGGGACAAATATAAATCCAACTTAGCTAATAAAGAGCTTTGTGCCCTATTGGTCATAACCTATTAATTCATTACTCAATGATTTAACACTAATGGGAAACATGCAGGCTCTGAACATGACCATAATTTAATGATGCCATTTTGAGGCAAAACCACTCGGTCATAACCATTTACTTACTGTGACATTTGGTAATGAAACCATCAGTTAGAGGATACGTGTCACATTCTTACTGGCAAGATATGGATTGAGAATGAATACTAGTGACATTCCTGACTATACATTTTCTCTTTGTAAGCTAAAGTGATCTTCAGATTTGCCAACCTCGACAAACTATTAATTGTGGAGGGTGTACTGGTATTTTTGCTTTAAGTATTTTGGTGATTTGATTTCAATTTTAAATATTTTAGTTTTGGTAACTTTTAAGTTTTGAATTTTCATGGGGATTTGCAGAGGCATTTTAAATGTTTGGGAACCCTCTGGTTGAGATTTTCTATCAACATAACTATCATCAGGGTATTTATGGGTATTATAATTATATTGATCCAACCTTATTGACTCTATCTACTTACCGATAGATGATCAAATTTGTTGTTGGCTTTATGTCTTTGTGGGCTCCAAAAATTCGGCCCCGGCCTCCCCGCCGTGCGATTTTTTTTATTTTTCGGCAAGGGAGTTTTAACGGATTAAGTTCCGAGGTAAATTTTGGAAGGCAGATGGGTTTGTAGATAAGACACTACCCAGAGATTTCGCCCTCATTTTGTGAGGACTTTATGATCTGAGTTTTGGTTTCCTATATGCACAAGCCCCTATAGTTAATTACCTCTCCCGATCATGAGAGAGAACTTTCGATTAAGGCTAGTCATCGATCAGATACGTATAGAGATACGTGTTATCTGGCATATAGTAGCAGCAATGGATTTAGGATATTGGTAGAAATTGGATTTGGAAATTGGGTTTGGATTTGGGAATTTGGAAGATTGAAAGATTTAGAGATTTGGAAAATTGATATTTAAAAATAGAAATTTCACCATCGTGCACTTAAAGCGGATGGTGGGGGAATGGATGATAGACCCGATCAAGATCCCATGGTTCCGTCGTCCCGGGCCATCGTGGTCTCTGGTCTACTTAGTCAGAGGAGGTAGTCGACCCAACCTGATAGAAGGATCCTTGTCGGCAGCCATGGGTTGCTTCGTCCAAGGGGACTTTGTAGACCGGGGTTGAATATTTGTCTAAGGGGACAAATTTGAATCCACCTTAGCTAACAGAGGGCTTTGTGCCCTATCGGTCATATCCTATTGATTCATATCTCAAGGATTTAACACCATTAAGGAGCGTATTGGCTCTGGCCATAACCTCTATCTGTGGTCCCATTTGGCGGCAAAACCACTCGGTTCAGAGGGCCCCGGGTCATAACCGTTTACTTGCAGTGCCATTTGGTGGCAAAACTGCCGGTTAGAGGACACGTACCACGTCCTTACTGGCAAGAGATTGTTTGAGAATGGATCCTAGTGATATTTTCGACTAAACATTTGGCTCTTTGTGAGCTAGAGTTTATTTGAATTTGTCCACCCCGGCAGACTGTTGCGGAAGGTGAATGGGCTTTGCTTTAAGTGGTTAATGGGTTGAATTTCAATTTTAAATATTTTTGAGATTTTTGGAATTTTTTTATTTTTGAATTTTTATGGGTATTTTGGGTAGAGCTTTGGAATATTTGAAATAAACTTTGGATATTTGGGAGATATTTGAAAATATTTGGGGAACCCCTCCGGTTGAGATCTGCATTCAACACGGCCATCATCAGGGTGTTTGTGGTCATTTTCATTTTCTGAATTGAACCTTGTCGACTCTATCTATTGGTCGATAGAGGATCAGGTTTCGTAGGCTTTATGCTCTTATTAGTGAATTCATATTGTTGTAGGCCTTGAAGGCCTAATATGAATATTTTAAAGCAAATATACCAGTCGTCACAACTTTATATTTGCTTAATGGTTCGTACCCTGTCGACTTCTATTGACCCGTATAGAAGGATCGGTTTCGAACCTGAATTCACTTGTCAACCCACGCAGCATCCCTATACGTCACGTGTGTACCAATAACACGCTCGTCGGGGCCTATGCGGGTTTTATAATTATTTTTACCCCTTTTAGTGTACCTATATGTATACAATTTATAATGCAAGTGTAGGGGTACTTTGAAATAATTGTAGATGCCTTCTGTCTGCTTGTACGAATGTTGCAAATCCGGTGGCGTGGCGTAGCAGCTTCTGGATAGAATTGCTCGCTGCTTCATACATGTAGACTGTCGTGCACTATTTGTTTATTTTTGTAGGCGGGTCATAGTGCACTAACTAATCTCCTGCCTTAACCCGTAGGAGGTTGTATTTGCCGGATTCCACATTCCCTCTGATCTTCTTTACTCGTTGAGTTCAATGCATCCGGCTGTAATAGATTCATAATTCTTGCTTACATTTGAACTGTAAGGTACTACTACATCCACTTTGGTGAGTTGTAATCTCTTGTAGGTGGTAGAAGCATTTGCTCCTTGCATTTTGATTAGCTTGAAGATCTCCCAAGAATTCCTTGAGAACTCTATGCTATTGATTGATTGTAAGCATGTGGCTATCCTTTCAATTTGATTTCTTTTTGTAAGAAGATTGTTGTATTTGTTGCAATTCTTCTAGTGTTGCTTGTAGGGATGTTGTATGTATCACAACTGTAGAAATTTCTGTCATCATTTGAGGTGCCACCAGCATTAAAATCTGCTTTACTTGTTATACGTGGAGTTCTCTTATCCAAAGGGAATTGTTGTATAAGTGAGGAACCTTCTACGATGACTCGTAAGAACTTCCACATGTACTTGTAAAATCATTAAGTCAAATGAGCTTCAAGTTATGTTGAGTTCCATAAGTCCTCTATTTGATTGTTGATGTTTATTTCATAGTCTAACTCAACCCAAATGCTTCATTCATATCCAAGTTCTTTAGAGTTCATGCTCCTTGGTTCAAGTTAGGCTTATGAGTTTAGTTCTAGTTGAAGTTAAACTTTTCTTACATCAAGCTCATTTGAGTTCAACTTTGGTTCTTTATTCAACTCAAATCAAGTCTCCCAAGTCTTCATTACAGTTCATTTGCAAGTTCAAGTCTTATGATTTGATTCAAGTCATGCTCTATGTCCCCTGTAGTCTGAGTCTTGTTCAAGTCCAAGTACAAGTTCTTCGTTGTCTTTCAAGTTCATATCCTTCCTCTTTATTAGAGTTATGGTTCAAGTTCATTTAAGTCCATTTGATTCAAGTTCACAAGTCCCATTTTCTTTAAGTCCTTGTCTGTATTTCAGACAAAAATTCGGCAGCCTCCCGGCGTCTCCCCCGTTTAGGGAAAAAACCAAGAGGCCGCCTACCCGCCACGTCAATAAAGACGTGCCCGGTTGGTGTTGGTGAGACACCGCGGTGGTTGTATTTTTTTTGTTTTCTCCCACCACGCGCAATAAAGGCGTGCATGGGGTTTTATAAAAAGCATTTTTGATAATCAATTTCGATTTCCCCCCGCTCGGGGGTACTTAATAAGCGACCCCGCTTCGCCGTACGTGCCGCACCAGGGTCCCATCCCACCACGCGCAATAAAGGCGTGCATGGGGCGGTTCTCCGGTTTGCCACGGACATTGAAGTAAGGTTTTGAGTTTAGAAGAGTACGTACCTTCGCGGGGTTGCCGTGGTTGACACGTGGATCGAGGGGTCACTCGCCTACCTCATCGTAGGTGTCGCACCGGGTTCCCTCCTACCACGGCCAATAAAGGCGTGCTTAGGTGGTTTGCCGGTCTGACACGGACATCGAGGAAAGAGAGTGGAGGGGAAGCATTTTTTTCTTTTTAATGCTTATAATTAAATAATCATAATTATTTGTAATTATAATTAATTAAAATCATTAATTATATCTTATTTAAAATTAACTAAAATAATTAGTTATAATTACTTTAATTATAACTAATTAATATTAATCAATTTTAATAAATTATAACTAATAATTAATAATAATTAACTATTATAAATTATAATTAACTAAAATTGATTTTAATTAAAATTAAGTATAATTAATTAAATTAGTTATAATTATTTAATTATAACTATTTAAATTAATTATAATTATTTAATTAAAATTAATTTTAATTAATCATAATGATTAATTTTAATTAAAATAATTATAATTACTTTATAATCCCTCTCCCTCTCTCTATAGTTCGGCGGTTTACTGGATTTGGCCGAACGAGTGCGTGAAAGGGAGGGAGTTACCTCACAGCCGGCGAAGCTCCTGTTGTTGCTTCCGATTTAAGTGTCGTAACTTCCAATCCATGGGAAGGGAAAGTCGTCTGAGGAGGCGAATGGGAGTCCGAGCTAGGGCAAGGCTAGGTGGATCGGTCAAGGTAAGAACCGAGCCTCTCTCTCTCTCTCTCTCTCTCTCTCTCTCTCTCTCTCTCTCTCTCTCTCTCTCTCTCTCTCTCTCTCTCTGGATTGAGTGGATATGACGGGTGAGGAGGCCGAAGGGATTTTGGCTGCTGGAGCTCGTGGATTTAGTCGGAGAAGGAAGACAGGGAAGAGAGGAGCTCGGGATTTGGGAGAGGAAGTGTGGACGAGATGAGAAGAGCGACGGGAGAGCAGCGTGAGGGAGAAGTGTTCGGCTTCTATTTAACGACGCCCATGGTCATTCGATCGAGGCGCTGCCGTAGGATTTTCGGGAGGCGATGGAAGCAGCGCCGAACATGTACGCGATTCAGCGGGATTTGAGCGAGATTTCGGCAGAAACCATGAATCCGATGGGTTACAGCCGGTATGCGTTCGTTTCATTCAATTTTGGATATTATATGGAGGTTAACAGTCTTTATTAGTGAATTTCTTTTGTTATAGACCTTGAAGGCCTAATATGAATGTATAACATAAATATATCAGTCGATGCCGTAATAGTATATTTATTTGATAGTTCAGCCTGTGTTGACTCATATCTATTCACATAGAAGGACCAGCTCAAACTTAAGTTCATTTCTTGACCCATGCAGTATCCTCAAATGTCATGTATGTATAAAAGGCTCATCGGGGCCCATGCAGGTATATGATTTCAATTGTATTTTGCAAGATGCATTTATATAGTAAATGTGAGTATATAGTGCAATGGATGTACATAGCACATTTACATTTTAATACACTCACATATGTATTTGTGCATTTATATGTATGCATGCATGTTGGAATATGTATTTGCATATTACGTGATGTGCTTGATATGCAATGTAGAGATGTAAAGCGCTAGCATAACATATGATGTATTTATATAATATGCATGTATGATATATTTTGCATTTGCATGTTATTTAGCCATACTTGCATGATTTTTTGCATGTTATGCAGCAACTTAATGTAGAATCATACACTATGTATGTATAATGCATGTTGCATATGTTGTAACTCGAGCTTATGAGTTTATATTTTTGATGATAACAAATATTATGGCTCACTTTCTGTTATCTACTGTATTTGCAATATATGTTTGTTTGTGTGTATACAAACATTTCAGGAATACCATGCAACATCAAACAAAGAATCATAGCTCAAGATTGGGTAGAATAATGTTATTATAAAAGGGTTTGTAATATTCATTGATGTAATTTTTTATTACTTGAGTCAAGTCTTGTAAGAGTGTATGCTTGCTTGGTGACCAAGCACACACACACTCAAGGGACTGAGATCTAGTCAAATCCAGAAGATCAAGTTTTGAACTAATCATACTAGACGATTTTGGATCATCCAGGACAATCCTTTATAATCTTGGAAAAGAGCCGTCAATGACAATTTAGGCAAGGATTTAAGTTTAAATTTTTGTTCAAATCATCCCGGATGATCAGATCGTCTCAGACGATCAATACAAATCATGCCTAAATTGATCCTGTGATTAGGGGACTAATTATGGTTAAATTTTTTAATCTGATCGTCTTGGACGATCTGTATATCATACAGGACGATGTTTGCCGACATAATTAATTTTCCTAAATCATCCTAGCCGAAATACCATAATTTTTCTTCTAATCGTCCTGGACGATCCACAACATCGTCCTAGACAATTTGTATATTTTTTGTACTAATCATCCTGGATTATCCTAATATCGTCTAGGACTATTAAGTCAAATCCTACACATCGTATTGGACGATCCTGCGATCATTCAGGACGATTCTGGGCACCGAAATTAAGTTTTTAAGGTTTTTTAAAGCCCTCTTTTTAAGCACATCGTATGGGATGATCCTGAGATCATCCTGGACGATGTTTGGCACCAAAATTGAGTTTTTAGGGATTTTGGAAGCTCTCTTTTTATGCATATCGTATGGGACGATCCGGCGATCGTCCTGGACGATAATGTCGGTTTTGCAAATCTATTTAAAGACCTCTTGCTTTCTCATGAAGAGTGTCTTTTGCAGCCATTGTAGCTTCATTCTTTTGGAGAGAACTTGAAGAGAGAGCTTGAAAGGGAGAGAGGACAAGATAGAGTTTGAGAGAGGGAGAAGATCCTTGGAGGGGCTTTCAAGTGGTATCAGAGCGGAATTCATAAAATAAGTTTTTGAAAGCTTTTGAATTTTGATCCATGGTTAATTTTGGTAATCGTAATATTGCAGAAGGTTATTCTATCACCAAACCACCTTTATTTGAAAATATTTCGTTTGATTTTTAGAAAATTTGCATGTCTAATTTCTTGTAGTATATTGATTTTTGAATGTGACAAATGGTTTTAACTGGTTATTCTATACCGTCGCGTATTATAGATAGAATTAAAACTGATATTCCTTTTAATCAATGGAGTAGAGAAGAACAAATCAATGCTCAATTAAATGTTAAATCATTAAATAATTTTTTATGTGCTTTAAATTCTAAAGATTTTATATTTGTTTTCACGTGCACTACTTAATTACACACTATATACGAAGGCACTACTGAAATCAAGCAATCCAGATTAAATATTTTAATGCATGATTATGGATTATTTTGCATGAAATCTTATGAGTTGATCTTAGACATGTTTACTATATTTATTCAAATTTTGACATCATTGTATGTTTTAGGTAAAGAATTTTTAAACTTTGAAAAAGTCAATAAAATTTTATATTGTTTACTTAACAAATTTGATGCCAAAGTTGTTGCTATTTGTGAATCAAAAAATTTGAATGAATATTCTATTGATAATTTGATTGGCTCACTCATTGCCTACAAGCAAAGTTTGGGTCAAAGACTTTTAGATGCAGTTGAGATGATAATGCTAAACGCTAAAGACTCGGAGAAAAGTGGCTTAGTTGATGATGAAAGCGATGACTCATCAAGCAAATTAAAAAGCCCACCAAAGTATAAGCATCAATAAAAGTATATCAAAGGTAAAAATGATAAGAATGTTAAGATTTTTTCTAACGTTATTTTCTTTGGATGTAGGAAGCCTGGACATATGAAAAACCAGTGCCCTAATTTGATAACTCTTCCTGCAAAAGAAAAGGGCAAAGCTAAGCATAATGTAAAAATGATAAATAATGAAAAGAAAAAAAATCTCCTTGGCATACCTAGCTTCTGAATCATCAGACCAGGAGCAAGATGATGTTTAAACCACTGTTTGTGTATTTATTTTTTTGTGTATGCATGTTTTGTTCGTTTTTGTGTTTTTTTTTTATGTTTTTTCTTTGGATTTATTTTTCTTTCTTTTTCTTTTCTTCTCTTTTTCATTTAATTTTTTTTTAATTTGTTTTCTTTTTTTTGTGAAGTTCTCTCTAATCAACACACATGTTCACCTTTCTAAAAATGAAAAATCTGCCTCTTATTTTTCTTGAATTCTTATATAAGTTGTGATTGACTTCTCTAAAAATAGTCAAAGAAAGGAAACTCATGATTTTGTCTCTCTATCTCTTTACTAAAATGGTTATTTTATTTTTGATTCTAAATCTTCATCATATTATAAATTGGATTTTGAAACTGATCTTTTTCATCTCCCTACATTTTATTTATTGCATAGAGATCCTTTGCAAGTTATTGAATCTACCTCATAATTTTCTTAATCAAGTAATTTGCTTTATCAATAGAATGGGTTTACTTTTGTTTTTAAAAATTTTAGAAAGGTAGCATATTTAATTAAAAAAATGGCCAATAATGCCAAATAAAAAAAGTGGCCAATGATGCCAAATCAAAAGATGCGCAATGATGCCAAATTGAGAATAATACACAAAGTGTATCAAAAAAAAGATACGTAAAGTATGCCAAAAACTGACAAAAGGTATAAAATGAGCCCACAAAGAGTATGCTTACTTTTTCTGTATTACTTAAAGCTTAAAAAAAACCTTGATATTTTTGATACTTGATCGTGAAAGTCATGATTCTTGATTCACCAATTTTTGCATTAATCTTCTATTAGATATATTTTATGAAAGGAGTTTTGAAAAATTACTGTTTCTTCTTCTAATTTATTCCTAGATTTAGATATTGGATTAAAAAGTTTTTTAGCCTTTAAAAGAACTTGAGCTTGGATTAATAATTTCTGAATTTCTAACTTTTTCTGTATTATGCGTTGTCAATCCATTCTTTACTAAGTTTTTGAATAAAATCAAGAGGTAACTTTCTCATTTTAGAATATTTGATTTTTTTCTTTTCACTAGATCAGGAAAGGTTTTGATTTTTATTTGTTATTCTGATTGTTTTGTGCCCCTCCTCTTTTTGATAATGTTAAAGGGAGAGAACGTACAATTGTATTTATATCTATTTTCTATTTTTAAAAAATATAAAAATAAAAATAACAAAAAATTTATTTTCTCCTATTTTTAAATTTTTATTCTAGTGAGGGGGAGATTAGGAGAAAATATTTTCAATTTTGCAAATCCAACCAGTAAATATTTGCTATCATCAAAAAGAGAGAGATTGTTGCAACTCGAGCTTATAAGTTTATATTTTTTATGATAACAAATATTATGACTCACTTTCTTTTGTCTACTTATATTTGCAATATATGTTTGTTTATGTGTATACTAACATTTCAAGAATACCATGCAATATCAAACAAAGAATCAGAGCTCAAGATTGGGTTGAATAATATTATGTTGTAAAAGGGTTTGTAATATTCATTGATGTAATTTTTGATTTCTTGAGTCAAGTATTGTAAGGGTGTATGATTGCTTGGTAACCATGTACACACACACTCAAGGGAGTGAGATCTAGTCAAATCCAGAAGATCAAGTTTTGAACTAATCGTACTGGACGATTTTGGATCATCCAGGATGATCCTTTATGATCTTGGAAAAGAGCCGCCAATGACAATTTAGGCAAGGAATAAAGTTTAAATTTTTGTTCAAATCATCCCAAACGATCAATACAAATCATGCCTAAATTAATCCTGTGATTAGGGAACTAATTATGATTAAATTTTTTAATCTGATCGTCCTGGACGATTTGTATATCGTACAGGCGATGTTTGCCGACATAATTGATTTTCCTAAATCATCCTAGTCGAAATACCATAATTTTTCTTCTAATCGTCATGGACGATCCACAACATTATCTTGGACGATTTGTATATTTTTTGTACTAATCATCCTGGACTATCCTAATATCGTCCAGGACTATCAGGTCAAATTTTGCACATTGTACTGGACGATCCTGCGATCATCCAAGATAATTCAGGGCACCAAAATTAAGTTTTTAGGGTTTTCTAAAGCCCTCTTTTTAAGCACATCGTACAGGACGATCATGCAATTGTCCTGAACTATGTTTGGTGCCGAAATTGAGTTTTTAGAGTTTTTGGAAGCTCTCTTTTTATGCAAATCATATGGGACAATCCGACGATCGTCCTGGACGATAATATTGGTTTTGCAAATCTATTTAAAGACCTCTTGCTTTCTCATGAAGAGTGTCTTTTGCAGCCAATGTAGCTTCATTATTTTGGAGGGAACTTGAAGAGAGAACTTGGAAGAGAGAGAGGAAAATGTGAAGTTTGAGAGAAGGAGAAGATCCTTGGAAGGGGTTTCAAGGGAGTGTGGAGGGGGATTCCACACAGTTGCTCCGGCAAGCTTGCACCTTAGTACCATCGGATTCAAGGCTTGTCTTGAGGGAAGTTCTAGGAAGAAGAAGATCTCTTTGATGTCAAAAGACCCGGCTACTCCGCCACATCAGGGAAGGTGGAAGTGATTTTGTAAGGGCTTCTCCTCCTAGCTGTGGGGGCAAAAGAAGAGACACTGAGTTTAGTGCAATACTCGGAGGGTGCCTTCGAATAGTGGACATAGGTCAAGGTTTGACCGAACCACTATAAACCTGGTGTGTTCTTTCCTTTCTTATTTCCGCATTTAATTTTCGCATTGTATTTTCTTTGTGGTGGATTTTGGGTTGACTTTTTTATTGCGAAAGATTTTTTAAAATACCTATTCACTTCTCTCTTAATTAGCCTTGGGCTAGTTCATAAGGGACTAACATCCCTAACAAACTTTCAGCATATTGTAACATATACTTTGCAAGCAATAATACATTGGCATCTAGTACATTCATATATTAGGTGAGGATATTTGTAACATGTTTACTCATCTCTAACTATACGTAGTCATGATATGCTTGTGTCATAAACTTGTATATGCGTAGCCAATTTTACATGTATATGTACAGTGCATTTTGTAATTATAGTACGTATATGCATGATTTTTTTACTCGTTGAATGGTGTATTTGCATGATGCATCCTACCTATTTCAAATGCATGCATGCATGCAAATGTATCATCATACAGTTTGATGTATGGGGGGTTGCATTTGCAATGTTCAAATATGATCAACTGTGTGACTGACTATTGTTGATAAGCATGCATGATTTCATTTTGGAAATTACAAATGCATTATGTCCGCTTGTATGAGTATTTCGAATCTGATGGTGTGGTTTAACAGTGCGCTTGTTTTCATTTGTCATGCATTGGTAGTGTAGTCTAGCTTGTTTCATCCTCTATACGTCACTGTCAATTTCTTCAATTTTAAACATGTGGGATTGTACTTCAACTTGTAAATGAGCTGACATCGCATCAGAAGCATATGCCCGTTTCTTGCAAGCGAGCTAATTTACCTGGTGTGACATCCTGGCATTGTAATAATCAGTGCCACAGTTTATCGATGGCCCGCAATTTTTTTGCTATTGATTCACTTCTTTAGCTTACAGCAAAGCGTAGTGTTGCATTATGGATCATTTGTTTTTTTATGCAGGTAGACTATTATGCACTAATGAAACTCCTATAGATGCATGTAGATATTTGCATTTATCATGACCTTTTCACATTTGTTGGTAGATGGATAATCTTAATCAATGACACGCATTTGATGCATATAAATCATTTCTAGTTGCGAAGGATTGATGTATTTACTTTCCATTTAGTAGTTTTCAACTATAGGGGTGTTGTAACATTCATTGCTTATTTCTGATTATTAGATGTAGACAAGCTATTATACATACAACAAATCTTATGTCATTGCTAGAAGGCATTCACATTTATCATATGCTTCACTATATATGTTTACAAAGGACTCTGTTACGATGGTTGCATGTTGCTAGCCATCACCCATAGGTGGACTACTGTATAAATGAGGAGTCTCCTACAGTGGTTCGTAGGAGCTCGTATGAATTGCAAATATATTATTCTTGCTTGTAGGCAATTTTATATGTGTGTTGCAAATCTTTCATCATTGTTTGCATGAGAATTTCTCTTTATCTCGAGAAACTCATTTCCTTCCTTTCATGTCAGCTCCTTTCATCTGCAAGGATCTTATGCATTTGCTAGATACTTGATTGGTTTTGACTGTATGAATGCTCTGACATTTATCGAATGCTGCCTGTATATATTTGCGAGCAATACCATCATTTGCAATTAGGTTTAGTAATTGCATTTTCAGTCTTCTATTGCTATCCATGGGTAAGTATATTCATCGCGAATTTACTTCTCTAGCCTACAAGTAGACTTTCATGTGTATAAGATGTCTTCTAATATTGCTTGCAGGTGTTTGCATTGCTGAAGTTCTGGATTTGTTGTGATCTTCGGTCCTTGTTTTTTAAGTGACATATTGCATATCCACAGTCACAAAGGGTCCTTTATCCTTGCAGTATACCTACTACTACTGCTTGAAAGCAAGCTGATTTGTTCAATTGTAGATTGATACTGACTTTCGGACGAGCTGCATTCATTATCAAATTCCCTATGCATGTTGATTAGCAAATTGTCGCACTCGCTTACATGTCTTTCAAAGTTTGTAGGGGTTGCCACGTGTATCTATAAGCTAGCTAATATTGGTTATAGGGAGATCGTTACACTCTTCAAATGTTTTTTTGAGTGTATTTGTAGGGTGGATGTCAATGTTATCATTTACAAGCAAATGAGTTCATCCGCAAGTTAACTGGCACTAACTGTGAGTAGGTTGTGGTGTAAATGATGATTTATATACTGTTGCTTATGGATTAAACGTTGTGTACATAACGAGTCTTCTCGTATCGCAGGTGTTTACTTTCATTGCAACTCTACTAATGTTGCTTATAGACGAAATGTTGTGAGCATCATAAGTTCTTGTGTCCATAGGTTAATTATCTTGTTCATTACAAGTTCTTTGCCTAAGCTCATTAGAGCTCATGCTCAATCAAGTTCTTGGTCATCACTCGTAAATTGGCTAGTTGAATATGACATGTTAATTTAATTTCATCATTTATAGGCATGTCATTATATACACTGAGAGTTTTCTTGTCATTGCCCTTTATTTACTTATTGATATTCAGTTAAATAAGAAGGATTATTTTTCATTATTTGTATTTTAAACTTGATCAAGTATTTATTGATTTAATGTCTAGTTTCTTGTATATTATTTCACAAATTTTGTTCTGTATGAGTTGTTCAAGTCAAGTCTACTATATTTTTGTTCAAGTTAGATCCTGTGTTTAGTTCGAATTTTAGCAGCCTCCTGGTATCTCCCCTGTTTAAGGGAAATTGTGGGAGCTGGGCTTTCTCTACCACACTACAAGAGCTTATAGGGTTGGTGTCAGGTAACACCACAGCTATGATTTTTAATCCCACCATGCTACGAGAGTATGTAGGGTTCTTCGAGGCATATGTCTGAAAATCCATAGTTTTTTTCCCCGCTTGCATAATGGAACATACATTGGTACTTAGAATTGTTCCTGCCATGCTACGAGAGTATGTAAAGGCCTACCGCCTCATCGCAAGCATCACACCGGGTTCCCTCCCACCATGCTAGGAGAGCATCTAGGGTGGTCCACCGGCACGCCACTAGCGTCAAAAGTGGGGTTTTGAGACTAGAATAATAATAATAATAATAAGGATAAGGATAGAGAGAGGATGGTTGTGGAGAGGAGTTGTTGGTGGTTTTTGAGGGGATTACAGGTGATTGAAGTGGAGGAAATCGGTCCAATGAGCACATGTGAGAATTATTTGAGTGACTATGAGTGTAGTTTGAGTGATTGTGAGTCGATCAACTACTAGAAGTTGGATAGGGAAGGGAGATTGGATGTATTGGCCGAGGAACTGCAGTAGGAAGATTTGATGGGGGGGGGGGGGGGGGGGGTGAGGGGTTAGCAGTTGGTATGGCGAATGAGAGGAGTTCGACATTGTGAGGAGCCTTGCTTGAGGAAGAATTGTGAGCCATGATATATAGTTCAATGAATAAAGATGCTAGAATTGGCAAAATAACAAAGAGAATCATCTATCGGAAGAAGAAGAAGATCAAGCAAACAAAGGGCAAAATCCCCACTGCCATCATCTTGTACAACTTTGGAAGATAGTCCATGGCAACAATGAACTTAAGTTTGCAAAAGATACATGAGATAGCCAATGAGCTTAATGCCATTTTTCATTTAGTTAATCAATAATTCCTTTTATATGAAGAAGTTGCACAAGATTAAAGATTGAGAAAAACCATAAAAAAAAAAGAATGAGACATTGGAGCTTGTCGTAGTTTTAGAAAGCCATGAAGCTATGGATATGAAGTGGGTCTTCGGGAGCCAGTAGCAGATAAGTGGAAGGGGGCAAAGCAAGATTAGTGGTTAGATGATACAAGCAGTAAGCTGATATCAATTACGACAAGAATTTGCTTAATGATGCCTGTATGAAATTACATTGATATTATCTATTGTAACTCAAAAACAAACGAAGATTTTTCAGTTGGATGGCAAATCAATTTTCCTGAAAAACATGTGTATGTACAACCTATGTGATATAAAAGAGTACCAAGAAAAAATCTTGAAGATAAAAGAAGATAATATATGGCTTGAATTAAACAAGCATCTCGAGCTTGAATGGTCATATTTATTACTATTATATCATAAACTTTTCATTTGGAATTTTATTGTATTTGAACATTTTCATTGAGAATATTAATATTGATTATATCAACTTGAGATGAAAAGCAAAGATATTTGATCCATAAAACCTCCCAAAATTTTATTTCTATTTTCTTATCCCATTTTGTGTTAGTAAATTTATCTTAATTTTCATCAAGTTTTAAATAAATACATTGCTATGCAATGTAAATTGAAGATGCATAACAAAACGAAACGTTTGGATATTTTCTCATATTTTGCTATATAGATATGGTGATGCACAACTTTGGCTCAAATTGAGATAAAATAAAGTCATTCTATAATCTACATGGCTCAACTTGAGATCAAATTGAAAGACTTCGAGCCAATTTTGATTGGGGCGGAATCAATTCAAGATTAGATCGTTAACAAATCTACATAATATCAATCAGATTAAGAACATTAAAAGATAATTCAGTGGGCAAAAAAAGAGTGATAGAAAGAAGCTACATACCCAAAGTGTCGTATAAAGGTACATAGCAAATTCTTTGACTGTAACAAGCCTACAAAAAATAGATATCGGTTGGACATGTTAATGGAAAAAAAAAATTATTGTTTTCTTTTCTCTCTATTTCCATGAAGCTTTTTTTTTAAATTATTTAGAAAATAAACCAAATCACTTGCAAGTTATTATTTTTATTATGAATTTTTGCTAATTTTATTATAGAAACTAATTGGTGTAAAACTTGTGATATAGGTTTAGTATCTAGATTATGAAGAAACACTATCACTCAACTATTGCATATCTAAAATAGTAAGTGGAAAACTTATCCAAGTTAATCCTAAAATAATAGTGTATAGTTACCCATCAACTTAAATTTTAAGTTCATTGCATAAGTATCACTACCATTATAATAAGAACAGGTTAAATTTTAAAATAGTGCCTCTGACTATTCTATATAATATTTTTAGTCCTAAAGTATAACATTGCTCTAATTTAGTCCCGTGACTATACAAAATTGATCCATATGATCCCTTTGAGACTAAATTTAGAATTAGTTTTATAGAGTTGATGTACTAAATTAGGATCAATTTTATATTACAATTACAACAAGAGGGACTATTTTAGATCAATTTTATAGAGTCAGTTGATTAAATTGAGACAAGGCGATACTTGAAATTAAATTGATTATACACGAATAGTTTGGGGACTTTTTTGAATTTTTTTTAATATGAATTTAATTCTTATTTCACTTTTAATATGTGACTACTTTTCATTCTGATATGAATCTCACAAATCGCTTGCTCATGTGAGTGTGAGTCCAAGGTATTGGTCATTATTGCCCATTATATAAAAGGTGTACATGATAGCTGCACTCAATCGCATGGAACCTACATGGCAGCCACCTACCCTTCAAGTTTGCTCAATCATAATAGAAGTATTCAAGTTTGATTAGAGTCGTAAATTGGATAAAACACTTAATCCCAACTAAACTATGTGCTATGATGCCATGGAATGTCAAGAGACTAAGTTAAGTCTAGTACACTTGTAGATAGACACTAAACATCAAAAGCTTAAGCTGATAGGTAAGAGCAAATACTAGTATTTTAGAAACTGAATTGTTATTTGAAGCAAACTTCAACAGAACATGCAATTTTTTTCAGTATGATGAGTGGTTCTTTTAGTTGCTCGGTAAGGGTGAGGTATAAAAAAGCACATTAGTTCGCATTTATGGTTGTACCTCCATGACAATCAACCACTCAGGGCAGTTTGATCCATAAATGCCACATCGATCACCCTGCAGTAAAGTAATTAAGAAATATCTCTGTAAAAACTCCTGTAACTTGCAAGATAAAGCTATATATGTTGAGTGGGATTAATATGCTCACAGAGCTAAGACCACATCTTCGCATGGCAGATCCAATCTTGATAGCTTTTTCATAAACTTGTTCGAATGTTTGCCAAATATAAGGGCTTGCCTGAACATTGAGTATAAATTATGCAACTATAGATGTTGAAAATTCATAATAGAGAAAACATTTTTGAAATAATTCAAGTAATTAACGAGTTAAAGTACAACGTTAAAGTGGCCGTACGGGCATTCCAATAGTTTAGGATAGTTTTTTTATTATTTTTAAAGCAATTTTTTTAGAACAAAAATTTCTTGAAATTGTAATCTTTTTACTATAAAAATGTTTTAAAAAATAGTAAGAAAGCTGTTCCAAATAAAATCTTAAATTTCATACCCTCTCATCGATAATTTGCCGATGACCAAGCATTTGTTTTTGAGGAAATCTTTTAACAGATTTGCTGCAAGGGAATGAGTAAAAAAAGTCATATTAATTAAACTTCAATTTGGATTTGATTTTGCTTACAGCTTATGCAAATCAATTCCGCAAAAGCTTCTAAAAAGAATAGTTCCAAACTCAAAGCTATGCTAGTACATAGAAATAAATGTAAGAGATTTTTTGAAGGAATTAGAGCGGGTTAGATTTTTTTTAGGCTAGCTATAGCATGAAGCAGTAGTTGGAAAGAATAATTGCAATGTTATGACAAAGATTTGGGCAACTATTATCTAATGCGCATAAAATTAATAGATAGATATTTACCAGAACAAATCCCAAGGAGAATCTATTCCTGGAGGCAGCTCGAGGAAACCATTTTGGGCGTAAACGCATCTGTAGACAGGACCAGCCGATGGGTTGCTTCCGACAGCCGGCATTGATTCTTCCACCTCAACTCTGTAGACCTCCATTGCTTCCTGTGAATGTTTTCTTTAGCAGCGATGCAAACTAATTAAGTAGCACACAGATGAGAGAGATAAGGATGAGCAGCTTCAAATTTAACACCATTCGTATTGTCTTAAATTCTCAACTAACACTTTAGTAGCTGTTATAAATAGGATGCCTTTCCGGTTGGATGGTGATCGTTATTTAAAATGTCGGCCGCCTGATTAAAAACTACAAAAAAAGTGGTTACAAATTTATGGGTTGCATTAGAAGCATGGTGTGAATAGATAAAGTGTTGAGTCTGGATTTCAAACTCGAACAATGAAAAAGTATGACGAGGTAATTTAAAAGCAGTAATAAACAATAAATTTGGACTGTCAAAGCAGAGATATTTCACTGTAATTTTTAAGAAAATCAAGGGCATTTCTCCGCCTTGACAGAAAAGCAGTTGTCGGATGGAACAAAAAAAAATGCTCGTAAACCAAACAATGATTCCAGAAGGTAAATTTGGATCACTATTCTTTTAGGCGCTATGGGCATAAAGATTGTACAAATCAAAAGTTAGGCACTCTCAAACAGTTGTGATCATAAAGTCCTTCGTAAGAACTAAGGGATTAATAACTTCATCGCTTTTGGTTATCTCAACTCCACAAATCTAATGAGGTTGAAGGATTGAAGCCCAAATAGTCAAATGGAAGTTCAAATAGTCAGATTGACAAAAATAAATTTCAGAATGTTTGTAAACCAAATTAGGTCCATAAGAATGATGATGATAAGCCATCATTTTATATCAAAATATTTGTCTCATTAAGAGTAATCATTCATTATACAACTTTGTCCATGAGCGATACCTTATTTTACTAGCTGGTTTGCTAGGAGAGCAAAAGAACCTATAAGCAATAGTGTAGAGAATAGAGGAATAGTAGAAGACTAGAGATCTCACACAAGTAGAAAATTTCCTACTAGCCAAGATACCTCTTTTGAAAGAAAAAAATGTGTTGAATAGTATCCATCACCTCTTATTTATAGGATTTTGGAGCAGGACTACATGAAAAAAAGATAAAAAATACAATGTTATATAGATTATACGCGTAATGCTACATCATGTTATACACACGTGTCGCCCCTTGATTGGTGTGAGAGTTGGGATGGAAGATTCGTTTTTGAGTGAGTGGAGCAATGTTGAGATAGTATTGGCGAGCGGCATAGAGTGTGAGCTCCATGATGACAGGTGCATTGTGGGCTAGTGCTGAGTTAAACAGATACTGTAGTGGCAAATCAGTAGGGGGTTGTGGTCTTATACTAAGTCAGAAATTGACATGGGAGAATAGGTGAGCGTACTAAGGAAGCTGAGGTTTGATGCAATGGTGAGCATTGGTGGGGCGAGCAGGGTGTCCTAGGTGATGGCCTTCATGTGATCGAGCTTAGGTGACGGGTGATGGTTCTGCGAGGGGAGCTAATGACTAAGGTAGTGGCGAGCGACGAGTAATTTGCCTGAAGGTGATGCGGTGCACTATAGCCTTATCGTGAGATGGGTAACACCTCACCTTTTTCTCTGATTAAGCCGTTGCTGGTTTGATCTCCACTACTACTTTTATCCTTTAGTAGTTATATAGTACAAAAGCTACTTTTAGTTTTTATGCTTTTAGTAGAATATGAATATTCTGATAGTATATGAGAAGTTTCCTGTAGAGAGGAAGGTATCTTTTACAATTTGATCAATAGAATCACTACAGTTCTCTGTTATTGCTTGCTTGTTCTTCTGCTTGTTTCAGCTTTGCAGGTGTTGCGGCATCACATTGGTATCAGAGCTTGGATGGCGGAGGGCAGCAAACGGGTGGCTACCGGTAATGAATCAAGCCTGGAAGCTCTCTGGGAAGAGCATCGTCAACTGGTTACTAAGACGGAACATCTGGCGGCGGACGTTCACCATTTCTTTGGAGAAATGCGCCGTGAACTTCGGAAGATCAATGCGCGCCTGGACAGGAACCTCAACGCGCGGGCAACATTGCCGGCAACCACACCGGCAGCTAGGCGTGGGTTCACTGCGGACAGGGAGCAGATTAGGGAAAATGCAATGCGGTTCGTCACTGATTCGGAAGACGAGACCGAAGGAATTAATCCGCTGGAACTTTCAGATTCGGAGGAAGAACCTGAGGTGATTCACAGAAGACGTCCGATCGGAAGAGACAGACACCCGGGAGAATTTCGCGTCAAACTGGACATCCCATTTTTTGAAGGCAAATTGCATATTGAGGATTACTTGGATTGGGAAAGAGCTGTTGAAACTTTTTTTGAGTATATGGAAATTGAGCCGGCAAAACAAGTAAAGTATGTAGCATGTAGACTCAAGGGAGGAGCTAGCGCTTGGTGGCAGCAAGTGATTCAATCCAGGAGACGGGAAGGACGAGGGGCCGTTCGGAGCTGGTTCCGAATGAAGCAGTTGTTGCGCAGCCAATTCTTACCGATTGATTTCGAGCAAATGCTGTATGTGCAATATCAGCATTGCGTTCAAGGAACGAGATCCGTGAGTGAATACACGGAAGAATTCCACCGACTTAGTGCCCGGAACAATTTGAATGAATCAGGAAATCAATTGGTTGCGAGGTACACAGGAGGTTTGAAGGAAGTCATTCAAGACAAGTTGGAGCTGAACGCCATATGGTCGTTGTCGCAAGCAATCAATTATGCACTCAAGGTGGAAACTCAGTTAAGCAGGAACCAGCCAGCTCGGTCACAACGCCGCCACTTCGAAATAGCGGCAGACGGCAGCAAATCTAATTTCCAGTACACGGGAAACTCCAGCAAGACTCCTGCGATTGCACAGGGAACAACAAATATTAGTCCGAACCGGGTCGAGAACAAGAATTATCAGAGAAATAAGGCACCGGTAAGAGAAAATCCATATGCTAAGAATGCTAACATCAAATGTTTTCGATGTTTTCAGCAGGGGCATAAGTCTAATGAGTGCCCGACTCGACCTCAATTACAATTGCTGGAAGGTGAAGAGGATGAAGGAGTAGACAATGTTATCGGTGCGGAAGAAGACGACTTGGAAGATGTAATAGGGGATGAAGGGGAACCCGTATTGTGTGTAATGCAAAAATTATTGCTGTCTCCAAGACAAGCTGCCGGTTCTCAGCGCAATGCCTTATTTCGAACAAAATGTACCATTCAAGGTAAAGTTTGTGACATGTTAATTGATAGCGGGTGTACAGAAAATGTAATTTCCCGCGCAGTGGTACAAGCTTTAAAGCTAAAAACATCGAAAAATCCAAACCCATACAAAATTAGCTGGGTGAAGAAGGGTATGGATATTGCAGTGACGGATATGTGCCGTGTGAACTTTTCAATTGGAAAGCATTACGTGGGAGAAGTTCTATGCGATGTGGTGGATATGGACGTCTGTCATTTGATTCTCGGAAGACCATGGCAGTTTGATGTGGGAGCCATGTATGATTGTCGGGCTAACACCTATTCTTTTGATTGGAAAGGAAAACATTTACGGTTACTTCCACGCTCGGCAGACCCGGAAGCTAGCAAGCCAATGACCCCAAATGCCTTGTATGCAGTAACCGAGAAGGCTCTACTCAACGCCTGGCGTGAATCATATTGCATTCTTGCATTAATTATCCAGGAAAAACAGGATGACACAAGCAACAAACCGTTACCCGAAGAATTTAATTCGTTATTACAACGGTACGCTGATCTATGTCCAACAGAATTGCCGGAAGAACTACCACCCCTGAGGGCTATACAGCACCAAATTGACTTGACGCCGGGAGCGTCTCTGCCCAATTTACCTCATTACAAGATGAGCCCCAAGGAACACCAAGCCTTGCAGCAGATTGTGGATGATTTGCTGGCAAAGAAACTAATTCAACCTAGTGTAAGCCCCTGCGCGGTACCTGCATTATTAGTGCCCAAGAAGGACGGGAGCTGGCGAATGTGCATGGATAGTCGATCCATTAATCGCATAACCGTCAAATTTTGCTTTCCAATGCCGAGAATGGAAGATTTGCTGGATAGATTGTCGGGGGCTAAGATATTTTCAAAGCTGGATCTTCGTAGCGGGTACCATCAGATACGGATTCGTAGCGGAGACGAATGGAAAACTGCATTTAAGACACGCCAAGGCTTATACGAATGGAAGGTCATGCCTTTTGGGTTATGTAATGCACCAGCAACTTTTATGCGCCTCATGAATGAGGTACTCAAACCCTTCCTTAACATATGCTGTGTCGTATATTTCGATGATATATTAGTGTACAGCTCCACTATTGACGATCACCGCAAGCATTTAGAAGCTCTGTTCGAAGTCCTGAGGAGTAACAAACTATTTCTAAACAGCCGCAAATGTGAATTTGTCACAGAACAAGTATCTTTTCTGGGATTTCTTATTTCTGCAGAGGGTATTAGCGTGGACCCGAGAAAGGTAGCAGCAATAGAGAATTGGCCACCTCCTAAGTCTCAATCGGACATCCGCAGTTTCCATGGACTGGCGAATTTTTATCGTCGATTTATATGAGGATTCAGCAGCATTATGGCTCCAATCACAGATGTGCTAAAAATGCCGCAGTTCGTATGGGGTAGTGACCAGCAGCGAAGTTTCGACGACATCAAGAAAGCATTAACGACCGCACCTGTTCTAGTGTTACCTGATTTTACTAAATCATTTTTGGTTGATACTGACGCCTCGACGGTGGGCATCAGAGCGGTACTTTCACAGGACAACAAACCGGTCGAATTTTTTAGCGAAAAATTGTGTCCGTCACGACAGCGCTGGACTGTTTACGAACAGGAATTATATGCTGTTGTTAGAGCCTTAAAGCAATGGGAGCACTACTTGTTACATCAAGATTTCGTTCTATGCAGCGATCACAAGGCTTTGCAATACATTAACTCCCAGAAAAGTATCAATAGAATGCATGCCCGGTGGGTAATCTTTCTTCAGTGGTTTACGTTCGTTCTTAAGCACAAGAGCGGCGTGCAAAACCGAGTGGCGGATGCACTAAGTAGAAGGGCGGCCCTCATAACTCAGCTCCAAACTGAGTTCTCCGGCATTGACTGCTTGAAAAATTTATATCCTCAGGATGATTATTTTAAAGGTTACTGGGACAGTTGCTGTAAGCAGGAATTAAATTCAGACTACTCAATACGCCATGGGTTTTTATTTAAAGGAAATCTTCTATGCATCCCCAGCTCTTCGTGGCGACAGCAGATTATCAAAGAAACACACGCCGGTGGGCTGTCCGCACACTTGGGAAGAGATAACACAGTCATACAGCTGCAGCAGCGATTCTTTTGGCCACACTTGAGACGGGATGTGTCTAAATTTGTGGAGAGATGCTCAATTTGTCAAACTTACAAAGGAGGAGGACAAAATACCGGCTTGTACCAGCCATTGCCCGTACCTGATTCAATTTGGGAGGATTTAAGCCTCGATTTCATAATGGGATTGCCGAGGACCAAGTATGGAAACGATTCTATTATGGTCATGGTAGATCGTTTTTCGAAGATGGCACATTTTGTCGCCTGTAAGAAGACCTTTGATGCATTAAACATTGCCAAGTTGTTTTTCAAGGAAATCGTGAGATTGCACGGAATTCCGAGAAGTTTGACATCCGATAGGGATGTTAAATTCATTAGCCATTTTTGGTGAGAACTGTGGAAAAGGTTACACACACAGATCCAGCTCAGCTCCTCCTATCACCCTCAGACTGACGGGCAAACTGAAGTGGTGAATCAAACATTGGGTAATCTATTGCAGTGTTTAGTACAAGACAATCCAAAAATCTGGGATGAATTACTTGGCCAGGCCGAATTCGCATTTAATTCCATGACAAACCGCTCTACCGGTATGTGCCCATTCAGTATAGTTTATACCAAAATGCCAAATACAGTCCTCGATGTTACAGTGCTACCCAAGTGTAAGAGCAAATCTGCGTCCGTGCTAGTAGACAATTATGCGGAATTTCTGACCAACATCCGAGCAAAAATTCAAGCTGCTAATGACAAATACAAATTGTCGGCGGACGTGCATAGAAGAGAGAAACTATTTAAGCCGGGAGATTTGGTATTTGTGAGGCTGAAACGAGAACGTCTACCTGTGGGAGAATACTCCAAGCTCGGGAAAAAGAAATGGGGACCGTTCTCTATAAAGAGCAAGATCAACGACAATGCATACATTGTGGATCTTCCGGAGGAGTTCAATACATCCCACACTTTCAATGTCAAGGATATATATGCTTATATGCCACCTGATGAAGGGAAAGCTCAAGTTTATTCTGTTAATACAGATAACGATTTTAGCGGGGGCGAATGATGCGGTGCACTATAGCCTTATCGTGAGATGGGTAACACCTCACCTTTTTCTCTGATTAAGCCGTTGCTGGTTTGATCTCCACTACTACTTTTATCCTTTAGTAGTTATATAGTACAAAAGCTACTTTTAGTTTTTATGCTTTTAGTAGAATATGAATATTCTGATAGTATATGAGAAGTTTCCTGTAGAGAGGAAGGTATCTTTTACAATTTGATCAATAGAATCACTACAGTTCTCTGTTATTGCTTGCTTGTTCTTCTGCTTGTTTCAGCTTTGCAGGTGTTGCGGCATCAGAAGGACTGCCCTTAATTGACTCACCTTATTTAGGGTGAATTGTCTGGTTGGTTCTGGTGAGTGTCCAAAGGATATCCTCTTGAGGACCAATCACTTTATCATGACCTAACCACTACCTGTTAAGACACCTGGGAAGATATTTTTATGTGTGTACATTAGTTCCTTGATTCACTCAATCATTTGATGGATGAGTGATGAAAAGAATGAGTAAATGAAATTAAATGTAATTGAATCATATATAAGTGTGTATTTATGGCCCTATTTTACCATAGCCTCACAAATTGCATTGTGCCAATGGTGATGATTTGGCATCACCATTCATAGTGGCTCTATAAATGGACAGCTTGTGCATTGTAAGAGTCATAAACTACTATAGTGATTCTGAGATCGAGTGAGTTTGAGCAAGCTTAAGTAAGAAGGATGAATCTTGCTGCAAAAGCTCGCTCTTACATGAAGGCTTTGAAGAAAGCTTCCCTTTCACAAGATATGTGATGAGTGGATCACGAAGAACATGACTGCTTCTATCGAGGCCTCATCGAGCAAGGCGATTGTGATCATTGAGTTCTCACCAGGCAGGGCGGTAGACGCCATTATCACATTACAAAGTGAGGTGATTAACATGATTATGAACTCACCAAAGAGGTTGGTGATCTTGGTTCTAAGAGGAAGGTTGTGTTTGGGGAACTTGTTTCCAACCCTTATGCAAAAAGGATTAAGATTGAGGTGGTGCTTGAGGCAATGGTTATATCCACTGTGGCAAGTAGCGGTGTCAAGCCAATTCATGTAGAAAAGGTGAGCTCTCATGTGGGTTCACCTTAGCAATGGAAGGGGATGTTGAAACTCTCTCGCAATTATTGAGGAGGTGATTCTTATTATGGAAGGTTCCACAAGAGGAGCGTAAAAAATGCATCCCCTATTAGCAAGAGCATGGATGTGGAGTTGTTATTTACTAGTATAAGTAAGTCAAAGAAAAGAAAGTTTGATTATTTAAAAATAATGTTATTAGGAAAGAAGATACCCACTATGCAAAAGATTATAGTTTGTCTCCTTTAGTAAGTTATTACAATGCTTGCTGAATAAGAGAAAAATGAAGGCTCTGAATCAATGGGTGACCTTCAACCTTCATTGAGGGACAATCTTGTAAGATGAACTTTAAAATTCCCCCCTTAGATTCATTGATTTGCATCTTGATGAGCTTTCAATGTTGATTATATAGGTATTAAACATGTTAGAGTCTCAAATTATGGAACCCATTGAGGTGGTTGTGCTCGACAAGGCTAGTGAGGCGAGAGGTGCTGTAAAATAAGGGGGTGCTAGCGATAATGTGAGAACGAGCGAGTTGGAACCAAGGATAGCTAAAATATCAATCGAGGAAGCCATGGAAGAGAGAGTGGATGAAATCAGTGTAGTGGTGCCTAAAACCCTTCTTGAGGATGCCCATTCTACAATTGATCCCCCTTCGTTTGAACTAACCTCATTGGACAACATTGCGAGGAGGATGGTAATTATGGAGCGAATGTTGGCTCCCCAGGGCATCGATGATCTAACAGCTAGCAAGGAGAGAAGTGTCTGAGCTAAAGGACGAGGTCAGATGAATTAGTCACAACCATGAGGTGACAAAGACATCAGTTTGTTCTATTAGGGGAGAGATTACAGTATCTATGCAGAATGCAAAGACATCCAGTTTCTTTTCTAGTAGCAAATTCATGTTGGATTACCTATAGAAAAAAATAAAAAATAAAAAAAATTAAAAATTAAAAAAAATTAAAAAAAAATAAAAAATAAAAAAATTAAAAAAAAATGTTGGATTACCTATAGGGTGTGAATTTATTAACATGGGGTGTAGTAAGTGACCCTTAATATAGGATGATACGAGAGGGCTAGTAGATTTTCCTTCTTTATGATAAATTTCTTTCTTCCATTCACTTATACTTTGTCATGTACTAAATATTTATTAGATGATCATTATTTGTTTCTTATTCTCCCTATTGATGTCTTTTTTATTTTCTTACTTTCGTTGTATGGTGAGTTCTATATTGTGAGGTGAGGAAGTTTATTATGCAACTGCTAGGTAGGAGTTCAATGAGAAGACTAATGCTTGGTGACCTCTTGTGCACCGAATGAATAACTTAGAAGAATTTTGGATGAATTTATAATTTTAGTTAAATAGGAAATAAACATGCAACATGACTAATTCAACGAATGAGTAGTGAAAGGCTCAAAGGTAGGCGAGTGAGTGGTAGAATTAGGAGAGAGAATTCTCTCAAGGTGAGCCAAAGGAATGATGTACAAATTTTCCTGTAATGATGGAAAGACAAAAGTGGATATTTGTGTTTCATAGGATTTGAATGTCATCTTAATTCCTGCATATGATGCTTTCTCCTATAAATGGATTGGGTAGGGTCTTATGGATGTTATCGTCTTTGCAAATTTCCCACCTCCTTTGATCTTTAATATATTGTGAGTCCTCCTTCCTTGCGAGTGCCTAAAGAGAGAAAGTTTATTGTTGCCTTCTACAAATGTGTTGTGGTGTTCTCTATCTTATCTGGGTTGCTAGAGTTGAGGTCATTGGATGAGGCTAACAACTTTTGGTACCATGCTCACTTCTTTAGGCATGAGAACTTTTTGATAAGGTCAACCAAGGTGACATGTTGGTTGTGTCCTATGATCATTTCCTACTAACTCTCCTCTTCCCACTCTAGTTGAGTTGGAGGAGATACTAAGATATTATGCGATCATCCTAGCCTAGATAATGTCAAACTCCATGGCAACCATTATGTTCTTTACCTCATACCTTCATAAGCATAAGTTCTATTGGTCACTAAATCTATTCCAACATGTCTTCTCTATCAAGATGACAAAGGATAATTTTTTATAATGCTCACTGACCATTATGAAGGTGATGAGCTTGGAGAACAAGGTCTAATACTAGAAGGTGACGTTTGTGTTGGTCTATGGTTTATTCTCCTGGACCATACTGACTCACCCTGTTTCCTTTGTGAGGAAAAATAAAAGATGCTCTATCTGTTAATGAGTGAGTAGCATGTGATCTATCAAATCAAGGGTGAGCCCTTAATCATCCCTCGCCATTTTGATTGATTCAAATTCTTCTCCAAATTTTATGGTGAGCTATCAATTTTTTCTAAGTCTTTTATTGGCCTTATGTTGATTAGCCTTTTATTTGTGTAGAGAAAAGGGAAGGCTTTGACCTCTCCCAAAACTCTAAAGTTCTGAAGGCAATTGTTGTAATAAGCTTGAGAAAAGGATGGGGTCCCCTGAGTGGGTCTACATAGTCCACCAAGAAGGATAAATCTCCCAAAGAAGGGGAGGGAAAAAATGGGGGAGGAAGCTCACCTAAAGGAATTGACTGGCAAGATATCATAGGAGGTTAAGGAAGGGCGACCCCCCCCCCCCCCCCACTTCTAAATAAATAAATAAAAAAAATTATAGAAGGAAACTGTACTTATTTACTTCCAGACTATAGAGAGAGATTTAGTGAGTGTAACGGATCCTAGAGAGAACATATGGTGCTTAGGTCTTGGATCTTTGTATTTGTTCACTTAGCAGCATGGTGGACGAGTGTGTAAATTGTCATGATGATTTTTTAAATAAGTAGAGTTTCTTAGAAACTTTGGTTGAAGTCTTTGAATTTGACCAAACTATTATGAAAAGAGTTAAAAAAATTTACTTTGGGATGTGCAAGTTGGATTTAACTCTGATGAGAGTAAGATCATCACATTTATACAAAGTTGCCTTATTTGGGCCTTGTCTTATGCCAAACTCATAGCCTTTGCTAGGGCAACCACCTAGCTCACTAGCTGTAGGAGGACTCACATGCTACTCATTGCACATCTTATTGTAAAGGGGTGGAGTTTTCTTGCATTACTTTTCATAATTGTCAAGTGCTTGTCACTGCCTTTAGTGTGTGAACACTAAGACTAGCCATTACAAAGGCTAAATGGAGAAGTTTTCCTATAGTCATTAGGGTAATGTTTTTGGCAAATAATGAGAGTGATCATATGAGTATGATATGTAGCTGCCAGTTATTTAAATAACATGTTAATAGTGATGTGATAACACCTATGTAATTACTTATAAATAAAGGAGGTAGTCTTCTTGCTCTTTCTTCTGGCATGACACGTCTTGTAATGTCCCAAGTTGGGAGTGAACTACTCCTTTTGAGAGCTCATTGTAGTGTCAAGCAATACAAGGTAGGAGACTACGCTCTTTTCGGAGGAGAAGACTCTTTTCGAAAGCACACTCTTGGTGTCACTGCTATGTTGTGAATATCTTCAGGAAATAATAGAGGTGGAGTGAGTGGATTAGCTGTCAAGCCATGCTCTCCATTTTGTAACTTCTTTGTGTTTTTTCTCCCTAAATATTTTTGTTTATGTACCTCCCTTTGGGTGAATTGAAATGAAAGAGAAAATTTTATTTATCTTTTTATCTTTGTTGTCCTTAATATATTTCTCTTCTATTTGAAAACTCCCTTTATTGTGAATTTTTACCATATACCGAGTGAATTTTCTTGAGTAAGATATGGAATCTCAAAGCGTTGTTCATCAAAAAATCTCGGTATGTAATAGGTAATGAGTTTGCACAAGCTGAACTAGTTCCTCTAGAAATTTAGGAGTTCAAAGTTTTATGTGATATAGGTATGCGCTAGGCATTACAGAGTGGATATAATTTTTAGATGTGATTATCCTTTGCTTAAGGGCTTTGGATCACCTATAGGTCATTATGCATGGGGGTCTTGGCTTTCCTTTATTTTGTTATTTAGCTCACTTCCCAATTTATGGCTCACTATTAAGAAGTCAAGTATCTAGAAGCTTTGATGCATTCTCATCCTTAATATTATTAGAAACTCACTCAAGGTTGGATTTAAGGTGCACATACACTTTGTGAAGTGAGTTCCCTAAGTTTTTTGGTAACTGTCCTGCATAAGCAAGTCGTTGCTTTCTCAGGGAAGTGTGATTTCTCAGAGCTTTATTTAAAACATGGGGTGAGTTCCCCATGCATTTTGTTATGTTCATGCTCATGGTTAAATGACTCTCTCATACACATAACAAAGATATAAGAGAGGCAAGATTAATTTTATAAGTCAATGATGATGCTGAGGGAACACCATATCGGTAAACAATGTTAGCCCATATATAATTTCTTATTGTGGTGGAGGTCATCCACACAAGCACTTTAGCTTCAATCCATTTGATGAAGAAGTCAACTATGACCAAGATAAATTTCTTCTGACATGTAGATGGTGAAAAAGATCCCTATAAGTTTGTTCCCCATACTAAAAATGGGTATAGGCTCCTGATCGACAACAACTTGTCTGAAGGATGAAAGTGAATGGAGGCAAATCATTGGCATTAAAAGCACTTCATAGAGAAAATCCTTCACATCTATCCTCAATTTCGGCCAAGAGTAACCTTGCCTCAAAATCCTATGGGTGAGTGTTTTTCTTCTGGAGTTACTGCCATACTCGACAGAATGGGTTTCCTGAAGTATAGCTTCTTTCTTGTCTTCTCAAACACACTTAGGTTGATTGAGTTCACCAACTTCTTAAATAGTTTACCACCCAAAAGTAGGTAGTTAGTAGCCTTAATCTTGAATTGTAGTGTGTCACCAACATCTGCATTGATATTCCTTGTCTTCAAGTACTAAATGATTTGATCTAACCAACTCATTGGATGATTAACCTCGATATGCATGAGTTCTTCCTCCTCAATAGTTGGCCTCATAATCCATATAGATGGTCACCCATCCAGATTTTCCTACTTGGATAGGAGATGGTAGAGTTGATTATGATCTCTAAGAATTTACAATAACCGCCTTTACTTTGAGTAAATACTTCTGTGAGTAGAAGCTCGTTACTGACCTTATAGTTTTTATTAATTTTATTTACCATCAACTAAGTTATTTGCCCAAGGCGTCATCCACATAAAGTGTTTAGAACTGTTGTATAGTCATCACGTCTAACCTTACACCCTTGTGATAAAAATCTACAAATAAATTGGCAAGCACTTGGGCCCCGATGGCTATTCTTAGCATTAAAATGGTTTGAAACTAGCTTAGTTCCACCGACCACTTGAGAAACCTCCCCAAGTGATCTTGCCTGGCTAGCATAACTTTGAGCATATGGTCGGTCACTACTTAATTTGGATGAACCTAGAATTAGGGTCATAATCATCTTATCAAACTTACAAGGGCTTATCCAAGATATATTCTTTGTGCTTGATACCTATGATCCATGTCACTAAGTGTCATAACCCAACCTGATAAAACCCACAGACTAGATATGTCTTACCATGTTGGCTTACAACAGGAAAACCCCAATATCTAAGTTTTGAAAATTATTCAAAATTTTCTTCCAATTAAACTTTAATATAAATAATAAACCACAAAATTACTAACATCATCCAGTGTCCAAACTCATCCATAAAATCTCTTTTCATCTCATCATCAGCATGTGTCAATATAGTAATGGCTACATACCATAATACAAAATAAAACACAATAAACAAGACATGATTATACAAAAATCAAAAGAGAAAATACATATACAAACTTAGATTAGATCCTAAAACTACTGCTCGACTGGCTCCTTTCCTTTCCTAAACATTAAAAATAAAAGCAAAACATTTGTGAGTTGAAATAGCTTAGCATACAATATTTAAACTGATCTAAATTTCCAAACATTCATTTATTAAGCATTTAACAAAATAAAAAAGTAATGAAATAAATCAATGTTCAGAGCAAAATAATAATCACAATTATCAAAAAACTTAATAGTAGTGCTGGGAAAGTAAACAAATAGGTACTTAATATCTTATAATCATAAATCCTAAATTGCCTTCTTATAATTCTCAATGCCCATCAAGAGAACAAAATGTGCTTATAAAAACATAACATGCCTTAGAGGCACCAAAATATGGATCATGACCAAGCATGCCTTATAGGCATTGAAAATGTTAATTATAGCAAGAGCATGTCTTGTAGGCACTAGAATAACTTCTCCCTCACCAAATCTCTCCATAACATCTTATTTCAACTAATAAGTGACATAATTAATTACATTATAGTAATTAAAACATAAATAAACTCATTCCAATATTTCACAAAATGTTATAAAAGAGGTAATTGAAACCCTACTAAACAGAAATGTACTATTTTAGAATTTAACCAAATTACTAGAAATTGTGTAAAAGATAATTTTGAGACTCTAATTGCACTAAAACATTGGTTTGGAGTTTAGGATTATTTTCTAATCAATTAAAATAACAAACATTTCAAAAAACCCAAAATAAATTTTTGGTAAAATATTTAAATGTTCAAAAGAGAAGTGCTATGGAGAATTCTTGAAAAGAAAGGAGTTAATAATGCTTATATTCAAATCATTAGAGATATGTATGCAGGAGCTATTACTTGTGTTCAAACACAAGGGGGTTTGACCAAGTATTTCCCTATTTCGGTTGGATTACATCAAGGATCAGCCTTAAGCCCATATCTTTTTACTTTATTCATGGATGTTCTCACTAGACATTTACAGGAGGATGTACCTTGGTGTATACTTTTTGCTGATGATATTCTTCTTGTTGATAAGACTAGAGAGGGAGTTGAAGGTAAACTTGAATTATGGAGGTCAACATTAGAGTCTAAAGGTTTTTGCTTGAGTAGATCTAAAATGGAATATATGGAGTGTAATTTTAATAGTAATAGACCTAGTGAGGGGATTGTGACTTTGGGCGATCAAGTCATTAATAAGAGTACACATTTTAGATATCTTGGATCTATTGTATAGAGTGATGGTGAAATAGACGGGGATATTATCAGCAGAATTCAAGTTGAATGGTTGAGTGGAGGAATGCATCGAGCTTGTTATGTGATAGAAATGTACCCCTCAAACTTAAGGGAAAATTCTATAAGGGTAGTGAGGCCTACAATGCTTTATGGTGCCGAATGTTAGCATTAAAAGAGAAGCATAATATTAAGTTAAGTGTGGCCTAGATGAGGATGCTTAGGTGGATGAGTGGCTTTACCCTTAGAGATAGGATAGGAAATGAGCATATATGTGAAAAGGTTGGAGTAGCTCCAGTAGAAGATAAGATTAGAGAGAGTCGCCTTAGATGGTTTGGTTACATAAAAAGGCGGCCTTCCGATGACCCTGTTAGGAGAGTAGAGGTATTAGATTTGACTTGTGTTAAGAAAGGTAGGGGTAGACCTAAAAAGAATTGTTTAGAAAATATTAGGAATGACCTTTTTTATTAGATTTAAACGAGAATTTGACTTTTAATAGGACACAATGGAGAAAAAGGATTCATGTAGCCGACCCCGCGTAGTGGGATAAAGGCTTGATGTTGTTGTTGTTGTATTTAAATGTTCAAAATATGTCTCTACAACATAGAAAAAAATACAAGGCAAAAGTCTTACTGGAATGAAGTTATCCCATTTTTCAGTTATAAAATCTAAAAAATATCATATTTTCAAAAATTAAGATGAGCAAAATGTCACCTATCTCAAAGTTGGGCAAGAAGTAGAAAATGGTATGTAGTAACCCAATATGTACTTTCCCTCACTAAAATCATTCTCTCTCTCTCTCTCTCTCTCTCTCTCTCTCTCTCTCTCTCTCTCTCTCTCTCTTATATTAATGTCCATTACTGTGAGACCTCATTCCTTTGTTGTAGCTGCTGGGAAAAGTGATTTTTCCCCAAGATCGGCCGGGACGATGGTGAGATCGTCCAGGCCGATCAGTGCATTGAAACGGCTGATTTCTGGAATGTTCTCTAGAGTGATTTCTGGACTGGATCGTCCAGGACGAATTTGGATTGTCTTGGGACGATCAGATACGACAAGAATCCCGAGGGCATTGTCCTGAGAAATCGTCCTGGGCCGATTGGTTTTTGTTCTAATCGGCCAGGACGATGTGGCGATCGGCCGGGCCGATCAGCTTTATGATATAAGAAAATCAGCTCGTTTTGAGGAGAGAGAAAATCATTTTTAAAATATTAGATATTTTGAAGAGAGAGAAAGAGAGGAAAAGCAAAGGAAGAAGTCCGATTTCGGGGCCCACGGAGCGATTTTCGTCGTTCGTTGCTGTTGGATATTTTGTTTGTCTCGCTATAAGGACTCCGAACCCTACTTCTGTTTTCGAAGATTTTGAGGTTTTGTAAATTGGTGCTCAGATTTGTGTTTTTGTAAGTGATTTTCGTACCGGATTTGGTACTGGCGAAGATTTCACCGCATAACTTTTGATATGTTGTAGATGTGATTATTCTGCACATTTTGATTATTTTCTGGTAGATTTCGTCCGGTCCGTTTTGGTTCTGCGGAGTTTTATTTTGACTGCAATTTATTATGATGTCTGAATTGGTTTGAGCAGTAGAAGAATAGTCTTATAATGTTGCTGTGCACGTTCTGTATTAATTTGGTGAATTGTAATTTTTGGAGATTTCTGTGTAAATTCTGTAGACTGCCGTTGCTCTGCCCGATTTTCGTATGATTTCTGATTTGTCTGAAATGGATAGATTGAGTTGGTATGCATATGAATGTTGATATGATTGCTCTGCCTTGTTCTTATATTGACTATTGAATTGATTATTGATACTGAAAGACAAGTGGAAACCTGGTTGAACGTTGGTTATAGAAACCAACATATGGATATCTACAACAGCAATATGGATTTCTACAACAGCACTATTGATAATAGCCAGTGTTTAACCTGGTTGAAATATGGATTTCTGCAACAGCACTATTGATAATAGCCAGTGTTTAACCTGGTTGAACTATGGATTTCTACAACAGCACTATTGATCATAGCTAGTGTTTGTGCTTGTCCAGTAAGACCATTGTATGGAATTGTATATATATGATATTACATCGTATGGATTTCCTAATATGCATTAATGTATTGTACGGATTTGATTTATCGATCTTGCTTTGGATTTATTGATATCGTATTGATTTCATTGATGGATTTATCATATTGTATTGATTCATTGCTACCGATCGTATCGACTTGATTTATGGATTATGGATTATGGATTATGGATTATGGACAATGGACTATGGATTATGGATATGGAATGTATTGATTCATGGATAATGGCACCGATATTGATATGGATTCTGTGTATTGATTTATAGATATCGACAGCGACATGGATATAGATTGGATTGATTGATAGATACCGACATCGACATCGATATGAATTATGATATTGACATATGGATTATGATATTGACATATGGATACTATTGATACGGCAGATCCTGACACGTTATTGACATACTGATACATTGATTCGTCGTGCCGATTAGCGATTGATTGATTGAATTGATTATTGCCGTATGGATTTGATTTATCGTAGGATAGAATTCTTTATGAAACTGATTGTATTGACTTCAATTGACCTGATGATTTCATTGTATTGATTTGAATTGATTTTAATTATTCTGACGTTATTGATTTGATCGTTCTATGGATTTCCCTGCTGATAGATATAATTGACTGGAAAGTGCTCTATTGATTGAGATGATTTCCCGATTGTAGCATCGTACGTCGTCATTATTGAATTGTCCTCACTGCCGTGGTGTCATTGAATATTGTATATTGATATCGAGTAAATCGTATTGAATAATGGGATTGACTGATTTACAAGAGTACGTTCTGACACGAGTCTCTTATTGAATTAATTGATGCTATTGATTGCTATTGATTGATACAGATATTCTATCGATTTGACAGATGTTATAGATACAATGGATCGACTAGACGACACGATTGATTGAATTGATAGTATTAATTGATAGACACTGCTACGATGGATAGATACTGACTGGAAGCACTTACTGATTTGATTGCTGTGGCGTATTGATTTATCGATGTTTTTACCGTTGCATTGACTATGGATCTGATTTGATTCGATTTGATTTGATTTCCATATCTGCATAGATTCATTGATCATAGCCTATTGATTGACTTGATTTAATTGACCTGCATATTGTTTAGATTGTGCTTTGATTTCAGTTGTAGGCTTTGGTGACCTGCTGGGCTAGTAAGCTCATTATATGTGGTTAATGATTTCAGGTGCAGGGCCTCCAGCTTGAAGATCTTTCTGCCGAGTTCTGTAGTTTTTTTCTTTTGTAGCCTTGGTAGGCTTTCTTTTGTAGCCTGTATGGCTAGTGTAGATTTCTCTTTTGGACTCTTTTGGTTGTACTCTAACTGTTGTACTATATGTGAATTATAGTATCCGCTGTTGTTTCTTTTCTGTAATGTAATTATCCCTGGCTCTGGATATATGTATGTATGGATTGATATGAACAACAGATAAGGAAATCAATAGAAAAAAAAAGAGAGTCAATAGAACGATCAGATGAATCCTTTCGCTACATGGATCTTGGGGTCGTCACAATTACCCAAAGAAAATAAAATGAATGGAATAGTATATGTGAATATTTTAAATAATAAAAATTGTACAAGCACTACGACACCCTGCAATGGTGGTCACGGTGCCACCCTATTGGACTCATGGCGTGTCACAACCCAACTCGACTAGGACAGGTCCTATCGTGTTGAGTTATGACATGTAAATCCCATGATTTAGTTTTAGAATTATTTCAAATTTTCTGTTAATATTCATTGAAATAAACTTCAGACTACATAACTACTAAAATATCTAAATAATAAAAATGCCTCATCCATAAAGTTTCTTTCATTTCATTATAATAAATATCTACACTATAGTATATGGCTATAAACAAGAACTACATAACTGAAAATTTAACTAACCATGATTGTATTAAAAATTAAAATTGTAGATTACATATGACCTCAGATCTGATCCTAAAATACTAGTCCACAACCTCTTTCCCCTTCCCAGATCTTGAAAACTTAAAGCAAAATTATAGTGAGCTACAATAGCTCAACAAACCAAACAAACCAATCTAAATTTTTAAATATTCTTTTATCAAATATTTTATTGAATCTTTAAAGAAATTAAATGTAGTTTAAATAAATCACTATGTTGAGAGATGTAATAAATGCATAATAGTTATTCCTTGATTTATATAATAATACATAACAATATTGAACAAGTAAATAACTTGAAATTCATATCATAGAGTAGTTCAAATCATATATTTTGGACCTAGACAGAAACTTAAAAGATTCTGACCTCTTATGACTCCCTTTTTATTTGTGCTTATAACACTAAAATATATCACATATCCCTGTCTCAAATATAATCTCAAAAGATTCTAGCCCCTTATAAGTCTCAATAATTCCATGTCAGACAAAATCTTAGATGATTATGATCCCTTATGACTCCCAACAGATATAATTAATACATATATATCATCATATTATAGCAATTAAAAACTAATTCAGCATGTATAAAAATTTCAGTGTTGTATAATGGCAAACAACAGAAAATTCAACTATGCAAAAATGTATATTTTCAAAAAATTATCAAATTATCAGGGATTCTGTAAAATAATATTTTAAGACTGTTATTGTACTACACTATTTTTCAACATCCAGATAATTTTTTATTTAATAAAAATCTCATAAATGTTGAAACCTTAATTGAAATATTTTCTTAAAATATTCAAAATATGTATAATAATAATCTCTATAACTTATAAAAAGTTACGCAGTGAAAGTTTTATTTGTGCAAAATTATATCTATTTTTTACTAACGGACATAATATTTTAATCAAAAAATTTGACAAAAATATGCATTTTAAAATTTGAGATGACCATAGTGTGACTTATCTTGAGACGAACAAGTTTCCCAATTGAGCCGACAGATGAAAATGGCCCGAAGTCACCCAAAACCAGGGTTTTCTCTTTCTCGCTCTTCCTTTTCTACTTTAATCCTCCTAAGCTATTCTCTGTTTTGGGAAAAACTGAAATAAGCAAAGTCTTTTATCATAATGTAAATGAGTAGAATAAGATATTATTAAAATATAAATAATTACTAATTATTTAATATTAAAATATTAATTTTATCTATATTAATTTATATCTTTAAATTCATAATTCTAAACATTACAAAAAAATATTCATAAATTAGCTAATTTTATTTAGAAAATTCTATTGAAATTGGTTGGCAAAACAAACACCTAATGGTCCCAAAATCTCCACTTATATCGATAGGTTCCGATTTCTTAAAAAATTTTAATAGCGTTAAAAAATTATGAAATAAATAGGAAAGCTAAAACACAACATTATAAATGTTCTAGTGAAGATGATTGTGATTTGGACTTAAGATGACTCCTAAAATAATATTGATTGTTATATGTTTAAAAATTTTATAAAAAATTTAGGAGTTTTACAATTCACCCACCTTAAGAAAAATGTCATCCTCAACATTTCCAAAGCATAATGAGTCAGAATAAACCTGGATACATCTAACTCATATTAGATTCCTTCTCCCAAGTAGCATCTCTAGCAGTTATATGCTTTCACTGTACTTTAATCATAGGAATCTATTTGCTTCTTAATTTTTTCACATCATATGCAAAAATCCTTTCGAGTTCTTCCCTATATTATAGATTTGGATGAACCTCAACTTCATCAGCAGATAATCACTTCCCAGAATCAGACACCCACTTTCTCAAATAAGATACATGAAACATATTGTGTATATCAAATATATGATCACGTAATAATAACTTGTAAGTAGAACTACCAATCCACTCAATGATCTCTAAAGGTCTAATATATCTTGGACTAAGCATGCTTTCTTCCAAACCTATTGACACCTTTCATAGGGCTGACTTTAACATAAACTAGTTTGTCAATCTGAAACTCAACCAATATGTATATTTTATTGTAATACTTTTTTTGTCTATCATGTATAGATTTCAACCTTTCTCTAATCATATTTATCGTTATAAAATTATCATCCACAAAGGCTGAACATATCACCTATCTATCTCCCACCTCTGTCAAAGTTAAAGGAGTCCTACATTTTCTACTGTACATAGCTTTGTAAGGAGCCATGCCTATGCTGAACTGATAATTGATATTATATACAAACTCCATCAACGGGATATGATCCTCCCAACTAACCCTAAAATTCAAAATACATAGTCTCAAAAGATCATCTAGTACCTGAATAGTCCTTTCAGACTATCCATCTATCTACAAATGATAATTCGTATTAAAGTGCAACTTCATACCTAGTCCTTACTGAATATCTCTCCATAATTTAGAGGTAAACCTGCAATCCTGATTATATACAATCACCTTTAGCATATCATGTAACTTGATAATATCTTTAACATAGATCTATGCTAACTTGCCCACTGGATCTATCTATCAAATCAAAATGAAATGGACATATTTGGTTAGTCGATCGACAACAAAAAAATAGAAACATGCCCTACCTCAATCTAAGAAAACCCATAGCAAAATCCATTATTACCTATTCCCATTTCTACTCTAAAATAGGTAAAGACTTTAGAAAACCTCCCGGTCATTGATGCTCCGCCTTCACTAGCTGAAAGGCCTTATATTTTAACACAAACTCTTTTATATCTTTCTTCAATCCAGGCCACCAAAACATATCCTTCATATCTCTGTATATCTTACTACTTCCTGGATGAATAGTATAACCTAAATAATGAGCCTCATGTAGAATCCTTGGCCTCATATCTCAAAAAATACGAACCCAAAGTCTATCCTTATAGAAAATAACATTTGAATCAAAAACTAATAGTTCAGATTTCATAACATATCTGATCTTATCAATCAATTTTGTATATTTTGCATCTGATTTATGAGCTTCCCAAATATTTTCTTCTAAAGAAATCTGAATGATCATCTGATAAAATGATAATCCAGAAGACTTCATGCTTAGAGCATATGCTACCACATTCGCCTTACCAGGCTGATAATAAATAGTCAAATTATAGCCCTTGATCAACTCAAGCCACCTCGTTTGCTTCAAATTCAAATCCTTCTGAGTGAATATGTATGTTAGACTCTAATAATGAGCAAAAATCTCACACCTAACACTGTATAAATAATGTTGTCAAATATTCTATGCAAATATAATAGCAACCAGTTTTAAATCATTTATCATATAGTTCATTCCATGTGGCTTCAACTATCTTAAAGCATAAGCTATCACTCAACCATATTACATGAAAATACACACTAAATCTCTCAGTGAAGTGTCACTAAATACATGAAATCTTTATGTACCAGAGGGAGGAGCCAAAATTAGAGCAGAAGTCAAACAATTCTTTAATCTCTAAAAACTAGTCTCACACTCTAGAGTCTAGACAAAAGCTACAAACTTTTGAGTCAGTCTCATCAGAGGTGCAGAGATTTGAGAAAATCCCTTCACAAACTTCTTGTAATATCCATCCATACCTAAGAAATTGTATATCTCAAACATAATAGTAGGCCTCGGCCAATCAATAATTGCCTGAACTTTTTGAAGATCATCAAAGAAATCCTCACCACTCACCATATGTCTAAGAAAAGAAATACTCCTTAACCAGAAGTCACATTTAGAGAATTTTGCATACAACTATTGCTACCTCAAAATCTCCAATACACTTCTCAAATGTCTTACATGATCTTCCTCATAAGCATAATATATTAAAATGTTTTTTTTTTAATATTTTTATAATATCTTAAAATGTTGTTTATGAAAATAATCATAAATTGATCAAGACAATATTTGAATATTATATTCTCCAAATCCATAAAGACAGCTAGTACATTAGTCACCTCAAATGACATGATCAAAAACTTGTAATGTATATACTCATTGAAAGCTATCTTCAACACATCAACATCTCTCACCTTCAACTGATGGTAACCAGATCACAAATCAATATTTGAGAATATAAAATATCTAGCAAGCTGATCAAATAAATCATCAATCTATGACAGTGGATACTTATTCTTGATAGTGAATATATTCAACACCCTATAGTCAATACACATATACATTATACCATTCTTTTTCTTCATAAATAGAACATGTGCTCCCCAGGGAGATATAATAGGATGAATAAATCCCCTATCAACAAACTCTTAAAGCTAAACCTTTAACTTCTGAAGCTCTTTAGGTGTCATCCTATACGGGGCTTTAGTTATCAGGGTCGTACCTAGAAATATATTAATATATAACTCTATCTGAAAAATTTCATACTACTAGAATATCAAAAAAAGAACTAGCATCTATACTCCTATCCCATACTAATGCTAGAAATACCATGCAACCCTTCTTCCAGAATTTATTTGCTTCCATTATAGAGATCAAACATGATAAAACACCTCCAACGCCCTACAATACATAACTTTCACTGCCTATACTTAATGTAACTTGCTTCTTTAAGCAATCAATCTGAGCTCCATACTGAATCAACCAATTCATACCTAAAATAACATCATATAAAAAATAGGTAATAAAATCAAACTAAATTTTCACTTCTTATAAGAAATTTTAATAACACAGAAATAAAATCTACTAGTTATCATACTACTAGGCTAGTACAACTGAAGGCAAGTGCAGTAAATTAAAGAAATGCTCAAAAATAAATGAATGACAAGATCTAGAATAGAATCAAACATGATATGGATGCTTAGAAATATAAATGATACCTGTCACAACATCTAGAGCATCACGGGCCTCCTATTGAGTTAAACTATATGCACATGGCTGAACTGGAGCTGGAGCTACAGAACTACTAGGCTCTATTTGATCACTACCAGATGGCCTCCTTGCCACTAAACCTAAACCACCGGCTCTACAAGATTATACCTAAAAAAAGTATGGAGAGGAAATGCCCTCAATTTCCCTGCTGGTCTAATAAAGCTCTCAGATCGGGACTTAGAATGTCAGTCAAATCCTATATGTGGACACTCTACTACCCGATGCACTATTTGAATTCATCTGAAGCACTATCCAGTCATCCAATATCACTAACCAAAATGGCATCGACCACAACTCTGGCATACACGTGCCCCACCAACAGAACTAGAACTGGTTATGCTTCCACTGCTAGAGACTTTTATAGATGCCGACTGTCCACCTTTTCTAGAATCTCCAACTATAAATATGCCCTTCTTATTAGAAGTCTCACCACTGAACATCTTCCTACTAGCAGTCCACCGTTGTTGAGTAGTCATCTTGTTGTTCTCTATTAGATGTGCTCTCTCTACAAGCTCAACAAAATTAGAAATATGAAATGGCATATAGACTGTCTCAAACTATCCCAAAGTCCACTCAGAAAATTGTAACACTTCTCTGAGATTGTGCTAACCAACTATGGAGTATACCTAGCCAAAAAGCAGTGAACTCTACCTCGTGCTGCATAACTGTCATGCTCCCCTCAACAAGCCTCAGAAAAAGTCTCTTGTATTTATTGTCGCGTAGAAGGTGATACAAACCAAGCTCTAAACACATCAGAGAACTCCTCCCATATAATCAGAGAGTTTAATCACCCTTGAAATTTTTCCTCCTGCTGGCCCATCCACCAGCATTTCGCCCCGCCATCTAATAGAAATACAACTAACGGTATATTCCTCTTAGGAGGACACTACATACCATCAAATATCTTTTCCTGTCTCCATAACCAATCCTCTACTGCTCTAGGTTTAATACTACCCTGAAATCTCAGAGGCTTTAATCTTAGAAATATCTGTAGAAGTTTATCTACCTCTTTAGATTTAACAATAGGAATCCTGCTCTGTGACTCACCCATCATATGAGTTATCAAAATAGTAAACTGTGAAACTATATCTGAACCATTTATTGGAGCAGAACTATATACAGGAGCTGCCTGACTAGCACTCTGTTCATCTATTATGTTTGGATCTAGTGGATCCATAATCACACAAAATATGTAATTGAGCATACATGCATGTGAAACAAAAATAATGAACACCAAGATAGACTTGAAACTACACCACTAAACTTACATATCAATTATAATAGCTCTTTTTATGATCCAATTCCAAAATTATTGCTCTGATACCACAAAGCTTGCCACGACCCAACTCGACTATGATAGATCATATTGTGTTGACCTATGATAAATAAATCTCAAGATCTACTTTTAAAATTATTTTAGATTTTCTGCCAATATTCATTGAAAAAAAAACTATAGACTATAGAGCTACTAAAATATTTAAATAATGAAAATAACTCATCCATAAAGTTTCTTTCATTTCATTAAAATAAATATATACATTACAATACATAGCTACAGACAAGAGTTATAGAACTGAAAATTTAACTAGTCATGATTGTACAAAAAATTAAAATAGCAAAATACATATGACCTCAACTCTAATCATGAACTGCTAGTCCACAACATCTTTTCCCTTCCCAGATCTTGAAAACTAGAAATAAAATCACAATGAGCTATAATAGCTCAGCAAGTCATACAAACAAATCTAAAGGTTCAAGTATTCTCTAATCAAATATTTTGCTCAATCTTTAAAAGCAATTAAATTCAGTTTAAATAAATCACTATACTAAGAGATGTAATAAATGCATAACAATTATTCCCTAATTACATAATAATATATAATAATATTGAACAAACAAATAACATGAAATTCATATCATAGAATAGTTTAGATCATATTTCTTGAATCTAGACAGAATCTCAATGGTTTCTGACCCCTAATGATTCTCTTTTTATTTGTGCTTATAGCACAAGAATATATCATATATACATGTCTCAGATAAAATCTCAAAGGATTCTGGCCCTTTATAACTCCTAATAATTCTCTAACACAGATAGAATCTAGAGGATTCTGATCCCTTATAACTCCCAACATATATAATTAATCACATATACACATATATCATCACATTATAGCAATTAAAAAGCAATTGAGTATGTACCAAAATTTCACAATGTTGTATAACAGTAGACAAACGAAAATCCAACTATACAAAAATACACATTTTTAGAAAATTATCAAATTATGTGGGAATGTGTAAAATGATGTTTTAAGACTTTTATTGTATTACACCACTAATTTTTAACATATAGATAATTTTTTATTAAATAAAAACCCCACAAATTCCAAAACCTCAGTTGAAAATTTTCTAAAAAATATTCAAAATGTGCATAATCGTAATCTTAATAACATATAAAAAATTACTCAATGAAAGTCTTACATGTGCAAAGTTAGGCCCATTTTTTGTTAACATATACAAAATTTTAATTAAAAAAATTTCCAAAAACTATGCTTGTTAAAAATTGAGATGGACATAATGTGACTTATCTTGAGACGAATAAGTTTTTTATAAAGCTTTAGGGTTTAGGATTTAGGATTTAGGGTTTAGGGTTTAGAGCCGACCAATGAAAAATGCCCGAAGTTGTCCAAATATCTTTCTCTCTTCCTATTCTTCTCTAATCCTCCTAAGTTATTCTCTATTTTGGGAAAACCCAAAATAAGCAAAGTCTTTTATCATAATGTAAATACGTGGAATAAGATATTATTAAAATATAAATAATTATTCTAATTATTTAATATTAAAATATTAATTTTATGTAAATTGATTTATATCGTTAAATTAATAATTCTAAAAAATTATTAAAAAAAAATATTTATAAATTAGCTAATTTTATTTAAAAATTTTTTATGAAATTGGTTTGTGAAACGGAAACCTGATTGTCCCAAAAAACCCCACTTGCACTAATAGGTACCGATTTCTTAAGAAATTTCAATAGTGCCCAAAAATTATGAAAAAATAGGGAAGCTAAAACACAACATTATAAATGTTCTACTTGAGACGGTTTGTGATTTGGACTTAAGATGATTCCTGAAATAAATATTGACTGTTCTAAGTCAAAAGTTTTTATAAAAAAAATTTAGGGGTTTCACATGACACCACCATGAGTTGAAGCGCATAATTTAATTACCTAACCTGAAAGCATTAGTACTATGGTGCTACCAAACCCAACATCTTGGCACCCTTATAAAAAACTTCATCTTTTTAAAACATGCAAACAACTTTAGGGATCTGCTTCATAACTTATGCAAACTCTTACATGCACCCAAAATATTCTCATACACATGTATAAGGGTTTAAATATAGAAATTTATCAACTTACCTCATTCAATTGGATCAAAAGAGGTTGAGCTGAATATTGAATATAAAGGTATTACAACACACCCCCCCCCCCCTAAAAATTTCATCCTTGACATTTCAATACTTAGAGCTAAGACACAAGAAAAAATCATGGTACAACTATTTCATCTTAGATTTTTTCTTCCAAGTAGTCTCTCTTTCAGTTCTCTTCTTCCACTGAACTTTAATCATTAGAATCCACTTGTTCCTTAACTTTCTATCATCATAAGGTAGAATCCTCTCTAGATCTTCTCTATATATTAGATTTGGATGTACCTCAACTTCTTCAGCAAATATACTATTTCTCGAAACAAATACCCATTTCCTGATAAGTGATACATGGAATAGATTATGAATTTCATACATATAATTTAGCATTTATAACCTGTAGGAAAATTTCAAATTATTTTAGTGACTTAAAATGGTCTAACGTACCTTGGACTCAACTTTCCTTATATATAAAATCAACTAATGTCTTTTATTGGCATGATCTTCACATATACAAAATCTCTTACCTAGATTTTCATTGCCCCGTATTTAACATTTGTTGTTTTGGCATTGGCCACTTGCATAGTCTTATCACTTGTACTTTGTGGGTCGATTCACTTTGCTTGCATATTGCGTTGTTATGTCTGTAAATAGTTAAATCGTGTATTTTACCTTGATTCATTATTGGCCTTAAGATTACCCCTTTTTTATCACATTTTTTCATGTATTTTATTCTAAAATATATGTGATCAGGTCCATGTCAATCTAACGAGTATTTTATGTGTATTTGAACCCTCCACGTGTATCTTCATTCCGTGTTTAATGTATTTCGATTAACACCTCATTTTGCAAAATGGAAAACACGAGTGTGTTTGAATTGCTGAGATCTTTCATGCGAGCCCATTCACGTTTGAATTGGATATCGTTTCACACATATCGAGAAGAGATATTGAGATCATTGTTATTATTGTTATAATTATATGTATTTTCTAATTATTAAATAAATATAGTAAGTTAAAATTAAAAAAATAAAAATGAAATCAATAGATATATATATAATAAAAAATAATAAAATGAAATAAAAATAACATATTATTCAAATTAAGTGTAAACCGAGCTCAATTCAAACTCCAATCTAACCCAATTTCAGTCGATTTTCCTCGATTGAGCCAAATGGAATGCAAACTAAGTTGAATTATGTTCAATTTGAACCCAGCTATAGAAGATATGAACCCAATTAACTCGGGCTGAACTCCAAAGCATTTCTTAAACTTGAATAATTTATTTGGCATAAGAAGCATGCTCTTAGGTTTGCCTGTTATGCTTGGATGGTAGTTCTGGGAAAAATAAAATGTGCGGATATTCTTATTAGTAGGGGAATTCCGGCTCTCCCCTCCTACTCTTTTTACCTTGGCAATTCTGAATCCCATGCCCATTTGTTTTTCGAATGTGACTACTCCTCGGTTCTTACCGGTTTGCTCCCTATGCTCGGTAGGTTTTATCTCAGGCCTAATCTCTTGCAAACTTATGATTTCTAGGATAATAATCAGCATTTTAACTGGAAGGAGAGACATTTCTTCTTTCTCATCGTTTCCTGTGTTGTTTGCTATCTTTGGACAGGAACAAGAGGAGGTTTACTACATCCTGGGTATTATAAAGGATGCTATCATTCTTGCTATTCGTGCAAAAACTAAGAAATGAAATTTTTTGGATCAAATAAAGGACCGGATTTTGGAAAATTTTGGTTAATGCTTTTAGTGCTGATTATTGTTGGTTAATTTTGGTGTTCTTGCCATCTCTGGTCACTTTGGGCATGATGATGTTGATTAATTCTATCGTTTTGTTATCTCTGGGCACTTTGGGCATGCTGGATTCTCGACAACCTTTGAATTTTGTTATTTGCTGAAGTTCTCTGCCTTCGACCTTCTAGAATGGGCATGCTATTTTTTTGTTTTAATTGCCTGCAACCATTGGTTCTCTGGCTGCAATTTTTCTGGATGTGTCTTTTCCTGGAATACATGCAGAATTATTTGGTTGTGGTTTACTGTTTTGATTTTTTTGGACTGTATGATGAGCCAAGGTCTACATCTTACCATTCTTCCTTGGAGGGCCTTATGGCAACCATGGAGTTTTGTCAAATGAGGTTTTGTTCTTTTGGGAGATGCTGTGACGGTCCTGCTGCTATTAATTATGGCATGTGGCAACCAGTGCTCCTCCGGCTTCTGTGTTCATTCATATCTCATCCTGATCCGAGTTGTGATGCTTTCGGGGTGTAGACCTTATTTTTATGCGTGCAATTTCTTCTTTGGCTCCTTCTATTTTGTAAGTTTTCAGGGTATAGTTAATTTTATACTTGCATTTTCTTCTGTAATGGTTTGTAATTTCTTTTGATTTAATATAAGGACTTTTGCCCAAAAAGTTTTCAAAAAAAAAAATTCTAGATCAAGAAATTCAAACAAATGAACGTGGGGCTGCTTCCCGTAAAATCTAGCAGCAGCAGGTGCTTCGCAAGAAAAAATCTTTCCAAATTGGCAAAATTTTCAAAAGGATCACGATTTTAAAATGTATTAGGTAAAGGATCATGAACATAAATAAATTTAAAAAGGATAATACAAGTGAATAGTGATGACATTTTTGAAGAAAACGCAAAGGATGATTGCATTTTCTATAGAAAACGCAAAGATGGATTGCATTTTCCATACAACACGCACAAAAGTTGTGTGTTTTCTTCACCAAACCACTCCACACAGCAAATTTTGGGATAATTTGTTCCCCGAACCCCACCACCTAGAGCAAAATTTGGGATAAAGTTTTGGTGCTTAGCATTTTTTCATGCCGGACCCCTCCAGCCAGAGCAAATTTCAGACAAAAGTCATGCTATTTGATGCCCGTGATCTCCTTTGGAAGACTCCTCAAACCGTTTTTTTGCTAGCAAAGATAAAAAAATTAAATGACTAATTCTGCCTATAAATAGCAGCCAAAACTTATGAGAACAGAAATTGAGTATCTCAGTTGAGGCAAAGTGCTGAAGCATTTAAGAGAATGGTTTATACAATTTTAAGGTTAGTTTTTATATAAGTTTTATAGTTGCAAATATATAGGTAAGATTTGTAATTATTTAAAAATATAGTTGAAATATTGATGTTTTTTTTTTAAATTAATTTAGTTTGTACTGCAATTAATTTTGTTTATAATTGTTGCATGTTGTTATGGATGTAAGAAGTAATATCAAACATTATTCCAAAGTTTTTGTAAAAAAATAAAAGTATAGAAAATGTGAGTGTTTTTTTTTGGGAAAGAAATGGAAAGTTAATATTATGCTTTTATTTTTTATGAATTGTATTTTTTTGTACATGTCTTCCACCGGGTGTAAATTTGTATACATATTGGTTAAGCAAAAAAAATGTTATTTTTTTTTTTTAAATGGATAGAGAGTGACATGTTGTACATGGTAGGTTATGCAAAGTTTTTTTTCGAAGGGTAACGAAAAAAATTTAATATTATGATTTATAATTATTACATGTTGTTGTAGATGGAAGATTTAGCCAATTTGTTTTTGTTATGAGATGGATAGATAGTGACAGAGAAGAGAAAAGGTAGAGAAGGATAGTATTATAAAAAACGTTTAGTATTAATTAAAATGACTTTATGATAAAATTGAAAGTTCAAGATTAAATTTATGTAAATCAAATATAAATATTTAGTAGATTTTAAATTAAATTTTAAATAATTAATGTTATGTTTGTTTAATTTTAAATTTATAGTAACTTATTAATTATATTTTACATATTTAATAAAATTAATATCAGATAATTTTAAAAAATTAACATGAAAAAAATAAAAAATAAATAAAAAATCATGATTAAAATTATAAATAAGATATAAAATTTAAATATTGTAATATAAAGAATTAAATTTTTAAAATATAATATTTAAAAAGTTCATATAATATTTAATAATTTAGTAACATACTTTAATTTTATTTAAAAGATAATTTGCTTAAAAAAATTTATTAAATTTCTAATATACTTTCGTGAACTTACTTTAATGAACTTTAATATTTAAATGGATATGATTTAATAATAATTGGAAAGTAAGTAGATATTAAACTTGCTTTAATGAACTGTGCTTTTTAAAGTTTCTAATATACTTTTCTACTTGTTTTGAAATAAAAAAATATTGCTATACTTAATAATATTAAATAGTAAACTTATATATAATTAAAAAATAATATATTAATCTTATATAATATTAAGAATGAAATAGTAACATCTTTTAATATTATTTAAAACTTTATAAATTAAAAAAAATCCAAGTATTTTTTTAAGTTAATAAAAATTAAATGATTTAGAAAGAAACTCCAAAATTAAATCAATAAGAGATGGATAGAGAGTTAGAGAGAGTAAGAGATTAGCGACAAAGAGTTAGAGAGGTAGAGAGATAGAGAGAGAGTAAGAGAGGGAGAGATAGTTGATAGATAACAAATTTTCATAAGATGAGGTAGAGAAAATATAAAGGTAGAGAGTTAAGAGAGAGAGTAAGAGAGGTACTGAGATTTGGAGAGAGAGTAAGAGAGTAGGATAGAGAGTTAGTGAGAAATGCCTTGTGGGAGGGTTGATCGTAGGATCAAGAAACTTGTCAAATCCATTAGCTCTAAAAAATTTTATGATCTGGGATCACCATGAATATAGTTGTCCATGGCGAGAGGAATGGTGATGAAGTTCTTGAGATTTGAAACGACAAACTTTAGCATCGATGAAATGGAGGTATCACCAGACGTTGGTAAGTGGAGGTGTTCATCGAGATGAGATGAGATTGAGGTTTCGTTTGGGACGGCTTTTTTACTGCTTTTTAAAACGGAGTTTTAGTACAAAATTTTTTTATTTTTGTACTAAAACTCCGTTTTAGAAAGCAATAAAAAAGCCGTCCCAAATGAAGCCTGAGTTTGGCATGGAACAGGATTGATTACACCGCTTCTGATATCATGTAGAAAGATAGAAGCAGCTTCTTGAATACAAGATAGGGAAGAAGAAAAGAAATCTATTTCGATTACTATTGTTATCCAGTATAGAGAGGACATAGCTATATATAGATAGAATGAGTGGCCTCTATACAAGATAACCAATTATATAATGCCACATCATATCCACAACCATAATAATAATACAAGATTTATTTATTTATATGCTCTAATATTGACCAACAAAATTGGTCTCCTAGCAATAGTGTAGAAATTTTTTTTACATTTTAATTAGAACCAAAAAAAATAGATCTCAAATCATTTTAATTAAAATAGAATCCAACACTCAAAACAGTTGCATTTTGCGTTTTAATTAAAATGCAAATCTTTTTAGCATTTTGAAAATTGCTTTGATCGAGCATGAATCTCGATGCATATTCAAGTTAGAAACTTTTAGAAATAAATTTGAAATCATCTGAATTCCAATTTCAACAAACTTATAGTAAAACTGAACATCTCAAAGAGACAAATCTAACGACCCCAAATGAATAAAATCATTATTTGGATGACATAATGTTATCAAAATATAGAATGCTTATATTCAAATCGAGCGACTCGACAAGATGAATCCAACAAGCACAAGATCACTAAATTACGACATCGTTAAGGAACTTAAATAGTTAAAAAACTCTTTATGATTAGGGGAATCAATACGAGCTATCTGATTGAGCACTCCGAACTAGCCCTGGATATTCTCATTATTTACGGGGTGTGCCACTCATGAAAATCTGGAAATTACACCCCCACTCTCTATATGAGAGTGGAGGGGGCTAATGATTGGAGAGAGCTCTGAAGCCTCAAGAGCTCCAACACCACCACCCGGTAGCCGACCACCGCCGAACTTCAGCCCGACTGTCATCGTACTATCTCCCAGCTGTCGTCGAACTATCGCCCGGCCGCCAACTACCACTAAACTTCAGCCCGACCGCCATCGGATAACCACCCGGCCGCCGACAGTCGTCGGGCTTCAACCCGACTGCCGTCAGACCACCGCCCGGACATCGACTACCGCCGGGCTTCCACCCGGCCGCCAACCGCCACCAGACTTCATCCTAATAGTCCTCAGACCACATCCTGTCCGCAGACCACCGCCGAACTTCACCTAGCCGATGACCACTGTAAAACTTCAGTCGGACCGTCGTCGATCCATCACCGGCCACCGACCACCACTGAACTTCAGCTCAACCGCCAAATGTCGGAGTTTCGCCGGACCACCGCCCCACTTTGAAGTTTCGCCGGACCACCCCCTGATGCTAGAGTTCTGTATGACCACAGATTGATGGTGGAGTTTTGCCAAACGACGGCCAGACCACCGACTGAGGCTCAAACTTTCGTCAAACCACTGACAGAAGTTGGAGCTCTGCTAGACTATCTAATAATACCTGGACTTCCACCGGACCATCTCCTTATGACAACGATCTTTCTGACTCATGTCTCTTGTCGACCATGGTACTTTCAACCTCCGTCACCTATTATAGTCCTTCCGACCTCCGTCAATGGCTACGGTCCTTTCGACCTCCCTCGCTAGATAATGGTCCTTCCAATCTCTATCGCTTACTACACGCCTTCTTACCTCCATCGTCCGACAACAGTCTTTCTAACCCTTGTCTCCTGCCGATTACGGTCCTACCGACCTCCTTCGCTAGACAATAGTCTTTCTGACTCTTATCTCCTGCCGACTACAATCCTTCTAACCTCCATCACCTACTATGCTCCTTCCGACCTCAATTGCCAGATAATGATCTTTTTGACTCCTATCTCCAGCTGACTATGGTCCTTCAATTCCCACCTCTGTCGCCTACTACGGTCCTTATGACCTTCATCGCTAGACAATGGTCTTTCTGAACCATGTTTCCTATTGATTATGGTCCTTCCAACCTCCATCGCCTACTATGGTCCTTTCGACCTTCGTTTCTGACTACAGTCCTTTCGACCTCCCTCGCCAAACAATGATCTTTCTAACCTATTCCTGTTGACTAATGTCCTTCTGACCTCTATCACCTACTATGATACTTCTGACCTCCATCACAAGACACGGTCTTTCTGACCCCTGTCTCCCGCCGACTATGGTTTTTCTGATCTTCGTCGCCTACTATGGTTCATTCGAGCTCCATCGCCAAACAACGGTCTTTATGACTCCTATCTCTTACAGAGTATAGTCCTTCCAACCTCCATCTCTAGACAATGGTCTTTCTGACACATGTCTACTACCGACTATAGTCCTTCTGACCTCCGTTACCTACTATGGTCCTTCAGACTTCCTTCACTAGATAACGATCATTATGACCCCTATCTCCAGCTGACTAAGGTCCTTCCGACCTCCATCGCCATACAACTATCTTTTTGACCCCTATCTCCTATCGACTACGATCCTTCTGACCTCCGTTGCCTACCACGGTCCTTCCGACCTCCATCGCCAGATAACGATCTTTTTGACCCGTCTCCTGTCGATTATGGTCATTCCAACCTCCGTCGTCTATTATGGTCCTTCTGACCTCATCATCGAATACGATCCTTTAGATCTCCCTCGCCAGGCAATTGTCCTTCTGACCTCCATCACCTACTACAGTCCTTCCGACCTCCATCGCTAGACAACGGTCTTTCCGACTCCTATCTCCTGTCAACTACGATCTCATTTATTAGATTTAAATAAGAAATTGACTCTAAATGCGACACAATAGAGAAAAAAGATTCATGTAGCGGACCCCGTGTAGTGGGATAAAAGTTTGATGTTGTTGTTGTTATATAATATATATTTATAAATATATTATTTAATATTTATTAACCTTATTTAAATTATATGCTTTCAATCATTACTAATTTAAATTTTTCCTAAACTAATAGTTTAATAATTTACATATTAATAAAAATTTTATATTCTATATTTCTCATTGACTTGAATATAAGAATATAGAAATAAATAATTAATTAATATAGTTTTAGTTATTATCAAATTAGTTTTAATATAGAAATGCTTATTTAATTAATAGATAATTAAATTTTTTTTTTGGGAAAAATGGGGGCAAAGCCCTTATATTAATCACCAAAGGTTACAAGTAAAGAACTTACATGTAAAAGAAAACTATACCACCCCAAAAAGAAAAGAAAAGCTTGCAGATATAACAGACTCAGGAAAATAGATTTACATCAAGAAGGCACAAAGCCTCAATCATTACAGCCAAAACCCGAAGCCCACATAGACACCGGTTGCTTACCAAACGAACAGAAAGACCATCACAGTGTCCAAAACGCATCCTGGTTGCCGAATGACCGTCCAAGGATGCATATAAGATGTAAATCAGACACATCATCATCCATATCTGCAAGCCACCCTTCGAAGCCACATTGTGCCGAGACCGGAAGAAAAAAACCACCAGCCCTCCGAAAAATGATAAGCAGTAGAAAGGTGCCAAAAACCACAAAGTGATCCTCCCAGTAAAATCAGAATGAAGAGGAATGGGATCCAAAATCTTCAAAAGTAGCAAAAACCAAATAGGCTCGATGAAAAACGTCAGCCAGACAGACGGACAAAACAGTCCATCAACCCAGTAAATCCTTAAAATTAGCTTTAAGCATATCATAATGTCTCCAGTTCTTGGCTTTAGCAACAATGGCCAATTTAATAACTCTCTTGAGCTCATCAGGACTTCTCCAGGCATCAGAAAATCTCCTATTATTTCTTTCTCTCCACAAGTGATACACCAAAACCGCCACAGTAAGATAACAAAATTTTTTATCAACTCTAGAATAATTGCGGTGGCTTTCAAAGAAATCATAAATTTGTATCAGATTCGGTCTCAAATAAAATTTCACCATAGCAGGAAAAAGAGCAATGAGAAGCGAGAATGAATAATCACATTCGAAATAGACATGTGAATGAGTTTCTGAATTGCCAAGACAAAAAGAGCAATTGGGGTTCACAGGAATACCCCTAATATTCAAAATGTCAGCCATTTTAAGTTTCTTTTTAATCGCCATCCACGAGTAAGAGGCATAACGTAAAGCAAAGCCTTTATGCCAAATATATTTAAACCAGATGACATCTTCAAGACTAAAATGAAAATAATCAGAGAAGATCTTGTTAGAAGGCTTATCAGATGAGACCGAATCCCAGGTTAACACAGAACCATTTTCAACAATCACAGAGTTACAAATACTGGCCTTAACATGTCCCGGAAAGAAATCAGGTAAATTCCAACCATAATCTGAAATGAAATTCCCCACCGACAGGTTAGAGTTCCAGTTGAAGTCAAGCATTTCAGCCACCGCTTTTTGTTACACCATGGATCCCAAAGGAATGAGAGCTTACAGTTTCGGTGCACCAAGAGGGAGACAGCAGGTTTGATAAGAGCAGCAATTTTACTAAAAAGTTTCCAAAACTTAGATGCAGTGGCTGGCGGAACTTTCCAAGGAGAATCAAACTTGATTCTATACCAGTTACCAATTAATGTGTCTTGATTATACATTCTAAAAATGAAGGAGCAAGCCATATTGTGATAAAGAGAGTCAAAAGACGGTAAGCCAAGCCCCCCTTTCTTTTTAGGTAAAGTAACCGAATGCCAGGAGATAATGTGCATTTTTTTATCCAGGATATTGCCAAAAAAGAGAAACTTGGAGCAAATTCTAGAAATGAATTTACAACAAGCTTTAGGTAGAATTGCCCCACGGATCCAATACGCAATAGTGCTAGCAATAGTGAATTTGAGGTATTGAACTCTACCTGCAAAAAGAAAGAAATTTGACTTTCCAACCCTCAAGAAGAGTAGAAATTCTACTGAGGAGGGGTTGGAAGTGAGATAAATTGAGTCTTTTAGTGGAAATAGGAATCCCTAAATAAGTGAGATTGCAATGAACTTGAGAGATGCCAAGGACACCCGAAATTTGCTGAGCAACAGGAGAGTTCTTAGAAAAAAGAATGCTGCTTTTAGACGGATTGATGATCAGCCCAGAAGCCATAGAAAAGTTCCCAAGCACATCATTAAGAGCTCTGGCATTCTCCACATTGGCTAAACCAAACACCAACAAATCATCGGCATACATGAGATGGCTAATATTAAAATTGAGATATCTCAAACCCAAGAAAGGGTTGTTCTCCATGTAATCCAAACTAGAAGATAGCCCATCCATAACAATGCAGAAAAGGAGGGGAGAAAGAGGGCAACCTTGCCTCAAGTCAGACGAAGATTCGAAAAAACCTTCTAACGAGCCATTCAGACAGATGGAGAAATGAACATCAGAAATGCAAGCATTGATCCAGGAAATGAAAGTTTCAGGGAAGCCTTTCTGTCTAAGTCTACCAATCAGGAAAGTGTGGGAGACAGAGTCAAAAGCCTTCTTAATATCAAAATTAGCACAGAAAAAATTATTGGAATCTTTAAACTCCCTCAACAACTCAGAAGCAAGGATAATGTTATCAGTAGAACATCTTTTGGCAATGAAACCAGATTGGCTCTCATGAATGATGTGTGGCATGATATCTTTCATCCTGTTAGCTAAAATCTTTGTCACAATCTTATAAAAAACGTTGCATAAGGAGATGGGACGGAAGTCAGAAATTGAGTTGGAATGAGTACCCTTAGGAATAAGAGTGATAGCAGTAGCCTTTGCACCTCTAGGAAGAAGCCCAGTGGAGAAGAAATATTTCACAGCTTTGCAAAGAAGGAAACCAGATAAATGCCAAGTTTTCTGATAAAAGCCAAAGGAGAAGCCATCCGGTCCTGGTGCAGAGGATGGAACCCCCTCAAAAACAACCCCTTTAATTTCCGCATTAGTAACCGGCGACACAAGCCCTGTCCAAAGATGAGAAGGCACAGAATTGCCCACAGGGATATTATGAGAGTTTTCAAGTATAGGAGTTGGAGCATTGAAGAGAGCCTTAAAGTGATTAATGAGAGCTTTAGCAATGTCACTGTGAGATGTAAGCAACCCAGAAGGAGTGGAGAGCTCCTTGATAATATTCCTATTTTTCCTCGAATTAATCCTTGCATAAAGAAAACCAAGGTCATCCTCTCCTTGAGCAAGCCAGTAGGCTTTAGCCCGTTGAGAAATCCAAGAGTGCCAAGCAGACTGAAGCAAAGCCAAATTGTCACTGGTTTCCTTAAGATGTGAGTTTAGTGCCAAGTTCAAGGGATCCCTTTGAAGATTGGAGAGGCAGGTAGCATAAGAGTTCTTGAGCTTAAGGATACTTTTTGAGAGGAAATTAGAGGAATTCCAATTCTGCCTACGAATGTGCTTTTTAAGAAATCTCAAGCAATCTAAAAAAGTAGCAATCAGACTAGCAGTCAAAGGTCTATCAAAAGCCCTTTGGGTTAGCTCCCAAAAATCATCAAAATTGGTCCAAAAGTCCTTGAACATGAACCTAGAAACAGATTTTTTGATAGGAGCAGCATTGAGAATTAAAGGGGCATGATCAGAGCCAGAAAAAGTATCCACTTTATAAAAAGCCATGGGAAAGGAATCCAAAAAGGCAGAATTAACCAACATTCTGTCTAACTTAATGTGAATCAGATTGTCCGGCCTTTGATTGAACCAAGTGAAATGAAGACCTACAGAAACAAGGTCCTGAACACCAGCATCAAAAACAAAATTGTTGAGCTCTCCCAATCTATCATTAGATACCGGATTGCCACCAACTTTATCATCATCAAACCTGAAGCAATTGAAGTCCCCCAAAATGATCCACGGGGAGCTCAAATTGGAAGAAAGATCAAGGAGATCTTTCCAAAGCACTTTTCTTTCATCCACAGTGTTAGCAGCATAAACAACAGACATGTAAAAAGGGGGCATAGAACCAAAACTAACCAGACCGTGAATGATTTGAGACGAAGAGAAGGATGGGATGAAAGACATCTGAGCAGCATCCCATTTGACCCATATTCTACCCGGAGTAGAATGGATGAAGTTATCACAACACTTTTCATTCTCAAACAAGGAGTGAGAGAATAAAAACCATGAATCAGCAACCGCAGAGGAAGAAACCTTGGCTTCCAAGACACAAAGAAGCTTAATGTTGTGGACAGCAATGAGATCTTTGCAAAGCTTGACTTTATTAGGATTATTAAATCCCCGGACATTCCAGGCAGCTATAGGAGGCATGGACATGATTATTTGTGAGATTTGGCCTTCTTGGCCGGTTTGGCTTTAGATTTCCCTTTTTTGGAGGGCGACTTAGATTGGACAGACACCTTAGTAGAGGTGGAAGATGACGGGGAAGCCATATGGGCAGTTGATTTGGGCAATAACACCTCAGTAGTTTTGGCGGTAGAAAGGGAATCATCAACAGCAGTGGAATTATCAATTTGATTGTCAACAGGGATAACTTCCACCATGGGCTCCTCAACAAGCAGCGAAGCGAAGCGATTGGCCAGAATAACCTGAGTCGGCATCAGATTGGGGGGGTCACTGTGAAATGTTGAAGATGAAGAAGCTATCTGAGGGAGGTTGAGGTTGGGAAGAAGAGAATTTAAAACCAACAAGTTTGTCGGTTTAGAACCAACATCAGGGGAGTTGGTTCTAACCAAATTTTTGGGAGAGACCACAATTTCAGTAGAAGTTAAAGGTTCTGTAGAGTTTAGGGCGGTGGATACCGGAGGTAGAGACGGGTTGGAAGAAGTAGGTAGTGACGGGTTGGAAGGAGGGTTGTTGGGACCAGCGGGCATGCCACGAGAAGGTGGCCGGGGGAGTTTAGAGGGGTTTCTACTTTTGCTTCTTCCTCTAAAAACAGGTTTTGGCGGCAACGTAGGTTTAGGATCGGGATTTTTGGGACAGAGAGCAAAAGAATGGACGAGAGATCCACAACCATCGCATTTCGTGGGCTTCCAATCATAAACGACCGTGAGATTTAAATCCACACCATCAATTTCCATCGGAATAACTTCCGGTAACTCAGAATTTTTATCCACTTTAACACAAATACGAGCAAATGTGAGCCTAGTCCTTTTCGCGGTCAAGGTATCAACATAAAGAGGTTCACCGATAAAACTAGCAATTTTAGAGATACCTGACGGTGTCCAGAGAGCAAGCGGTAGATTAAGAACCTTAATCCACAGGGGAATTGAAGCAGACTCATCTCTAGTAGGATGGAACTTCAGGTTCCAGTGTTGGAGGATGAAAGGTCGGCCCAGGAGAAACCACGGACCCCCCGACCAAACCATGTCATAGTCTTTGACAGCAGTAAACTTTAACAGGAAGAAATCGTCAGCCAACGAAAGGAGAGAAAGAGCTCCTTTAAGCTTCCAAGCTTTTTCCATCGACGCCAACAACCTTTCATAATACGGTCTCGGTCCCAACGAATAACCGACCAGCGACAGATTCCAGAGGGATTTTCCTTCATTAAGATCATTCATAACAAAGGAAAGCTTTTTAGCGGGCTTAACATAAGAAAGAGGCCATTCTTCCGAGGAGAAGGAGAAGCAGCAAGATTACTGGCATAGGATGGTGGGGGAAGAAGAGGGGAGGGTCCAAGCAGAGAGGAGCCCGAAAGAGGGGGAAAAACGGAGGTGGGAAGCTCCATCCCGGCCAGACGGCCGGAGAAACCAGGGGAAAACAAACACCGCCAAAAAACCTCAAAACCCTAGCAGAGCGTTTCTGCGCTTGTTCTTAATTCTCTATATCAATTAATGCTTTAGATAATTAAATTTAATATTAAATCTTACTCAATTTAATAATCTTTTCTAAAAAATCTGTTATCAAATATTTCATTTCTCTAAATTATTTATTTTTTTAAAATTAAGTTATTTTTGTTTTCTAACCTCCAATCTTTATATTTTCCTATAAATATAACTTATCTTCTATATTTAAAAATCTGTTACAAATATAACTTATATTCTATATAAATTTTATATTCTTAATTATTCAATATGGTTTTAATAATTACTTAAGCTTTTATTATCTACTTACTATTCAATTAATATTAAATCACATCCAATTATAATTTTTTAATTTCCTTATTAATATAAATGTTAAAGAGTATAATATTCCTTTACTTCTACATATATATATTGCTTATAATAATTACAAAATTAATATTTTCCTTAAGTAATAATAAATTATTTTACTTTCTAATTAATAAATTAATTTTTGCAACAACCAGACGGCTCCTCTCTTCCCAACTCCTTATACACTCAATGGATTCTCACCGATCAAAACCTGACAGCTGCTATTTGTTCTACCATTTCATCGTCGATTTTGTCGTTTGTAGTGAAACTTGAATCTACAGCTGAGATCTGGGTTACGCTTGAAACCTAATTCCAATCAACAAATAGATCTAAGGTCATTCAACTCAAGAATGAACTTCATAATGTCTCACTCAAGAATTCAACAATGACACAATATCTTTCTGAAATCAAATCTTTGGTTGATCAAATTGCCGCAGCTGGCTCGGCAATTGATACTGAAGACAAAATCCTTTACATCTTCAAAGGTCTGCAAGGTTCTTATCAATCTTTCAAAACTGTGATCTGCACCATGCTTACGTTGATCTCTCTTGATCAACTCTACCCTCTATTGCTTAGTGAAGAAATCAATCTAGTGTTGGATGCTGCTTCTGCTACTCATGCAAGCGATCCCAACACAACTCTTGTTTCGTATAAGGGACCCGGACATCGTAACATAGACAGAAATTATTCAAACTACACAAACACTCCTCGACCACCAGCGGTATCCATTACTTGTCAAATTTGTTACAAGAAGGGCCACTTGGCGAAAACTTGCTGGCATAGGTTAAATCCTCAGTACATACCTTTTTCTAAGAACAACCAGAACACAACTTTGGTTGCCAGTTCAAAAAACTCTCCCAAGAACTGGTACCTGGACTCAGGTGCTTCGTCGTATCTCACCAATTCGCTCGACAATCTATCAATATATTCTCCCTATCAAGTATCAGATACCATCACTATTAGGGATGGTCGTTTTTTCAACATAGCTCACTCAGAGGCGGGGTTGTTACCAACCCCATCTCATAAGCTTTACTTATCTCAAATACTTCACACACCGTCTCTTTAATATAATCTTTTATCTATTTCTAAACTCACTAAAGACAATAATATTTGCATTATATTTGATCCGTCTGGATTTACTTTTAAGGATCTAAAGACGCATCAAGTTCTTCTTTGCGGACCCTGTAATGATGGCTTGTATCTCATTCGACCCACTTTCTTACCTTCTCAACAACAGGCACTTGCAGCTACAACAAATCATCTCAATTCTTGGCATCATAGGCATGGTCACCCATATAAGAGAGTTCTTTACCTCATATCTCATTGTAATCCTCATCTTCATATAGATAAGCATTCTTTTTCATGTAAATCTTGTAAAGAGTCTAAAGGTCATAAAGTAGCATTTGAAACATCTGAAAATCGTCAACAATTGCTTCTCGCTTTAATTCATTCTGATGTATGGGGTCCTGCTCCGACTGTATCGATTCAAGGCTACATGTACTATGTAATATTTGTTGATGACTTATCCAGATTTACATGGGTTTTTCCTGTGCGACAAAAATCCAAAGTTCCTAATATTTTTATTGATTTTAAATCTCAAATGGAAAAGTATACTTCACATCAAATCAAAATGTTACGCACTGATGTCGGTGCGAAATAGGTTAACCAATCGCTCAATCAATTTCTTAGGATCCATGGCATATCACATCAAATTTCTTTTCTGAATACACGAGAGCAAAATGGTGTTGCTGAAAGAAAACATAGACATATCATCGAGACTTCTAGGACTTACTTTTTACTGCCTCTGTTCCCTACAAACACTGGCCAGATGCGATTTGACATCGGTCTATCTCATCAATCGAATGCCACCCCAAACCAACAAATAATCTCTCTCTATTTGAACTCTTACATCATACCAAACCTGACTACAATCATCTTTACACATTTGGTTGCGAATGCTTTCCTTTAACTCCTGTTCATTCTCACCATAAACTCCAACTAAAGGCTCATTCATGTGTGTTTCTTGGTTATTCTGATACTCATATAGGATATAAATCTATGGATCTTACTACAAATAAAATATTCATATCAAGACACACTTATTTTGATGAGCAGTACTACCCATTTTCTAAGATATCCTTACCTATTTATACTCTTGCTACTACTATCCCACCGTTTCTTCTAACTCCTCTATCCAACAGACATGCTCCTCAATCCACTAGCCATCATCAAATTAGCAAACAATTTCAAATCGTATCTATTCCCACTCAAACCTCTACTTCTACTTCATCTTCATCTCATCAGGCTACTCAAACTGCGTCATCTCAACTACCATCTCAACCTGTCATGCCTTCCCATTTGATGGTAACTAGGCAAAAAACAAGCTTGCTCAACCCTACAATCAGATTAAACCATTTTCATCATCAAAATTCTCAAAAATCCATTCCCAATCCTACATCATATACGAAAGCTATAAAACAATATGAATGGCGCCAAGCTATGTCTACTGAATTACTTGTCTTCCAAAAGTAAGGGACATAGAGCCTAATCAAGCCACCCTCTAACTCATCCATTTTAGGTTGCAAGTGGACATATCGTACCAAATTTCATGCAGATGGTTCGGTGGCAACATACAAATCTAGGATCGTTGCTTAAGGAAATCATTAAGAATATGGCCTAGGTTATACAGAGACGTTTGGCCCAGTTGCTAAGCTATCTCTATTTGTATACTCCTGGCAATAACACTCTACAATGACTGGCTTGTTCAACAATTGGATGTGGCCAATGCGTTTCTACACAGAATTCTCTAAGAAACTATTTACATGACTTAACCGAAAGGATTTGAAGACTCCTCTCATCCCGATTACATATGTCATCTTCACAAAGCTATCTATGGGCTTAAACAAGCTCCAAGATAGTGGTTCAACGTGTTTACATCATACTTGGTGTCGTTGAGATTCTTGCACAGTCAATCAGATCAATCTCTACTAATTTTTCAACAATAAAAGATGCAAATATTCCTACTCATGTATTTTGACGATTTTCTCATAACCGATAATGATCAAGAAGCCATCACAAAGATTCTGGATCAGCTAAACAAGAAATTCTCCATGAAACATCTAGGATAAGAAAATGAATTGCTTGGCATCAAGATAGATCATAGCAATCAACAATATTTCCTATCAACAGAAATATGCTTATTACATCCTCTAGCAAGCAAACCTGACGCAATGCAATCCTCTCACAAATCCCACTTGCATGAAACTCCCTTCGATTTTCTCCGAAGATTCTATGCTCGCAGATCCAACTCTCTACAGGCGTCTCACAGGATCTCTTCAATACCTGAAGCTCGCTCGTCCAAATTTTGCTTATAGTGTTAATATATTATAGCAGCATATGCATAATCCTCTACCTCAACACAGCTATCTCCTCAAAAGGCTTCTACGCTACATCAAAGTTAGTACGCTTGACTATGGTATACCCATTAAAAAAACTAACCTTGTCCTTAAATCCTTTTCAGATGCAGACTGGGTAGGTGATCCCATCTCTCAGAAATCAACATCAAGTTATTGCTCTTTTCTGGGAGACACGATCATATCATGGACTGTTAAAAAGCAGGGTACAGTGGCAAGATCCTCAACATAATTTGAATATTTTGCACTCGCAGCTCTAACGTCAGATATCATTTGGCTTCGCAGACTCCTCACAGACTTTTGCATACCCCAAAATTATCCAATAGAAATGTATTGTGACAATACTTTTGTCATAGCATTAGCCAATAATCCTGTCTTCCATGCTCGCACGAAGCACATTGAAATTGATCAGAAATTCATAAGGGATCACATACAAACTCAAATCATTCGAATTCTTCCTATCAACATGATTGATCAAGTGGCCGACATATTCACTAAATCTCTCTCTACATCGTGGTTTCACCAACTCAGACTGAAACTAACAGTCATCCAACAACCATCAATTTGTAGGGGCGTATTAGAGAATATAAATAAATAAATCTTGTATTATTATTACAGTTGTGGATAAGAGGTGGCATTAGATAATTGGTTATCTTGTATAGAGGCCACTGATTCTATGTATAGATATGTCCTCTCTGTATTTGATAACAATAGTAATGGAAATAGATTTATTTTCTTCCCCTTCCCTATCTTGTATTCAAGAAGCTGCTTCTATCTTTCTACAGCCAAATCAAACGATAATATGAAATGTTTGTTTGTCTTTTTGTTTGTTTGTATTTGTAGAATCATTTGTCTTGGTCGCCGTTTCCTTAAAAAAAATATATATCTTTTGCTGATTAGCTTTGTGCAAATGACAGTTGGTAATGGCATACCATGTCCGACATCTACAAGCATTAATTTTTTATTTATGAATGGTGCGCTGTCTTGTACCTTTTTCTTTCTCCGGCGAATAAGTCACCATTGCCCGCTGAAAAATATTATATGACAATTACTATGCATTCCAATGAATTACCAATTTAATAAAGAGAATTTTGACCAGTGAGTTGGATATTGCAGCATCAATCTTATTACTTATATAATTAAGGAGAAAAATGTCTTCCCCAGTTGGCCTCTATTTTCCTTGTCTGCTTTCTGTAGAATCGATCGATGGCCGGTAAACAGCTGCATTTATGGTTGGCCGCAGCCGCCATGCTTCTGGCCATTTCCGATGCTAGCTTAACAAAGAACGCGACGAAGCAGTTCCTTCGGGCCCACAATGAGGCCCGAGCGGCGGTTGGAGTGGACCCTTTGCTGTGGAGCAAGAAGATGGCGTCCTACGCCTCAAAGCTGGCGTCGCATTCGCCAGGCTCGGCATCTTGCGAACTGTCACAAGAGGCGGCGTCGTGTGAGTACGGGGCGAATCAAGCGGTAGCCAACTGGTTCGACGGCCCGGCGGCGGTGGTGGGGTCGTGGGTGGATGAGGGTCGGCGGTATTATAACTATGGATACAATTCGTGTGCGGTGGGACATCAGAATGAGTGCGAGAGTTATACACAGGTGGTGTGGAAGAAGACGGTGAAGTTGGGATGCGGTAAGGCCAACTGCGGTAAAGATGGTTCCCACGTTATTTGCCTCTATTCTCCTCCTGGCAATGTTCCTGGCGAGAGACCTTATTGATCCATCACAGCAGCACGGAACTAGCTTGCGATGTTATTGTTCCCGCATTTCTTGCATTTATGATTATCCAATGAAACTTTTGTTTGACTGTTTGGATGTGCCTTTACTTTTTTTGGTGTTTTTTGTATGCGCATAGTAAATTATCTGTTTGAGTGGTTTGATTTTTAATAAAGTTTTTTTTCTAACGCAATATGATTTTATTTTATTAAGGAACTCTTTATCTTTGAAGAGTTTAGGGGGGGTTAAGGGTTAAATTCAGACGATGTCAGCATTTAAATTTAATTTTGGAATCTAATTTTTTTGGATAATTTAAATCTTACTATATTTCTTAAATTTTATTCTCTAATTTTATGTCAAATTCTGAATTTGATAAACCTTTATAGAACTACTATATAAGAAATTTATGGAGATATGTTGTTGAAGATCCGGCTAACATTTTCTAAGATAGGAGATTAGATGGCATCATAAAGTTGAGATACGTTTTCCATGAAAGCAATGATTGGAGGAGGCTCAAGATTAGAACTCTATTTGGAACTGCACCATAGATTAGGAAAGGTCATGCTTGGGATGGGAAATGAGATGTGGCAAGGGTGAAGCAAGAAAGTCTAAAAAATATTGGAAGCTATGATGGGCAAAATTTTCAAAAATACTTCCCAATCTTTCATTTATAGGGACTAGAGTTGTGAAGGTTACTAGAGGTGTCAATTCGGGTCAGCGGGTCGGGCTCGAGTCGAACCCGAAACTGACCCGGCACTGTTCGGGTCAACCCGAACCCGACCCGATTCGGGTCCAGGTCAACCCGACCCGACACGAATGACCCGAAGTTGACCTAAAATTGCTAATTTTCGGGTCAAAATCGGGTCAATATTCGATTTTCGGGTCAAAATCGGGTCAAAAACAGGTCAATCTAAGGTTTTCGGGTTAAATATGAGTTTTCGTATCACTTTCGGGTCAATTTCGGATTATTGGGTCAACCCGAACCCGACCCGATTTTTAAAACGGGTTGATTTGTTCAACCCGAACCCAACCCGTTTCAGGTTCGGGTTGACCCGAACCCGGATATTTCCGGGTCGGGTTCGGGTTGTGTTTAAGGTCGTGTCAAAAATTGACATCCCTAAAGGTTACTAAAGGGGTTATATTTTAAAATAATAAAATTATATAATATTTAATTATTACATATTCATGAACTAATTGGAGAAGATAAATGTGACCTATCATATCTTACATAACTTTGGAGCAGTATCATGAGTGTTCTTAATGAGTGTCTTTAGAGAATGCTTCTGATAAGTGCTTAGATCGAGTGGCCCGAGCAAATATTTATGAGATGAGAATTAGTATGATTGATAGGTCGTTATCATACACCCATGAATGTATATTTAGGTACCCATTCGCATGTGACTTGTAGGTTACGTTCGAGTCAAATGGAAGGAGGATCCACTCCTCCCTTGATGTCATTCGAGGGACTTGCTTAGGAGCTGGGAAGGAGCTTAGCACTTGAACATGACGAACTAGCATCAACAACCTCTTCTCAATTGTCGTTCCACTTGACATTGATGGCTTAACTATAATAAAGACTGATGGGATAGCCACCATACCCAGGACATACTCGTATATTTCTAAAGCCTATCAAAAGGGAGAGAAGTAGCGGACATAAAAGGATGGAGAGAGAGGGCTAGAACATAAGGGAATACATAACCAATCCCATGATAAAACCCATAAGAGAAGAGAGATATTGTGTTATTTTCTCTTTCTTAGTTGAAGCTCCACATTTTTAGAGCTCTTTCTTTAATTACTGTTGTATCTTTGTCTTGAATAATAAAGATTTTGTTTAGATCCACATTGTATCTTATCTTCTATCTTTTTTCCTTTAATTCAGACATCATTACCTTCTCCCCACAATCTCTCAGCCACAGGTAGCATGAAGTATGGCCCGACATCATCCCTTTATGTAGCACGAAGTACAGCAAGATGGGATTCAACATCCCCTTAGGTGTAGTGAGCGTGGAAGATGTCGAAGATGAGAAAATCTACCTACCTAGTGACCTGAGACCTTATATAATACCATGAATCATGAGTACACCACTCTCCGTGAACTATAAGAAATGGAAGAATGGATCATAACGTGGTTCAATCACCTATCTAGTTCCTTCACCGATTTTAAAAGGATGTTATCGCACAAGTTGTCAGTGCCTAGAAACCCCCTAAAAGTATATAGGTTATGCTAAAGATGATATAAGGACCTGGTGAGTTGCTAAGAAGCTTCATATTGTGGTTCCAAAAAAAATGCTCAACATTAAAGATCTTGATCCAACATTCTCCCTTGTAGTCCTAACTTAGGGGCTAAGAAGGTACCTTGGGGTATGCATTATACTTGCAGTAGTTAAAGACAGTGGTAGAATTATTGGAGTATAATACTGAGGAGAACAATTGAGTACAATTTGCCCCCATGAAAAAGTAGAGAGAAGGCTTGGTCCCAAAGACAAAGAACCAAGGATCAAGCTTCTAGTGTAATTAGTGGCGCCCTAATCCACATAAGGCCCTCGCTCATTTGAGATTTTGGACAATAGAGACACCACCAGCATCAAGAATCGAAGAGGTGCATGGAGAGGCTGCTCACGGACCTCAGGAATATCCAATCTATACTTCATTGAGGGTATCCATGGCTGAGCTTGTTGAGGCCATCCAATATAAGCAATCTTCAGACGATGGCCACCTATAAAGATTTGTAGCACCTAAGATACGTTAAGGTATTGTGTGTTCCACAAAGCTTATGGGCGAGACATTGAGGAGTGCCACCACCTATGTAATCTATTCAAAGAACTCTTCAAAGGAGGGAAACTTAAAGAATTCATCCTTGCAAATCTTGAGTGACGACCAAGAAAAGCTCCACTTAAAAATGACACCAACAAGCCTAGGTTTACTTGAGCAATCCAAATAATGAGGGTAGTACCCACAATCTTGAGCATCTATCAAAGAATCATCCTTGTATATGCAAAGAAAGCACACATTAGATAAGTCAACACAATACCATACTCACGATCTGTGAGAGCTCATTCCTTCGATTTGCTATCTGAATCTGATTTTTCTCCCAGGATCGTCCAGGACGATATTGAGATCGTCCAGGACGATCAGTGAATTGAAACAGCTGATTTTTCTGGATTGGGATCGTCCAGGCCGATTTTGGATCGTCCTGGGACGATCAGATAAGACAAAAATCCTAAGAGCAAAATCGAAATTATCGTCCTGAGGAATCGTCCTAGACGATTAGAATTTGTTCACATCATCCTGGACGATGTGGCGATCGGCCGGGCCGATCAGGCTTATAATATAAGGAAATCAGCTCGTTTTGAGGAGAGAGAAAATCATTTTATAAAAAACGAACATATCTGAGGAGAGAGAAAGAGAAGGAAAGCGAAGGAAAAGTTTATTTTCGGAGGCCGCGGAGCGCTTTTCGTCCGACGTCGCTGTTGGGAAAAGTGTTTATCTCGCTGTAAGGACTCCGAATCCTATTTCTGTTTTCGAAGATGTTGAGTTTTGGTCGTTTTGTGCTCAGATTTGTGTTTTCGTTACCGAAAAACGCGCACCGTTTTGATTGACGAAACTTTCACCGCACAACTTTTGATATGTTATTGATATGATTTTCCTACACGTTTTGAGTATTTTCTGTAACGATTCTACCGGTTATTTTGGGTTCTGTGCGATTTTGATCGAATAGAAAAATATCAGGATGTTTATTGATATTGATTCAGTAGAATAATAGTCTTATATTGTTGTTGTGCACGTTCTGTATTAATTTGGTAAATTTCTATTTTGGTGAATTTTGTGTGAATTCTGTATACTGCCGTTGTGCCGCTAGATTTTCGTACGATTTCCGATTCTCCCGAAATTGATGATTTGAATGCATATGAATGTGACTATCTGATTATTGATGCTGAAAGACAAGTGGAACCTGGTTGAACGTTGGTTGGAGATTGACTTGACCTGTACAGGATGGTGGGCCGACAGGCTTTCCTTTAAACCATTGATTATCGATATAACGATTGTGAGTTATAAGGAGTTTAATATGCCGACGGGCGGTCGACGGGCATAGAGTGACGACTCTTATTGAAACCAATGTATGGATATCTACAACAGCAATATGGATTCTACAACAGCACTATGGATTTCTATAACAGCACTATTGATAATAGCCAGTGTTTGTACTTGTTCAGTAAGACCATTGTATGAAATTGCATATGTATGATATTGCATTGTATGGATTTCCTGATATGCATTGACCTATTGATTTCTGATTGATTTATTGATATTGACGGATTTGACGGATTTATTGTATTGAATTGACTTGTTACTGATTGGATTTTATTGACGGATTTATCGTTACTGTACGATTTCATTGATATTGCATGTTACCCTTGTCACTGGATACCGACACCGCTATGGATATGGATGGATGTTGTATTGATTCATGGATACCGACACCGCTATGGATATGGATGGATGTTGTATTGATTCATGGATACCGACACCGCTATGGATATGGATGTTGTATTGATTTTTGGATATAGATACTGACATTATTGATTCATCGATATTATGGATTTATTGATTCACGGACATGATTGATACTACTGATACGGATACTGATACTATAGATCCACTGATACATTGATTTATAGTACCGATCATTGATTGATTGATTGATTGGATTGATTGTTTATTGATTTATCGATTTGATTGTTGTATATAATTTTATTGCATTGATTGATTTCAATTGTATTTGCCGATTGTATTGATCCTGCTCTTTCGCTGTATTGATTTGATCGTTTATTGGGATTTTGAGCCGATGGATATTATTGACCGGAAGTAATTGCTTTACTGAATTGATTGACGTGGTTTCACTATTGTAGCATCGTTCGTGGTCGTCAATGGATTGTCCTCTTTATGGATATTGATACATACGCTGCGGTACTGATAGGAAGTAAGTGAGATTGAACGATAGATTGATTTGCAAGTGTATGTTCTGATACGATTCCATTCTATTGATTTGACTGATGTTATAGACTGATACGATAGATAAGATGGCTAGGCGACTGTATTGATGTAATTGATGTTATCGATTGCTATGATAGAGATTGTAGAGATTTGATACACGCATTGATTTCTTGAGCTTTATGGATTCCCTACTGTTCACTGATTTTATTGACTTCTGTTCCGTATTGATTTCCGCATCTGCATTGACTCATTGATCATGTGCGACTTATTGATTTGACTTGATTTGATTGACCTGCATATTATTTCCAGTGTCGTGCTTTGATTTCAATTGTAGGCTTTGGTGACCTGCTGGGCTATTTAAGCTCATTATATGTGGTTAATATTTCAGGTGCAGAGCCTCCCGCGTGAAGCTTCTTCGATCGCTGTAGCTTTGTTTTTGTAGCCCTTGGTAGGCTTTTGTTTTGTAGCCGTATGACTATTGTACATATTATTTTGGACTCTCTTTGGACTGTGTATATGTTGATATGTGGATTATAGTAGTTGTTGTATTTCTTTCCTGTAATGCAATTATCTCTGAATGACTGTATTGATCTGAACGAGAAGAAAAAGGATGAAAAAAAATAATATGGAAAAAGAATGTCAGATGAATCCTTTCACTATTGATATCTGGGACGTTACAAATTGGTATCAGAGCGAGTGTAGTGAAAGGATTTGCTTATATCCAGAGTGATAGTGATGATTGCATTATTTGATTTGTTTTGTTTTACGTTTTGATTTCCCCAATTTTATTTGATTCCGATTTTATTTGATTCGAATGATTTGTATTGATCAGGCCAATGGATCCGAAAGGAAAGACAGTTGAGTCTGCTACTGACCTCCCGCTCACATCTGAAAATATGAATAAGTTTGCTGACATTGTCGCTCAGATGGTGAGTGACAAGTTAGCAAAACGCTCTGGACGTAGCAAGAAAAGTGGGGAAGGTAGCAGAGCACGAATTAATGTTTGTACATGTTGTGGGAAAAGACATTTGGGACAGTGTTATCGGAGAACAGAGCAATGCTTCCGATGTGGTGCATATGAACATAGAATGACTGATTGCCCAAGTTCTGGACTTAGGCAAGGACCTGTTCCGAATGTTCAGACTGAAAATGTACAAGCAATGGTAGAAGATGTTTCTTCAATGCCTACTGATGTGACTGGTACGAGTTTAGTTATTGTCTGTTTCGATGTGATTTCTACGATTTTCCGATTGATTGGATTTGTTTTGTTTCGTTTTGCTCCGGACACCTAAGGGAAATGTCGGGACGACATTTTTCTAAGGTGGGGAGATTGTGAGAGCTCGTTCCTTCGATTTGCTGTCTGAATCTGATTTTTCTCCCAGGATCGTCCAGGACGATATTGAGATCGTCCAGGACGATCAGTGCATTGAAACAGCTGATTTTTCTGGATTGGGATCGTCTAGGCCGATTTTGGATCGTCCTGGGACGATCAGATAAGACAAAAATCCCAAGAGCAAAATCGAAATTATCATCCTGAGTAATCGTCCTGGACGATTGGAATTTGTTCACATCGTCCTGGACGATGTGGCGATCGGCCGGGCCGATCAGGCTTATGATATAAGGAAATCAGCTCGTTTGAGGAGAGAGAAAATCATTTTATAAAAAACAAAAATATCTGAGGAGAGAGAAAGAGAAGAAAAGCGAAGGAAAAGTTCATTTTCGGAGGCCGCGGAGCGCTTTTCGTCCGACGCCGCTGTTGGGAAAAGTGTTTATCTCGCTGTAAGGACTCCGAATCCTATTTCTGTTTTCGAAGATGTTGAGTTTTGGTTATTTTGTACTCAGATTTGTGTTTTCGTTACCGAAAAACGCGCACCGTTTTGTATTGACGAAACTTTCACTGCACAACTTTTGATATGTTATTGATATGATTTTCCTACACGTTTTGAGTATTTTCTGTAACGATTCTACCGGTTATTTTGAGTTCTGTGCGATTTTGATCGAATAGAAAAATATCAGGATGTTTATTGATATTGATTCAGTAGAATAATAGTCTTATATTGTTGTTGTGCACGTTCCGTATTAATTTGGTAAATTTCTGTTTTGGTGAATTTTGTGTAAATTCTGTATACTGCCGTTGTGCCGCTGGATTTTCGTACGATTTCCGATTCTCCCGAAATTGATGATTTGAATGCATATGAATGTGACTATCTGATTATTGATGCTGAAAGATAAGTGGAACCTGGTTGAACGTTGGTTGGAGATTGACTTGACCTGTACAGGATGGTGGGCCGACGGGCTTTCCTTTAAACCATTGATTATCGATATAACGATTGTGAGTCATAAGGAGTTTAATATGCCTTCGGGCGGCCGACGGGTACAGAGTGACGACTCTTATTGAAACCAACGTATGGATATCTACAACAGCAATATGGATTCTACAACAGCACTATGGATTTCTACAACAGCACTATTGATAATAGCCAGTGTTTGTACTTGTTCAGTAAGACCATTGTATGAAATTGCATATGTATGATATTGCATTGTATGGATTTCCTGATATGCATTGACCTATTGATTTCTGATTGATTTATTGATATTGACGGATTTATTGTATTGAATTGACTTATTACTGATTGGATTTTATTGACGGATTTATCGTTACTGTACGATTTCATTGATATTGCATGTTACCCTTGTCACTGGATACCGACACCGCTATGGATATGGATGGATGTTGTATTAATTCATGGATACCGACACCGCTATGGATATGGATGGATGTTGTATTGATTCATGGATACCGACACCGCTATGAATATGGATGTTGTATTGATTTGTGGATATAGATACCGACATTATTGATTCATCGATATTATGGATTTATTAATTCACGGACATGATTGATACTACTGATACGGATACTGATACTATATATCCACTGATACATTGATTCATAGTACCGATCATTGATTGATTGATTGATTGGATTGATTATTTATTGATTTATCGATTTGATTGTTGTATATGATTTTATTGCATTGATTGATTTCAATTGTATTTGCCGATTGTATTGATCCTGCTCTTTCGCTGTATTGATTTGATCGTTTATTGGGATTTTGAGCCGATGGATATTATTGATCGGAAGTAATTGCTTTACTAAATTGATTGACGTGGTTTCACTGTTGTAGCATCGTTTGTGGTCGTCAATGGATTATTCTCTTTATGGATATTGATACATACGCTGCGGTACTAACAGGAAGTAAGTGAGATTGAACGATAGATTGATTTGCAAGTGTATGTTCTGAAATGATTCCATTCTATTGATTTTACTGATGTTATAGACTGATACGATAGATAAGATGGCTAGTAAGTGAGATTGAACGATAGATTGATTTGACTGATGTTATAGACTGATACGATTGATATGTGGATTATAGTAGTTGTTGTATTTCTTTCCTGTAATGCAATTATCTCTGGATGACTGTATTGATCTGAACGAGAAGAAAAAGGATGAAAAAAAATAATATGGAAAAAGAATGTCAGATGAATCCTTTCACTATTGATATCTGGGACGTTACACGATCTACTAACGACATACCAATTACTTTTCAGCATGAGAGATGAACAAATCGACGAAAACCCCCACAATGAAGCCATTTCATTGCAAATTGAATTGCCAACTATTAGATTGACACCATTTTGATAGATACGGTCACATCCCAGAATCTAAAGTGGAAGAATTTCACCTATTTTCCCTTTAGTCATATTTATTTTCTTCTTATAATTCATTTTTTCTTATTTAAGTTAACAACTAATATTCATTTACAATCATATTATTAATAATTAAATATGACAATTTGTATTTAAAAAAATATAGATAATATAGAAACATAATTAAAATTTCATAGTCAATATTTATATTCTACTAAAAAATCTAAAAGACAAAAATATATTGATAATAACCACCACATTCTACAAAAGAACACATAAAATAAAAAAGCTAACAATAAAATAAAAATATCATCAATGTATAGACTCACAATGCAGAGGCTTTGCCTTTATCTGAAATCATATAAACATTATGTTAATGAGTATAGCATAAAAGCCTAGCAAGTAACTGTGGACCTCCGAAAGAGCACCGCGCGAACGGGTCAATTGGAAGGGACAGATTGGATCGTGCATACGACTAACCATTGAGGATAGAGGCATTCGCCAACACACCCCGATGGGTAGTAATATACATAACCAAATCACGGGTTTCCCCCATCCGATATGAGAGATCGAAAGGGGTTTAGTAGATGTGGGATCAAGTTTCCCACGGGCGCGAGCCCCCGTGGTTAATTACATCCCAGGCCGGAGCCAGAGAAAACTCTCGATTAAGGATCATATATTATCATTTCTAAAATTGGGATTGGCACATGGGAATAGACTAGGAAATCCTATCCAAGAGGAAGAAGGGTCCGAAGGTCTGAATCAACATGCACGGTTCACACCAGCATTCGGAGGCTTTAGGGTACTAAAGAGAAACTGGAGAAAGAAAGACAAGCAATCGATCACATGCGTGAGAGAAGGATGGAGGTGGCGTCATCCTGTGACGCGGATAAGTAGGATTTATAGTCCCTGAAAGAAGGAACCTACCTACTATTTAAGGCATACTACGAGACCGAATGTAGTAACCTCGAATCCTAAATCTAGGTTGGGCTTAGTGTTCTACGAAACACTAAGACCCGTGTTCTAGCTAATGCAGTGCAAAACCTGGACTTATCCCGGCCTGGATTGGGGGAGCCAGCTAACCACCTAATCGATTCAAAACCATGCTGTCAAGTCAATTATGAAAGATGGGTGGGTACTACAGTTATTGGAAATATGACCGACATCTAGAGGATTTCCTAAGTGGTCCTGAACTTATGTGGGTCAGATGCTCCTAGCTAATGCAATTAAATTTTAATTAGTTGGTTATTAATGCAATGCATGCTAGTTGAAATGTCAGCTCATTAATGCTATGGAATTTTAAAAACAAGCTTATAGAAAATATTTTTTTTTTAAAAGACTGGGTCTCCCTAGGTCCGGCACTTCATCCTCATAGGCCAGATTATCCGGACTCTACCCGCAGGCAGGGAGATGTCTTATAAGAAGGAGAGAGAAGATGCAGTAATATGCATGCGACCCCGGACGGTTCCGGCAGTTCCCTAAGTTCGTTAAGTTTCTATGTTATTTAAACTTAAATTTTTAGAAATTAGTTATGAGTATAAAAGTTTTATAATCCTTAGAGAGCCTAACGAAAATCCAGGCGAAAGCAAAAGCGGCATGCAAGAAAGAAATCTAAGAAAAACATGCAATTTCTACTGCGCAATCAGGTAAACACATCAATATAAATCCAAAAATAATCAACTAAATGGCCATAGGCAAATTGCCCTTATTACACCCCAGATATGCATAAAGTAAAGTGGCCGGGCACCACTGCCAACAACCCGGATTTCTAAGCCTATGACAGACGCCAACAACTTTGAGTGGGATATTGGGTCTTCAAATCTTTAGTCTTCTGGATATCTTCTCCTTGGACTTCTTGGATCTCTCCTCCTTGGACTCCTTGGATCTCTCCTCCTTGGACTCCTTGGATCCGTCGTGGCTTGAATATCCAAACGAAGAGACAATTTCCCCAGTATGGGGGTATTGCCTTTTCTCTTTGGATATCTAAAGCCATCCAGCTCGATCTTCCAAATGGAAGAAGACTCTCCCCTTAGGGATGCCTTCTTCTTTTAGAATCCGAGCTGGATAAGAATATCCCAACTCAAAAGTTGTTTTCACAACTCTTAACAATGATTACATATTTTTACATTCATTGGAAATAAAAAATTCTAGACTCCCTGCATGGTTATCCTAATAAAAATCCCAAGCAGCTTATATATAAAAATGAAAAATGCTAACACCATTGACCCTATGCCAAGCCATGCTCTTAATTATGAGGGCTAAGCAGCTCCATCTGTGCAGTTATATTTATTTATTTAGCCCTCATTTTTTTATTTAGGGGGAGCTGAGCAAGCACCTGCATAAAACATTATTTGAAATCATAATAATGCTCCCCCATTTTATTAGCATTGAGCATGGCCACCTGCACGGAAGAACAGTATATATATATATATATATATATGGCGTTCCTAACCTAGGGGTAAATCTAGCGCTCATCACATCACAGAGTGCAATAAATGTAAGCAAACACATCAATCATTTTTCAAACAGCATGCAATGAAATCCGCGAAAGCTCCGGCACACAGCAGAAAAGTAAATCCCAGCGGCCTAACCTAGATCTAGAAGTGGTGCCCAAGCAAACAATTCTATGTGTGTGTAAGGCTAGTGTGGTTTGGATAAGTCCTAAGCTGGGTAGTTAGTTAAAGTTATCTAGAGTTCAGGTATGTTGGGGTCAGAAAAGGAAATTTTTGTTGAAATTCAAATATTAGTGAATCAGGATGCATTTTAATTATTTCGATTTGTTGATCAGTTTTAAGAGCTTAGAAAACTGACATTTAAAGTTTAAGTGATATTAGCCAATTTTAGAAAGTTCAAGGTCCTCCTAGGAACTAAGCTGAGGGTCCAAAAAGTCACTATGAAAAAAAAAAGCTAAGTTTGGGATCCCTAACACCTTAGGAAAATACTAGACCTTAATACGAGTAGTTAGACAGGTAGTAGGCTGAAATTGGAGTTCTCTAGGCGAAGTTATGAATTTCTAAAGATCGGGGTATTTATTAGAATTTTCTAAATTAAATAGGAAAGGGCCAATTTTACTGTTTTGATCCAAATGAGCTCCAAACTGATTGGAATCACTCCCAAAGGTCAGGGGTGACCTGAGAAAGTGATCCCAAGTGTTTGGGGAAAATCTGGGATTTTTAATAATTTTTAATGATTTATTAGGGGCAAAATGGTAATTTCCACCTATGGTCAGATTAAGGGTCAACCTACAGTCAAACTATGGAGCCCTATTTATCTATGGTTAAGGATCATATTCTGGTCAGTTTGAGGTATTACGGGTAATTTTCTGACCTAAGATGTATTTATTGTATTTTTCGGGAGGTCTCGGGGCCTTATTTAACCAGTTAATTAGGGTTAGTTAATTAAGGGTTCTAACTAGCCCTAAAAATTCCTAGGAAATTGTGAGGGGTTTATGATGTCACTAGGTTTAAATGTTGAAGTTTTCATGTCAATTCGGGATCTATCCTAGTTCCTAGAAAACTTCTAAGTTCGCTAGACGGGTCCTTAATTTTTGTCCTTAGGGTGTCACTACGTTGTAAGAGTTTAAAGTGATGTTTAGTCTAACCCTTCAGGTAATAAATGCAAGGGAGTACAAAAATGAAATAAACACACCATGTCCTTAAATCTAGGAGAGCCTAGGCTAAGTGCTCGTGGTGCGACCTACACATGCAAACTACGAATAATAAGAAAGTAAAGACACCTAAAGAAAGGATTAGTGAATGATTGGGACTCAACCATTCACTAACCCACTCCCCCATGATTGCTCTTCATACATAAGATCCATGTCTAAAATTTCATGAAATAGCGGGTCTCCCAAATTAGGATTTATATATAAGTAGTTTTAAAATAGTTTAAAAGTACTTATAGATATAAATATATTTTTGGAAAATAAAATAATTGAAACTAATCCAATTTATAATACATAAGTATAGGGAAACCCGCTGACCACCCTAACGAAGTCTCAAGCGATTTGAAAATATTTTGTATCCTGAAAATAATTATCATAATTAATATTTAATATCAAAAAATACTCGAATAATCGAATCCAAATAGTGATTGGTCAAAACAGCCAAAATCGAGGGCTGGAAATGGTTTCAAAACATAAAGCTCGCTTTTCTGAAAAGAACGAGGGGTTACACGTCAAAATCCGACTTAAAATGACGAAGATACGAATTTCTGAAGTTTAAGTACAATAAAATAATATTTTAAAATAGTGTAGTTTTGCTGTTTTTGAAATGACAGGAGATACAGACAAACTTTTTATCTGAAAATAGTTTCAAAATATGCAGAATTCAGAGTACATACAAAACAAGGTGCTGTGCGTCGACAGCGGACTTAAAACGACAAAGTTATGTAATTTCGAAGTTGAAAGGCAATAATTAAGTATTTTTAAATACTACTGTTTTACTGTTTTGAAAATAATTGCACACAGACCCACAAATTTCAAATAAAACCAATTCCAGAAAGTGCAGAATCTAAATACGTTCAAAACAAGACGTTGTGCGTTAAAAACGGAGCGAAAACGAGAGAGATATGAATTTTTGAAGTTTAAAGGGCATTAAAGGTAATTTAAGAAAATAATTTTTAAAAGAAATAATGAAAATAATAATAATAATAATAATAATAATAATAATGATAATAATGATAATAAAATATAATGATAGGCTAGTAATTTCAAAATAACAGTAATATAACAAAATAATTAAATAATAATATTATTATAATAATAATTATATTAAAATAATAATTTAAAAAAATAATAAAAATAGGGTAATTTACTGTTTAATAAATAATTTAAAATATATATATTATTTTTATATAAAAAAAAATTTATAGTGTAGAGGACAACGATACGAATCCGACGAGGTATTGTGCGCAAAAATCGGACGAAAAATGAATTTTCTACGATTTTTAGAAGTTAAAACATGTTTAAAATAATTTAAAAGAAATTTAAAAAAAGATTTGGTGGCGGCGGCTGTCGGTGCGCCACGTGGCGGCCCGGGATTGGATCCCGGGACCGCGGGCAATGATTGGCGGCGGCGCAATGATTGCGCCGCCAATCAATGATTGCGGCAATCATGCCGCAATCAACGACCGCGGGTCGCGGTCACTTATCCACGTCAGCGCCCGATCGCGGCCGTCCGATCCGCGCGGTTTGGATAGACGGCTCTGATCGAGCCACGTGGACCGCCTAACCGCGGAACAGAACAGCGCGGTCACGCCAGACCGCGGGGCAGCGAGATCCGCGCCGTTGATCACGAGATCAACGGCCCAGATTCGATCTTGCACGGCGAGCAGGCCAACCGAAACCCTAGACCTATTTTTGTCTCGTTCTCCAAAACGACTGGCCCAAATCGTAAAAAAGTTTAGATCTAAGTTTTAGGCATGAAGAGCAACAGTGGGGAATAATTTATTTCAATTAATATTCTCTAATGACGGAGTTAATTAACCCTAAGTGTTCTAAACTAGGGTTTAGTATTTTACCTAATCCACGCGGTGGATTCGGGAGTTCTTGGTCTCGTTGGACTCGTAGGATCCTCACAAACAAGTTTCCTGTTGAACTCGAGCTCCGAAATAGCCTCGATCGGACGGAATTCATCCTGGAACGGGAATAGGCTCGGGTGGCCGGAGATCTCGCCGGCGGCGGCTTTGGACGGTCGGGTTCTGGTCGGGGAAGGTAGGGAAAGGTAAGAGGAGCTCTCTCTTCGAAAATCTCGAGCTGAGGAGACTTGGAGAGGGAGCAATTTGCAAAAGCTCCTTCATCTAACCTAATTTTGGCTATTTAAACATCCCAATCCTATCACCAACGGCTTGGATCGAATCTAAGGGTCATTAGGAGGGAAACCAGCTTTTGGAGGCCGTGGTTTTGAATTCAAATCCAAAGGAGAGGAGTTAATACACTGAATGGCTCTTAATGGGCTCTAAATAGGTTGATTTAACCTATTAATGACTAGATTTGACCAAGTCAAAGTTTGACTTGGTCAAACCAGTCAATTGAGTCAATGGAGTGAGGGGTTTGAGCCGTGCAAGAGTTGGAATTAATTAGAATTGGAATTAGGACTCAAAAGGACCAAATAGGTCAACCTAGGTTGACTTGGTCAACCAGGTTGACCCATGGCCCGGGCTTGGCTCAACAGACTCAAATCGACTCACTGAACCCGTGGGAGGGGGTCTTGGGGTCTAAATTGGTCAATTTGACCAAGTCAACTCTTCAGGCCCGGGTCTGGGCAAAATCGAGGTCAACAGTAACTAAAATATTATAGCTAAAGTCAATGCACAAAAAGAGAAATATCATGTTATAAATCATATAAGGAAGTTAATAAAATATTGTATATAATATGTACCGATCACCTATATCAATTTATCAGTCTGTTAAATATCATATCTAAGTCTATCAATTATATCAGTTATATCTTTTATCAGTCCATATCATAAATCATTCTTTATCAGTTAATCAATTAGTCAAGTTGACTTTATCATTTAATTAGTTAATCTCATAATTTATTATATCTTATCAGTCGATCAATTATATTAGTAACGTAGTCGTATTAGTATTCTTATTATCTATCATATATCAGTACTCTTATCATTTATTAAATATCCAGATGAGGGTATCTTAATCATGCTCTTGCACTTATGACTCTTGTATCAGTCTCCAATTCCTTATGACTCTCAATCAATAATGTGGACCTCTGAAAGGACACCGCTACGCTGTAGAGTGTAGAGGGCATACGACCGCACCACCCCGAGGGATAGAGACGATCGCAAGCCTCCGCGCTCCTCGCAAACGGGCCAATGGAAGGGCAGATTAGATCGCACATACGACTAACCATTAAGGATAGCGGCTCCCACCAATGCACCCAGATGGGTAGTAATATATACGACTTGATCATAGTCACGAGATTTCCCCTACTCGATATATCAGCTCGAGTAGGGTTTATTTGATGTGGCATTCAGTTTCCTCGCCCTTCTTCATTTAAATGGGGTGAGAGAGGCTCAAACTCTCGACCCCAGGATAACTCAGCAAAGCTATGAGACCTACGCTCTAGCCAAGTGCTCCAAAAAACCCGTGGTTTTGAATTAGAACCCATTAAGAATGAGTTTAATGCATTAAAAGCAATTTAATTTGACTCATTTAAGACTTGGGTTGACCAAGTCAAGGGATGACTTGGTCAACCTGGTCAAATGAGTCCAAGGGAGGTGGGGTCAGTCCAAGGTGGATTCAAATTGATTTGAAATTGAGAAGAAGGGAATTCATGTCAATCTGGGTCAACCCAGGTTAACCAGGTCAACCAGGTTGACTCAGAGGCTGGGTCTAGGCTCAGCAGACTTGGCTTAACTCCCTGAACCCATTGGGAAGGGTCTTGGGGTATAGCCTAGTCAAATTTGATCAAGTCAACTCTTTGACCTAGATTTGGGGAAAAATAGGGTCAACAAGTAAATTAGGTGAATTAGTCTCCAAACTCCCGCATCAATCTCTAACTGATTATAATTCTCATAAATAAATCACATGGATTTTGAGGGTATATATAGGGTTATCATATCATATATATGATATTAATCAATACTTTATTTCACCATATCTAATGGTGGTTCATATCATCCATTTAGCTTTCTAATTCTATACACATATATTAAATATTACATTCTATCTTACTAAGTTCTTACTAGTATTAGTGTTACATTTTAATACATATCAGCCATATCAATCAATTCAGGAAACTAAATTTTAGTACTATCATATCAAATCACAGAACATCATTTTTAACACATTTTCAACATATATTTTTCATACTCATTTTACATAGAAATTCCTATATACATATATAACTAGTAAAAATATAATAAAATTAAATCAAATTATTTAGAATGATCAAATCTATAACATATCAAAAGTTATATGGTGAAAGCTTACTAAATCTGGAGATGTGTTTTTTGGCAAATTTATGATAGATAAAATTTGCAGAAATCGAAACCATAAAAAATATGAGTAAGAGTATAGTCACTTACTTTAAATAAAATAAAATTTATAATATGAACAACAGAAAAAATTTACTTTGGGTCAAAATGACCCAAAGTAAATTTTGTCTCTCTCATATTTCTCCCCTCTTCTTCTCCCTTCCCTTCTCCTTCCTTTTCTTTCTTTTCTGCCAAGCAAATTTTGCAAGAATGAGGGAGGGAGTGAATGGCAGAGATATTTATATTAAAATATATAAAAACTCATTTTTATGCCTGGCATTGTGATACTCCCAAGACCAGCACCACTGTCCTACATGTGATTCTATAGTTACTATAGAACATAATGTATTATCACTGCCATGTCAAAACCAACGCCTTAGCTTTTCTCCTTACAACTCTGATGTGCCCAAAGTGCAATGCAGTAGCGCTCAAAAGCATAGTGCCACGACGCTCCAGTTCAAAAATTTTAGACTTCTTCAAATTATAATTGAAAATTTATTTTCAAAATTTTAGGTTGTTAAAAATAAGGGGAGTTTAGTGAACATAATCTTTAAGGCGATCTTTGATAAGATGAATATGCTCGCCTCTCAACTTGTTCCTACTTCAGGACCTCTTTAAGGATTCTCAGGAGAGCGCAAGGAGACTTGAGGAATAATCACCCTACCTATCACCTAGGGTGAGAGAAACCATTAGTACACTACCATGGTGTCATAGTAGATACCCTAGTTACCTATAATGTCATATTCGGCATACCACTATTGATTAACTTCAAAGCCACGGTATCCATATACCATATTGTAGTTAAATTTCTAGTCAAGGGAAGGGAAGTCACGATGAAAGGAGATCTAGCCCAGTTGCTTACTTGCTACATGTGTGTGATCGGTCTAACTAATGCCTCTGAAGCTCCAACTATATATAGAGTGAGGCCCAAGTCTTAAGAAAACTGAAGCCATTAAAGAAGTGACTGCAGTAAAAATGAACTAGATAAATCTTTCTGAATTAGTACCTCTTTTATTAGGGAACATCGAGAGAAGTTGGTATAAACTCCCTATAACCATCTCAAAGTATTTATGTGGACAACTATATATATATATATATATATATATATATATATATATATATATATATATATATATATATATATATATATATATATATATAACAGACATCAACGAAGAAATTATATACCACTAACTAAATGCACAAAGAGACTCTCACCCCATCAACTAGAGGATAAAAAAGATTGTTACTTTACTCACCAGACCCATTTCAGAAGAAGCATAAAACTATTCATCATCAATTTCATCAGAGAAGTCCAATATTTGAATTGGATTTCCAATATGGTGATAGTTATGAAATCAACCAGCAAATGGAGAATGTGTGTGGATTTTACTAGTATAACTTCATTATACCCCAAGGATAGCTACCTGCTTCCAAGGATTGATGCCCTAATCAACTCAGCTTTGGGCCATCCCATCAAGAGTTTCCTAAATGCCTTCTTAGCCTACCATTATATCAAGATACATCTTGAAGGTTATGAAATAATTGCATTCATTATAGTAGAAGGCATGTATTGCTATAAGATTATGCTTTGCAGCTAAAAAATGCCAAAGCCACCTATCAAAGAATGTTGTATAAGCTTTTCAATGAATATAAGGATAGAAATATTGAAGTATACATGGTTTTGTCGAATTCAATGAATATAAGCTTTTCAACTATACTTGACATGAAGATGCCTAGAACCACTAAAGAAGTCTAGCAAATTACTAGCCAATTTGTCGAATTCAATGGTTTCATCTCTTGATTAAGAGAGATGCGCTCCCTTCTTCAAAACTCTTACAAATGTATAGAAATTTTCTTGGGGAGATGACTACAAATATACCTTCCATCAACTAAAAAGTCTCCTCACTTTGCCGCCAATTCTTCAAAGCCCTTGGCTAAGCAAAAATTTGTCTCTATACCTCAAATTTGGTGAAGATTCTGTCAGTTTCATACTCTTTATGGAAGAAGAAGAGAAGCAATGTTCCATCTACTATGTGAGCCGCATACTATGAGACATGGAGAAAAATATTCCATCATGGAACTTGCATGGGCACTAGTCAAATCATTAAGAAGATTGCATCCCTACTTCCAGGCCCATTTCATCCAAGTGGTAATTGATCATCCTCTTAAGTTAGTTCACACTAAGCCTAACAACTCGGACCGATTACTCAAAAGGCCTATTGAACTAAGTGAATTCTTCATCATATTAGTGGAGCCTCGTCCACGATTGGAATTGGAGTTTTGGTAGGGGTTGCCTCTACCTCGGTTGGGGCGGGTGTTAGAGTAGAATGTTGTGTTATCCTTTGATATTGATGTATCTTTGAGCAATTGGGTTTGAATGCTGATCTCCTCACTGCAAAGTAGCAAATAGAGGACCTCCAGACTAATGGGTGTTTGCCATGTGCGGATGAAAGTTTTGGAGTTGTAAGCAGCGGGAAGACTATTTTATGATGCAATGATTGATATCTTCAGTTTCGACTTTGGACGTAACTGTCGCGATATTGTCGACGATGCCTTTAACTTGTGCTAAATAATGTTGCATTGAGCTGCCCCCCAAGGTAATGTTGTGAAGCTCGTTTTTGAGTTAAATGATTTGCGAATGATTCGTGGGCTGAAGCCGATTTTCCAGTGTTCTCCATATATCCTAAGTTGTGCATATGTTCAAAATATAGGGTAATATGGTAGAGGAAATGGTTGAGAAAAGGGCTGAAACAAGATTTGGTCAATGAGCTTCCATAGTCGATGGTCTACAAATGTTGCATTGGTAGGCGAAAGCTAAGCGTCAGTTAGATACCCTTCAAACCCGTTGGCACAGAAGAGTATGAGGGTTTGCAACCTCCAGATAGCGTAGTTCTCATTATTGAGCTGAATAGTAACTATTTGCTTGATGTTGGACATGAGAAACTTGAGCGGGGAGGGAAAGGTGAACTCCACCATGGACGCAGACAGAGATGAAACTGGTTGGGATGCCGACTGAAAGCTAGAGGTCTGGTGTTCAGTCATTCTCCCAAGATAAAAGAATTTGTTAAGCTTCACAGATACCATGAAAAATCTTAAAACCATATGGAAAGCATAAAAATTAAGGAAGCAGAAAAGCATAAAAGCGAAGGAGGAAGGACTTAAAGAAATGTCCCTTGCATCATTTCCATAATCATTTCCATAGCATATTCACGGCAACTTACAAAGGAGTTGGTTCAGCCTATATATAGATAGAAGAAAGAGTATAACTCCGTTAGAGTGAAGCTTCTGGAATGGTAGTGGAGGCGTGAGTTGTCAGTCGGCTGGCAGTGGGTGTGGTCCGTCCGCGTATATGGTACCATGTGCTAACAGTTCCTCGGGTACATTCCAGCAAGCAGGACGAGTTTCGCAAGCAATCATTTTTATCATTTACATTAATTCATGCAAATACATAACATATACCAGGTAGCTCAATCATCAGAATAGCCTACATTCATCTTCATTCAACTCTACTTAGCTGCAAATTCATTTACAAACATGGCGGGGCAGGAAAAAACAAAAAAATGCTGATGAAATTACAACTAAGCAAGAACTATCGAACTACTTGCTAACTGTGCCTCTTCATCCATCTCGTGCGTGCTTGCTTTAATTTCCAAGGAATTCAAGCTAAGCACCTTTAAGAAGCTTCGGCTTGAGTGAAATCTGTTGATAGATCGGCTCCCTCCCATTTTCCTCTCCAACTCTTCAGAGAATGTCTTCAGGAGTTCATCAAATCGGCGCCTCACGGTGGGGTACCTTGATATAGACTTTGTGATTCCTCGCAACCTTTTCAAGGAAAAAAGTAAAACAATCTCAACAGAGGATAAGGACAAGGCTTCGAAATATCGGCTCTTAGCTTGTATGGCGATCAATTTTGATGATAAATTTAATTACCTCCGAGCTATGGCGCTGATTTCAGCTAGTCTTCGCTCGTTTTGATGTGGCCATGCAGCAGCTACACGGCTAAGTCTCTCAGGATGGCCTAGCAACAAAACCAACTTGAAGAGGTAGTCCTCTTCCTCTTCAGTGAAATTCTCTACCCTGATCTGTTCCTTAATGATCATCAGAGGATCAAAGAAAAAATCGAAGAAGGTATCTTTGGGTCTGTTTTGGGTCATTACTAATGTATGATCGCCTGCATTAAAAAATGGTTATTGATACAAGTTTTTATGCTTCAAAAGTAGACACTTAGGAGTAAACGTAAGAGAATTGATTGAAGAGTTTTTTTACTCACTTAGGAGTAAACCATCCACATTCTCCTTAGCAGAACGAACAAGTGCTTGAAGGATACAGTATGCAGGCAAACCAATGCTTATGATGGAGTTTCCAGCCTTACCAGACTTGAACTCCTTCACATCTTTTGGAGTTATAACTTCTTCAGCAACCAGATTCTCACCATGTAACTTGCACTCAGCAAATAGGTGCTCAAGCAACTGCAACGGGGAGTATGTTTACCCGCTTGCGATCTTTTTTAGCAATGAGTGATCATGAAGATGATTCAAGAGAAAGAGAGAGAAAAATAGTAACATGTTTCACCTTCAACGGTTTCACTTCTGCCATTGCGTTCTTGAATGATGCGGTTCGTGAAGGGTTCTTGGAATCTTGTTTTCTCTGACTGAAAGAGGGAGGTCTTGAGAATGTGCTACTTCTTGATGTCTGTTGGTTAGTGCGATATTGATACCTAGCAAAACAATAACCAAGCTTGTCAAAATTTTAAAAAAATGCAATCAAACTACCGTTGAAAGAATAAATTGAGCACCTAGGAAAGCAAGATCCTTCAGGTAAGTCAACAACATCATTGCTGTATTCATCAAACATTGACAAGGAAGAGACTATATATGCCACACCCATCTTGATCGATGACTCCTGAACCAATAATTAAGACAGACAGAATTTCATGATGGCATTTGCTTGTATGTTTTGAAATTTTTTTGTAATAACTAGGAAAAGGGAAGTGTCCTGCAAATAGCCAAACCTGGTAAGCAACCACAGCTGCATATCCCCCTAAAAACAAGCTTGAAATGCTTGAGGCAAAAACAGCACCTCCAACTGCTACCGGCCAGAGGAGAATAGCAAGGCCAGCAAAAGGCACACATACTGTCTCAAGAAATGGACCTTCACGGCCAATAAGATCATGAAACAGCCTGTTCCATCCCTTGAAAAGCATATATGGGCTCTTAAACAGGGCAAGTAAGCTAATCATAGGCAGGTCAACGAGAATTCCAAGAACACCAGCTAACAAGGCACCAGGAAGACAGCTTAACCTGGAGGGGTCCAAAAATGAAATTCGAGCACTCTATATCAGTCACTTTACCCTTTAAAAAATAATAAAGAAGAAAAACACAGAACAATGGTAAGAGAAATTATAACGTAGAATGAGGAACACAAATTAAAAGTAACATTCACTTTCAGATGGGATTGCAAAGGCTAGACCGGAAGCAAAGAAATGCAATGAAGTCATTGTTATCATATGAAATGTTTATTATGAATTATTATTTTTGGAAAATACATTTAGAAGGATATGCCTGTAGATCCTTCTTAATTACATTATTCTTATCATTTCCTTTTCTTCTCTTTCTTCTGTAAGCCTATTTTTAGGATTCCATATCCTAACCCTAGCCGTCATGTCTCTCCCCATCTCATCAACAGCTCACATTTCCACTCAAATCTCTTGCCTCCCGACCCTGCTATGCTCAATTGCACCGTCGCTTGCCCGCAACACACGCTTGCTTACTTGTTATAACACCTAGTTTTGTACTTCATCAAGGATGTCTATGTCACAACAAATTTGAATTTCAGCTGTCAGTTTGCCTTCGAGCCAACCACATTATAAATGGATTCAAAAAAAAAACATGCATGACATCAAACAAGAAATATCCATCCCCTCTGGAGCGCCGCTTACTTTAAGGCTCACTAAACCAATCAACAAAAAGACTAGTTGATGCAGGCACTATCCGACTAATGTGATCCGGAGGATTAGCTATTACCCGTTTCCTGCTCCACTCTTCTTATTCTTTGTTTGAAGTTGCCTTTCTGTTATTTTAGTACCGTACCTTTTATTTCCTGCTTTTCTAAACTTAGCAATTTCTTTTCTTTATTATCTCTGGTTGTAAGGAGGAGGCTTTTTAGACTTCAATATACAAAAGTTCTGGTTATCACTGTTTCATTGAGCTCAGCTCTTGATTTTGGCTTTCTCCTTCTATAGCTGCTGCATCATAATTGGTATCAGAGCTAGGCCATTCGAGTGAATGGCGGAAGGCAGCAGGCACCCTCGACCCGACGGCGATCAGAGTCTTGACGCCCTTTGGGAAACCCACCGACAAACGTCAAAGCAGCTTGAGGAGTTGATGACCACCTTCGGCCGATTCGCAGAGGAGATGCGGAACGAGCTTCGTCAAATAAGATTAGCTACAAATCCTAGAGCAAGACCATTTGTTTCGGCAACCATACCGGAACAGAGGCCGCCTGTGAGGCAAGGTCCGATGCATAGAAGAGCCCCTGTTTTAATTCCGGAGTACTCGGAATCTGAGGAGCATGACATTCCAAGGCAAGAGCATTATGATTCTGAAGGTGAGATCTTCTTTCTGCAACAGACCAGAGGAAGGCGACCCCGTCCCCAGCGGGCTGAACCCGAGGGGTTCCGTATAAAGCTAGATATTCCCTTCTTTGATGGGAGGCTCCATGTCGAGGATTATCTAGATTGGGAAGGCGCTGTGGAGAATTTTTTTTATTATATGGAAGTCAATCCGGAGAAGCAAGTCAAGTATGTGGCGTGCCAACTCAAGGGGGGAGCTAATGCGTGGTGGTCGCAGCTCCTTCAAAATAGACAGCGTGAGGGTAAGGGTCCAATTCGCAGTTGGAACCGCATGAAGCAGCTCATGAGGCGGCACTTCTTACCCACGGACTTCGAGCAGCTCTTGTACCTCCAATATCAACACTGTCGGCAAGGCCAGCGACAGGTTAATGAGTATACTGAGAAGTTGTACAGATTAAGCGCCCGAAATAATTTGATGGAGTCGGAAAACCAGCTGGTAGCACGCTACATCAGAGGGTTGAAGGAGAATCTTCAAGACAAGCTTGAACTCAACTTAGTGTGGTCTCTCTCTCAAGCGGTAAATTTCGCACTTAAGGCGGAAGTTCAATTACAACGCCATTATCGGCCCAACGCTCCTCGCAGACTAGCCCCGGACGGAATGCGAGAACGTCCCAAGCATCGACACCGCTGACTAAGCCTCAACCCGCAATACCAACTACCCCGGGCAATGTAACACGTGAAGTTAAGGTAATTACAAGACCAAGAGCCTTTATATGGGATAACCCATACGCTAAACCAACTGTCATAAAATGCTTCCGGTGTCTACAACCCGGCCACAAGTCGAATGAATGTCCGTCGCGCCACCAAGTGCAGTTAGCTGAAGGCGAACATGAATTTGATCCTTCCGGAGTCTAGGATGACGCCGACGACAGAGCCGAAGAGGTAGTGGCCGACGAAGGGGAACCAGTTCTAGGAGTTATGGAGAAGATGCTCTTGACACCGCGGAAGCCTATCGAGACACAATGACACCATTTATTCCGCACAAAATGTACCATTAATGATAAGGTCTGCAACTTGGTAATTGACAGTGGGTGCATCGAGAACATTATCTCGAAAGCGACAGTCCAAGCACTACAAATTAAGACAACCAAGCACCCAAACCCCTTCAAAATTGGTTGGGTTAAAAAAGGGGTTGACTTCCTCATATTCGAGCTGTGCAAGGTTACGTTCTCCATTGGCAAGAAGTACTTATGTCAAGTTACTTGTGATGTCCTCGAGATGGACGTATGCCACCTCATCCTAGGGAGGTCGTGGCAGTATGACGTTGGTGTCATTCATGATGGTCGAGCAAACACCTACACTGTGGAAGTAAAAGGGAAGAAGCTGAAACTAATGCCCGCTGGCCAGACTCAAGGTGTCGTCCCGGCCAGTCTTACATCTGCCTGTATAATCGCCGGTCATGAACTTCTCCAACTCAAGGGAGCGGGTTGCCCCATGTTCGCATTAGTCGCAGCCGATGTATAGAAACGGGCAACTACCTCCCTGCACCTGGACATTCGGCACTTAATTGATTCGTTTCAGGACATTACTTCCGCAGAACTACCTCCTAACCTCCCGCCCGTCCGAGAGATTCAGCATCAAATTGAATTGCTCCCAGGTGCAGTCCTCCCTATTCTACCGCATTATCGCATGAGTCCCCGTGTGCATGCTATATTACAGAAAATTGTGCAGGAGTTACTTGACAAACAATTCATACAACCGAGCTTGAGCCCGTGTGCGGTTCCTGCCCTGATCGTGCCGAAGAAGGATGGTCAATGGCGTATGTGCATTAACAGTAGGGCCACAAACCGCATTACCATTAAATACCGATTCCCAATCCCGCGGATCACCGACCTCTTGGCAAGCTCTCGGGCTCCTCACTTTTCTCCAAATTAGATTTGAGAAGTGGCTATCATCAAATTCGCATAAGGCCGGGAGACGAATGGAAGACCACGTTCAAGACGGTCGATGGGCTGTCGAGTGGAAGGTCATGCCTTTCGGGCTTTGCAACGCCCCATCCACTTTCATGAGGCTTATGCATGAAGTCCTGAAACCGTATCTAGGCCAGTTTTGCTTAGTATATTTCGATGATATTTTGATATTTAGCTCATCCCTTGAGCAGCATGTTACTCACCTCAAGTCCATTCTAGAGACATTACGGGACCATCAGCTCTTCCTTAATTTGGCCACGTGTGAATTCGATGTTGCCAGTGTCCATTTTTTGGGTTTTGTGTTAATTGCAACTGGTGTTATGACCGATCCCAAAAAAATTGCAGCCATTCAGGATTGGCCGAAACCGACATCCCTCTCAGACGTGCGTAGCTTCCATGGGCTGGCCAACTTTTACCGTCGATTCATCAAGGGTTTCAGCAGTATAATGGCACCGATCACAAATTGCTTGAAAGCGTCCACCTTCGCCTGGACTCCGACCCAACAAAAGAGTTTTGAAAAAATCAAATCCGCCCTCTGTTCAGCCCCAGTATTGGCATTCCTGGACTTTGAAAAGCCATTTCAGGTGGATACAGACGCCTCGGCTGTTGGCGTGGGCACGATTCTATCGCAGAAAGGTAAGCCGGTGGAATATTTCAGTGAGAAATTGAGCACGGAAGACAAAAATGGTCGGCGTACGAGCAAGAGCTATATGCGGTGGTCCGGGCACTTAAGCAATGGGAGCATTACTTACTGCATAGGGACTTCGTTCTATGTAGCGACAATCAAGCTTTGCAATACATTAACCCGATGGATTGTTTTTCTTTCAAAGATTCAGCTTTGTTATCAAGCGCAAGGTTGGCCGTACCAACCGTGTCACGGACGCTCTTAGTCGGTGGGCTGCATTACTCACCCATCTACAAACTGAAATCACCGGGCTACAGGAATTGAAGGACTTGTACACCTCGGACAAAAACTTCTCTCAGCCTTGGACCGATTGTAATCACGGGAAGCCGCAGCTAGACTTCTCACTGCAGGAAGGATTTCTGTTTAAAGGTAACAACTTGTGCATCCCCGACTCATCATGGCGAGTCCAGTTAATCAAGGAGTTACATAGCGGGGGGTTAGCCGCTCATGTTGGGCGTGACCGAACTCTAGAGCTTCTTCAATCTCGCTTCTTTTGGCCACACCTTCGGCGGGATGTAGCTCAGTTCGTAGAACGATGCTCCGTTTGTCAACGATACAAGGTACGACTCAAAACACTGGGCTCTATTTGCCGCTACCCACTCCCGATTCTATTTGGGAGGATTTATCTCTGGATTTTGTTTTGGGCCTACCTCGAACAAACCGGGGGTCGGATTCGATCATGGTTGTGGTAGATCGATTCTCAAAGATGGCACATTTCATACCCTGCAAGAAAACATATGATGCCGTTAATATTGCACATCTCTTTTTTAAGGAAATCATCAGGTTGCATGGTCTTCCCCGAAGTCTCACATCGGATCGGGATGTCAAGTTCGTCAGTCATTTCTGGCGAGAACTCTGGAGGTGTTTGAAGACCGACATCAACTTAACCTCTGCATACCACCCGCAAACGGATGGCCAGACCGAAGTCGTCAACCGAACACTGGGCAACATGCTCTGCTGCCTCGTCCAAGACAATCCGAAAAAGAGGGAAGAACTTCTAAGTCACGCAAAATTCGCTTACAATTCTTTGACGAATCGCTCCACTAAGTTCAGTCCCTTTCAGGTGGTATACACTAAACCTCCTAACCATTTAGTTGGTTTGGCCATCTTACCTAAATGCAGCCGATCTGGATTCACTAAGACCATCTCCCAAGCCACCGAAACCATCCAGACGGTGAAGGAACAACTCCAGGAGTCCAATGCCAAATACAAGCAAGTGGCAGATGTCCGTCGGCGCTTCAAGAGCTTCAATCCGGGCGACTTGGTGATGATCCGCATGCGCCATGAGCGTTACCCTCAAGGCAGCTATTCTAAACTCAACCCAAGGAAATTGGGTCCATTCCCAATTCGCCACAAAATCAATGACAATGCTTAGGTCATCGAGCTGCCACCAGACATCCACACATCACCTACGTTTAATGTATCTGACATTTATGAATACCACCCCCCCCCCCCACCCCCCGCGATGAAATTCAAGTCATCGAATGCTCGTCGGAGTCAAGCTCTTCCGAAGTGGGGGAGGACTGATGCAGGCACTATCCGCCTAATGTGATCCGAAGGATCAGCTATTACCCGTTTCTTGCTCCACTCTTCTTATTCTCTGTTTGAAGTTGCCTTTCTGTTATTTTAGTACTGTACCTTTTATTTCCTGCTTTTCTAAACTTAGCAATTTCTTTTCTTTATTATCTTTGGTTGTAAGGAGGAGGCTTTTTAGACTTCAATATACAAAAGTTCCGGTTATCACTATTTCATTGAGCTCGGCTCTTTATTTTGGCTTTCTCCTTCTATAGCTGCTGCATCACTTGTTGCCAAGTTCCACTCAAACTGAAGGCTGAATAATTCATTGAAGGGGCACCAATCAAATCATGTCCCAACATATCCGCCTGATTTTCTCCTCTACTCTTAACATGATTCACTCCTTCACACATAAACCATTCTCCCCCACTCCCCATCACATATGCCAACCACAATGCCCCACGACACCACACATTTGTCTCCCTTTTGTCTATAAATTCCGCATTGTCACTAGGAGGAAATTTTAGAGACTTTTGAAAGCTTGATGAGCATGAAGTCCTGAAACTGAGGTTGGAGTGCTTTCATTCATCTTCTTCCCCAATAGAACCTTTTCTAAACCCCCTATACTGGACATGGGCCACGAGGGAGAACCACTCAAACCTTCTTGTATAGTGTCTTCTTTTATTTTTTTTTTCTTCACTTCTCTCTTCACACTTTCAAGCAAATCAAAATCAACCCTTTATCATGGAGTAAACCAAGGTTTAAAAGTACGCAATTAGGTATTGAGGGGTTTTTCTTTCATGAGGCGAAGCGTAAGCCTCAAAATCTAAAAATTGTGTAAAGTAAAAAAAAAAAGTTATAAGTAATTTTTTATAAAACTCAAATAATATGTTAAGGAATAATATGTTATGGAATAACATATTAACTTTCTATTAAATTATGAAATAACAAATTGATATACATATAAAATAAAAATTGCACAAGACATAAATTGACAAGTGATAAATTGTGTAAAATAGAATTAAAATTCAACTATCACAAGAATAAAACAACATGAAATATATGAATCACATAAAAGTATCATATAGCATTAAGTTCATCTCAAAATTCCTTTTTTATTAAAAAAAGGAGTTCATCTCAAACTCCCTACTCATCCACATTCAATTCAAAAAAAAAAACTGACATAATTGGCAACAACTCAGAAATCACTTCACCATTATCAATGAGGAGTTTTTATTTGAGCCGTCGTCATAATAAATTGATCTCTCCTCTATCTCATCCTGTGGAGTTCAATGCCTATCAATCTATTTCTTCTTTATTTATTTAAATCATATTTTCTTTCATAAATATTTGTCATCGACATAAAGATGAGAATAATACTCCAAAATTTAAAGAGGAGGTGGTGTTGTTGTACGTCTTTCAAGTGATTCCTAGCGATGGCTACGATGGTGGTGGCAATGGCAAAGGCGGTGAACAAGAGGTCGAGACTGTATTGTCATAAACTAAAGCCTCTAACAAATCACACCTTCATGCACTCCCAAGTCGCAACAACTTTTTTTAGGCATACAGCTCACGCTAGTAAGGCAAGGTGCGCCTCAACCAAGCTGAGGCATAAGCCTCATAAAAAAAGCTCGTGGCGTAAGCCTTAAGGCATTTTTCATTGGAATTGCGCTGAGGCGAGCCTCAAGGCAACCCTCATATTGCGCAGTTTTAAACAATGGAGTAAACCATCTTGGAGGCTCAACATTCCTTACCTTCTTCAGTGAACTGGTAGGGACCCTCGTTCCTCACCAAGACAACTTCTTTGTCATTCACACTCAACCGCTAGCCCCACACCCATTGACTCTCAAGTTAGAAACTATTTTATTGGTAGAAATTAATTACTATGAACATATCATTAGCATGAGTAAATATATTGATATTATACTAATTTAGTAAACAATAAAATGGTCAGTATAGGGTGAAACTTAGAAGTCGCCATGGAAAACACTAATGATCCACTGAAAAACAAGAAATGCCGTGAAGCTTATCTAACAACATTACTTGACACATGAGCTGATTGAAGGTGTGACAAAGAATAAAAGCTTCATGTGGATGAGGTTGACAATTAGATTGAAAAGCATATCTTTTGTGTGCAGGGCGTAATGAATTTACAGCTCAATGCAATGCACCAAAAATGTTAAGACCAACCTATGCTTACCAACATTCAAGATAATTTTCTCGTGTGCCCAGATATACAAGCTCATTCTCGGACAACATCAAATAGGCAATCTAAATAATTAAGAAAAAAAACTCTAATACGATTTCTACAAAAGCGTGATTAATAAGATTGCCTTAGAAATATAATGGTATGGAAATAGATGCACAGAAACTTAGTATCTTAAGCAATCCCTAGAACCAAACAGTTCAATGAAATAGCATTTTATCAGAAGGGGCTAGCACACTGCTTGTTTTGACATCTCCCAAGTATAATCTGTATAATCATAGCGAGCATATAAACTGCAGGACAATTAAATAAAGTGCATTTAAAAAATCAATGATTGTGGTTGTCAAGCTAAAATAATAATTTTTGCTGAACATATTTCTAATTTGTATATATCTATTTTCAATCTAAAGTAAATGCGGGTAAATTTTACACATATGTTAACAGACTCCAGTTAGAAAAATAAGAATTATCAACTATTGCAAAATACTAAACCTGATCTCATATGGTGTCCCATTTGGAGCATCTTGAAGACGAAGATCATCCATGATTGAGAAGTATGAGTGGAAGCAAACATCTTTCAAATCTCTAACAACTGTACAACTTCCCCTAATCGTATTCCATGTTCCATCCTACAAATTGAGAGAATCTTCTCTTAGGAAGAACAAATGCATTATGATAGAAAAACTGAAAGTGCACAAATGCCAAACGACCAGAAATGAATACAAATAACATATTTAAGCACTTTACCATAATACAATGAAGAAACTTATCTTGCTTTCCTTCCCCAATAGCATCAAATGTAGCCATTACTGGCATTAGAAATCCATAACCTGCTCCAATGAGGGCACTCCCCAAGATACCTATCAATGGCCACAAAAGTAAAAGAATGGATACAACAACAGAGAGGACAAGTTTAAGGACAGGTCCCAGCTGTTTGGCCCTATGAACGAGAAAAAGAAAGTTAAGACCATTAGAATGAGTGAACTTACAAACAGTCAAAAAAGGCTAAAGAAGAAGGACAAGAAAGTAGTTAGTTCTATGGATCGCAAGTTCACCTTGCTATACAATAAAATGTCCAAAATGCATGTACAGGCCAAAGACCCAAAATGATGGCAGAATTGCCGGTGGTCATGACAAGACAGACAATGGGGCAAAGCAAAATACCTGAAGTGGAAAGTTAAGATTAGTGAAATAAAGACGAGTATTTGCACTAGACAAAGTACATATACCAATTATAGATTCTTTCGATAATAAGAAGAAGGAAGAGAATTGAAAATTAAAATGGACAAGTGCCAAAATACTATTCCGTAAATGCTCTATTTTAAGCCAATAGAAACACCATACACTTCTTCTATAGAGGGAATTACATCCACTTTTCGCAATTCACAAGGAGACGCTCAGCGACAGAAAAGCAGAACAGAAGCATCTAATTAGGATACGATCTCTCGATCTTATGTGAAAGTTAGTCCAAAACAGGGGAAGACTAGTGTTAATAAAGCCTTTTGTACTACAATTTGTGACAGAAAAATAAGGAGTAAAATATACAATCCAACTTACAAGAAAATGTTACAAGCCATCTAAACAAAGCGATGGAAATGCATCATTGGATCTACTACAGAAAGAGACAGGGAAACTGACCTTTAATGCTGCCCAGAAGTAGCAGACCGAGGAAGAAGGGCAAGAAGTAGAATAGCCTCCAAAGAGTCGACCAAAAACCCCTTGGAGGCTCCATTACACAGGAAAAATATTTAAAAAAAAAAATAAACTAAAGTAGAACCTTTAACAATACTTTCTCAAAACCACATCAAAATAAGGCAAAATCAAGGTCCCCTAGCACGTTAAAATACTTCAAAATCCCTACTTGAGCCATCTAACACACCAAAATCCGAAGATCCAAACTTCAGTTTTATCAAAAAAATCGCCGCTTTCCGACTCGCAGTGCTTCGACAATCAAAATCCCATACGATGTAGTGAAGCAATTGTTCGACTGCAAAACTTGGAAATATATCGATCATATATATGCCGGTTGCGTGTGGAAAAGGGCCGTGTACAATTAAACGCAAATCGAAGCGAAGCGTCATGGGTAGAACATCTTCGAAGAGACGTAGAAAGAACACGATTCGGTGTGGTGAGAAAGTATCTGGTACTAGCTGCGGATGCTTGCTTTTGAGAGCGATAAACCTTTTTTTTTCCTTTTATATATATTATTATCATCCAAGCCATTTAATAACAACAATCACGTGACTCGTCCCTTTCCCCATTTTGTAAATGAGGAAGGCATAAATATATATGCGTGTGCATTGTCAACTATTAATTTTTATTTTTTGAGAACAAGCATAAAATAAAACTGTGAATTCCAAGCAAAGATTCTCCATTACAAGTTATTTTAAGACAACTAGTATGTATTTGTCTTAGTGAACGAACTTCAAAATATTTTGGCCTCACGTGATTGCCTGTAAATGAAAATTAAACTTTAAGAAATAATGTTTTTTTATTTTTTATTTGTTTGATGTATGAAATGAAATAAACCTATGTGAAAGGATTTATGGATCATGAAAGGTTTATGATAACTGAGTGTGAGGGAAAAACTCACCCTGACCGACCGCGTCATGGCGTTTCCTACGGGCGGAGACTGAGTGTGAGGGAAAAAAAAAACTTCATCCGGCAGTTTACAAAGGAGTCCTCCCTCCGGCGCCGAAATCGCCGTGAAACGCATCTCCCACGATTCCAGACAGGGAATCCGGGAATTTGTAGCGGAAATCGACAGTATCGGTCGCCTCCGCCAGCGCCACCTCGTCCAGCTCCAAGGTTGGTGCCGCCGCAACAAAGACCTTCTAGTCTACGACTACAATTTTTTGAAAACCAGACTGGACCGGCCGGTTCAACCGTGAACCGGTCTTACAGCCGGTTCGGTCCTATCTAAGAATCGGGCTAACAACGAATCGGCCAAACCCGACTTGAACCGCCGGTTGAACCGGTCCGTTTTTTAAGAACCGGCCGGTTCAACTAATAATATATTTAAATATTTTATTTTTATATAAAATGTTTAATTAATATTAAATTAATTTAAATATCATATATCTTATTTAATAATATGATTCAAAAATTTGATTATATTATATAGTAAATTAAATATAAATAACCAAACTCACATGATGCTATAATATCATGAAAGCTCTTAAAGTATGAGTACAAGGAAAGTTATATAAACAACACAACTTAGAATATCTAAGTGATGTGGGACTAAAGAACTAGTTGTTTTTTGTTTCAACATTCAACAATGTGCATTAGACTTGTTTGAATGAGAACTTGTTAAAAAAAAATTTTTGTAGAATATTCAAATAAAAAATCATCATAATAATTTTTAAACTTCTTAAATTTATTATTAATTATATTTTTATAATTATTTAAATAAAAATAATTATTTATCATTTTTAAAGTTCTAAAACATTTTCTAAATGCGAAATTAAATGATAGAAAAATAAAAATCTTAAAAAATAATATTGTATGACTTTATAAATATAATTTTATAATGTAAAATTTATATATAATTTATATATGTAAATTATGCATAAATATATAACATAAAGCAATTTTTTATATCAAATATATATATTTATATATAAACTAAATTTTTATTAAATATAAATTAAAATAAAAAATTGAATATGTTTATATTTAAATTTAAAATTAGTAATTATTTATATTTAAATATATAGCATAAATATAATAATTATTTATATTTAATTTTAAAATTATGTAATATATTATATATGTATGAATTTTATTTATTTTTTAGTCTAAAATTTCTTAGAATTATAAAAATTTTATGAATAAATTGTCATTATTATTATGTTAATTTTATTACTTTTAATTATATTATTATTTATTACGTCATCCGGTTCGACCAGTCAAACCGGTCGAACCATGAACCTCTCATTCTTCCGGTTCGTTGTCCGGTCCGATTTTCACAACCTTGATCATCCAAGCCATTTAATAACAACAATCACGTGACTCGTCCCTTTCCCCATTTTGTAAATGAGGAAGGCATAAATATATATGCGTTATCACCGCTGACTCCAGCTTCTGACCCCGTTATTGCCCCTTAACCTTTAATCGATCCCTCCTCTACACCTTCTTCTATTGATGCTGGCCAGGTCGCTGGGTGTGTTGTTTCCCCAGTTGGTTTGGTGGACTCTGGTTTTGATGTTAGTTCGGGTAAAGTGGTTTCGGTTATTAGGGATGCTGAGAATAGTTCAGGGGTTAATATTGTTATTGTGGGCTCTGGTTTAGATTATGGTAATTCAGGTACTGTGCCTTCGTCTGATTTACATGTTTGCTCTGTTGAAAATGTGGGTGGGGTGAAGGGAATAGATTGTAAAGACCATGTTTCCTCCCAGGTTCGTCCGGACGAAGTTAGATCGTCCGGGACGATCGATACAGGTTGTGCAGGAAAACAGTTCTGGCTGTATGGTTCGTCTGGACGAAAATCGGATCGTCTGAACAAAAAACTTACCGAGGGCAAGTCGTACGGGATGATAATTAATTTCGTCTGGACGAAATCTGTCCAGAGCCCAAGTCGTCCGTGACGATAATTAATTTCGTCTGGACGAAATTCGTCCAGAGCCCAAATCGTCCAGGACGAAGTTGCAATCATCCGGTACAATCAGTCTTGATATATAATAAAATGAGATATTTTTGGAAAGGAAAGGACGTCCAGGAGAGAGAAAAATGAAGGAAAAGAGGATTTTTGAGCGACTCCGGTCTGTTTTCGTCCGTTGTGGTAGTTAGAGAAGTTGACCGACTCGAGGTAAGGCACATTCCGCCTTTCTCAATTTTTAGAACCGTGGATTTTGACGATTATTCAGTTCCGGATTTTGTTTCCGTTAGCAAATTTCGTGTGTTATTTTCTACTGCTTCAGGTTTTACCGCGTAACTTTTGGTATGTTTCCGAGATGATGATTGTGCACGTTTTGAGTATTTTCTGAAAGATTTTTACCGGATATTTTGGATTCCGATGTGTTTTAATTGAACTGCAATTTATCATGATGTTGAAAAATATTTTGTCAGTACAATGAAAGTCTTATAATGTTGTTGTTGATGTTCTGTGATAATTTGGTAAATTTCTGGATCTGTGAATTTTGTGTAAATTCCGTATATTGCCGTTATGCCGCTAAATTTTCGTACGAATTCTGATTTTTCTGAATGAATTCATTGAATGAATTAAAGTATTTGTATGCTATCAGAAGGGAGTTATAAGGGGCTAGAATCCTTCGAGATTCTGTCTGTGTCCGGGAAATTTGCAATCTGAAAATAAATTCTGAAATCTGAAATTCTGTATATCTGTTCTATTCTGATGCTATAAGCACTCAAGAGAGGGGCCTCGAAAAACCGAGGGAAGGCCTCAATAGTAAGGACAGAGTGAGAAGAGAAGAAGGGGGAATCTCCAGACTTCCTTGCCAAGAGAGGGGCCTCGAAAAACCGAGGGAAAGCCTCAATAGTAAGGACAGAGGGAGAAGAGAAGAAGGGGGAATCTCCGGACTTCCTTGCCAAGAGAGGGGCCTCGAAAAACTGAGGGAATGCCTCAATAGTAAGGATAGAGGGAGAAGAGAAGAAGGGGGAATCTCTGGACTTCCTTGCCAAGAGAGGGGCCTCGAAAAACCGAGGGAAGACCTCAATAGTAAAGACAGAGGGAGAGGAGGAGAAGAAGAGAAGAAGAAAATAAAAGAGGAGAAGAATAGGAGAGGGGAAACTTTTCTAAAGGCCTAGGGGGCCTATTTAAAGTTTTTGTGAGTGAAGAGGGGAAGTTTTTAGAGTTTTCTAGAATTCTCATAAAATTTGAATTTTTCTGAATTTTTTCGGAAATTTTTGGATTTTTCTGGGATTTTTCTGGATTTTTTAAATCCATGTGGGCCCCACAAAAAAAAATCAAATAACCGCGCGGGACGCGCCTGTTGGCGCTTGGTAGGCCTGCTGCCGCGGGCCGGTTCGGCCGCCTACGCGTGTCCGGGCCCGATTTTCGGCCCGGACGGTCCGATTCGGACGTTTTTGGGGTCCCCGGACACGTTTTTCGATGTTCCGGACTCGATTTCGGCACTTTCGGAGCTCAACGGGGCCTGTATGATCAAGTTCAAGAAAACCATAAATTTTTGGAACGCATTTTTTGGCGTTTAGGCCAATGTAAAATACTACGACACATATTTTCGGACTTCTGGAGCATCGACGTCCAAAAATAGGGAGGCAACTGATACGTCGTCAAAAAATTATCTTGATCAGGCACGAATCTCGATGCAGAATCAAGTTGGAAACTTTAAAAATTAATTCAGAGACAATCTGAATTCCGATTTTAGCAAACTTACAGTCAAACTGAGCGTCTCAGAAATACGAACCCAACGACACCAAGTTCGACCCAATCCGAGCCCAAATGAGTCCGAATCAAGGACCCGAAGCGCTGTTGGAAGGTCCAAACCTCAATTTGAGTTACGAAACGGTGTCCGATTTTAACAAGCTTATACTCGAATCGAACGGCTCGACGAAACAAATCCAACGAGCCTAAGATCCCTGAATTCCAACATCACTAAGGCCCTCAAATCTCCAACGAACGGTGCACGATCGTAGGATTCAATATCGGCTGTCCATTCGACCACTCCCTATTCGCCCCTGATCTCACGCCTATTTACGGACCATGCCACTCCAGAAAATATATAAATAGAGCCCTCATTCTTCATAAGAGAGGATCCAAGCAAGAGAAGCAAGAAGAGAAGGAGGAAGAGAAGGAGGAAGCTCCTCCTCGACAGCCGCCGGACCACCGCCGAACCACCGCAGAAGTCCCGTCGGACCACCGCAGGAACCTCGCCGGACCACCACCGAAGCCTCGCCGGAGTTTCATTGTATTATTGCCTTAAGGTCCGACGTTCAATCCCTACGTCCTGTTGAAGACCCGACGTCCTGCTTTAGGCCCAACGTTCAATCCCTACGTCCCGCTGAAGGCCCGACATCCTGCTTAAGGCCCGATGTTCAAACCCGACGTCCTACTCAAGGCCAGACCATCAACACCTGATCTTTCAAGTGACACTGGGTCTAACACCTGACTCCTTGTCTCCTACCGCCTACGGTCTTTCTGACCTCTGTCGCCTACTACGGTCCGTCCGACCTCCATCACCAGACAACGGTCTTCCAGACCCTGGTCTCCTACCGACTACGGTCTTTCAGGTCTACGTCACCTACTACGGTCCGTCCGACCTCCATCAACAGACAACGGTCTTTCTGACCCCGGTCTCCTGCCGACTACGGTCCTTTCGACCTCCGTCGCCTACTATGGTCACTGCGACCTCCATTACCAGACAACGGTCTTTCTGACCCCGGTCTCCTGCCGACTACGGTCCTTTCGACCTCCATCGCCTACTATGGTCACTCCGACCTCCATCACTAAACAACAGTCTTTCTGACCCCGATCTCCTGTCGACTACGATCCTTTTAACTAAACAAATATGTATATGTAATTCCTACAATGTAATGCAATCTATATGATGTACCTTTGCTACATCAATCCAAGGCATTCTCCCAAGTAAGTGCCTCATTTGTAATCGACTACAAATATTAGTGGATTCATTCAAATTGGGCCAGGCTCCGTGGTTTTTTCCCCCTTTTCAGGGGTTTTCCACGTAAAAACTCTAGTGTCTCTTATGAATGCTACACCCTCTCTTTTTCTGTGTGTGTGCTGGATCTTCGTACAATGCTAAGACATTAAACCATATATTTCTCTACCACCGCGAATACTCCAGGACGCAACAACAGTGTAACTTTTTATATATTATAGAGATTGAGATTATGAACATTTTGAATATTTATTTAAGATTTTTTGCATGATAATTTTGATAAACTTAAATTTTTACCTATTTGGAAATTGATTTTGACATCTAAAAATATTGTTTTAGTTCAATTAAAGCTTCATAATATTGTTATATGCAATCTCTAGTAATTTGATAAATTTTTTAAAATGTGAGATTTTACACAATAGGATTTTCTATTGCATGCTGTTAGTACATTTTGACACTTTCTAAATTAAGCCTAATTATGATTTATTTTCTACACTACATTGAAAAGGAGTATGAATATATGGTTGAGTAATAGCTCATCACTATTACTATTATAGTATTGTGATAATAATATTTGTGTGAGAAAAAATAAGTAAAGACTGATTATTCACTAACGTTTGCTTGAGACTGATTGACGTGTATATAATGGTAACCCGATAGATTTTCCTTTGAATATATGATTTCGTGTTATCCTCGAGTGATTCACTTGGTGTTATCCTAGACTGATTCACGTGATACATTGATTGAGAGTTACAAGGAGATGATTATTGTGTTAATGGGTAAAAAGTAACGACTCTGTTTACTGAGCCAATTATTTATTGATACTTTTATGATACTGGAAAAATACCGCTTAAACTAGGACTTCTTACATGTGTGACTATATAAATGCATATTGTTGAAGCATTATTTGTATTATTATGTTGATTTATTATTATTATACGAATTTGTTATTAATGTATTATTTTACTACTTCTGCCAGTAGACTGTTATTATTATCGATATAAACATTGACATTATTTTATGCTACTGATTCAATGCACTAATATTAAGCATGTGACATATTGAGCACGTAATATATTGATTTAATACTGATATAAAATACCTAGATACTATGTGTACACTCCTATGTAATTTTACTATATTGATATGATTTCAGTAGTATTTATCGATGCTTTGGTTTTATCGCTTTATGTGATTGCTTTACTGATTGATAGTATTTGTATGATAATTGCTTTATTGATTTAACTCCCATACTAATTTATTGATTTCTCTATAATACTGCTTTACTTTCTTTCATATCATATTATTTTACTATTTTTATATTTTATTGCTATTGTGTGTGAGTTTTACTTATAATTATTATGATTTGACTAGTAGCATGCATATTTCTCCTTTATTTTGCATTGAGTTTAGTAAGATTTGGTTATTTTATGGGATGTTGAGTTAATTGTATGTGATTAAAGTATTTCAAGTTAGTGCAAAGGAGCAAGAGTGTGAGATTGATCATGATCTTTTAGGTTCAGGTTCTAATTATCTTTATTATTCTTTTATACACAGAACATAGTAGTTGTGATGGGATTATATAGATCCTAAATTATTTTATATAATTTTTTGAGAAATGAATACTGATATATATATATATATATATATATATATATATATATATATATATATATATATATATATAGATTAATAGTTTTATTTTTTATGGTATTTATACTGATAAATAAAATTAGATAACTTTATTATGATATACTAAAAGATAAAAGAATTCTTTCAAATTAAACTTTGGGGCATCACAACCCAATTTTTATTTATAAATTGATCAACACTGCGATGTTGGCTTACTTAGCACTTTGGTAATCAGTCAAATCTGATTAATATGGGTACTAGCATTGGGTTGCTGGGGATAGGCATCGTTGAGGTGCTACTTTTAAAAATTGAATCAATAGGCTTTTTGATCATATGACCATTGTAGTGCTCTTCAAATTGCAATGTTATAACACTCAAAGTGTCTGATTCCATAGTGTTTCATCTACTCTATTAAAGTTTTGACCAAGCATTATAATATTGTATAGGAGGCACTGTAGCTCTCAGTCTAGTAGAATGACTAGAGAGCTTAAAGTCATGGCATTTTTGCACTCCAGAGAGTGAATTAATATTGTATTGTCAAATTCATCTAGTGCTTTAACTTAGTCAACTTAAATAATATTTTGATGATTGACATAACGCTGCAGTGCTACAAGGTGCAGTGTTGCTATGTTAGATTGATTTTTTTCAAAATAATTCCTATACCCTAAATGAACTACCACAGAGCCAAGGATAATTATAAGCTCACTTTTAGTCATAGAATCTTTTAAACTTAACAAAGATTTTCAAACACACAACTTCTAATAACAAACATAAGGATCAATTGGGTTGCCTCCGAAATAATACTAAGTTTGTAGTATTTTATACGATTATAATCCTAATAATAAACATAGGGATCAATTGGATTACCTCCCAAGTAATGCTAAGTTTATAGTCTTCAACTAAACTATATTAACACCCAATTTAAGATAAGCTAGCTCTATAGAGCTCCTAAGGTGATGAACATCTCCTCTAAGATATGGTTTTAATATCTGGTTACTGACCTTAAAAATCTGGGTAGTTTTAGGTTCACAAATATCATCAGCTTCATAAGGATACACCTTTACTCTCGTGAATGGTCTGGACCACATGGACTTTAATTTTCCTATAAATAATTTTATCCTTAAGTTATAGATATGAACTTGTCTAGGTTCCAATTCTTTTCTAATGAGTATATGATCATGCAACTTCTTAATTTTTTTTCTTAAATACTTTACATTTTCATAAGCCTCATGCATAAATTCCTCTCTCATTCAACTGTATCAATCTCTTTTCTTTAGCATCCATAAGATTATAACCCAATTCCATCATTGTCCAAAATGTTTTATGTTTTAATTCCAATGATAAATGGAAATATTTTCTAAATATTAATTTATGGAGGGACATTCCAATAAGTGTCTTAATTGCAGTCCAGTAAGCCTAAAGTGCATCATCTAACTTCAAAGCCTAATATTTCATATTAGGACTTATATTTTTGTTTTAATTATTTTAATCTCCTTGTTACTAATTTTAGCTTGATTATTAGTTTGGGAATGATAGGAGGTTGCAACTCTCTGTTATGGCATTTTTTTTAAATTAAAGCCTCCACTCTTTTATTATAAGAGCGAGCTCCGCACTGGCTATACTGGTTTGCATTTTCTAGACACTCCATTACTTCCGCCCCCATCACTAATAATTGCTACATGTACTCCAATTCCAGAAAAAATATTTCACTTAAGAAATTTATAAACCTAAGCATTTATTTATAGGGTTTCTACTCTTTTAATCCACTTAAAGACATAATCAATTGCTATCAAAATATATCGATTTCCATATGATTCTACGAATGGTCCACAAAATCTAGTCCTTAAACAAAAAAATATCTACTTGCAACAAAATGCAAATAGGCATTTCATTTTTTTTAGTAATGTTTCATACCCTCTAACACATATCATATTCTTTTTTGCATATTCATTTTCATCCTTAAATAGGATAAGCAAATAAAATTAGATTGAAGAATATTAGAGCAGTTCTAAAACCTCCAAAATGACCTCTATATTTGAATAGTGACATTGCCTAATTATTGATTCATTTTCATTTTTAAGGACACATCACTTAAGGATTTGGTCTTTACATCTAAACAATGTTGATTCATCCCAAAAATAGAATTTAGCATCATGCAATAATTTATGCCTTTGGGAATAAGACATGTGAGCAGGAAGAATACCACTAACAATGAAATTCATAATATTAGTATACTAAGGCATACCATATGAATGTACAACAAATAAAAGTTCATAAAAAAATCTCATTTATTCCACACTCATCACATGCATGATTTTCTTGCTCTTTTCAAGGTCAACGATCAGCCATTTGGTTCTCGGTTTCTTTCATATCAAGAAGATATCAAATTCTAGCAACAAAAGAATTTACCTTAACAATCTATGTTTGACATCTTTTTTTTGTTATAAGAAATTTAATAGTAAAATGAACAGTGTAAATCAGAACATGAGTGCTAATCAAATAAGAATGAAACTTATCAAAGGAAAAGACAATGGCTAATAATTCTTTTTTAGTTGTTATATAATTAAATTGAGTTGAGTTCAAAGTTTTGCTAGTATAATTAATATCACATAATTTTCTATCATTTGTTTGCCCTAAACGTAGCTCCAACAGCACAATCAGTAGCATCACACATAATTTAAAAATGTAGTGTCCAATCAAGTGTAGCATTGACAGGTGCAGTGATCAAGAGCTATTTCAAAATGTTAAAAGCTTTTACACAATTATTATTAAAGTTAAAAGGGACATCTTTCTCAAGTAAATGACATAATGGATTTAAAGTTTTAGAGAAATCCCTAACAAATCTTCTATAGAATCCAACGTGTCCTAAAAAGTTTATAATTCCTCTAACAAAAGTGGGTGGTGGAAGGTTTTTTAATTATTTAAACTTTAGCCCTATCCACTTATAAACCTTTCTTAGAAATTTATGGTCTAGGACTATGCCTTTTGTTACCATAAATTGATATTTCTCCCACTTCAGTACCAAATTTGTTTCAAGATATCTTTTTAAAACTAAAGTTAAATGTTAAAAGAAAGAATCAAAAGTGGTTCCAAAAATAGAAAAATCATCCATAAATATATCAATGCCTCTAAAATTTAGCAGGAGTATTGCACAAGCCAAAAGGCATACTCCTAAAGGAAAATGTTCCATACATACTAATAAATATTATTATATCTTGGCCTTCTGGTGCTATAAGAATATGGTAGTATCTTGAATAACCATCAAGGAAGTAATAAAAAAGATGTCTTGCTAGCCTATCTAACATCTAATTAATAAATGGTAGGGAAAAAGGGTCATTCTTAATTGCTTTGTTCAGCTTCCTATAGTCAATACAAATTCTCCATCCAACAATTATTCTAATTGGTATTGGTTTATTTTTTAATTGGCTATAGTAGGTAAACCTCCTTTCTTAGGAACATAATGTATAGGACTCACCCATGCTCTATTTGAAATGTGGTAAATAATTCTTTCATTTAATCACTTAAGCCCCTATTTAACTACTTTCATAAGACGGTTCAGCCTCCTTTGAGGATCAGCTTTTAGAATGGAATTCTTCGCCACCAAAATCTTATACAAGCGCAATGATGGACTTATTCCTTTGATTTCAACTATGTTCCAGCCAAAAGCTTTCTTGTACTCACTAAGAACCCTGATGAACTTACCTTCTTAATCTTGTCCTAATTCAATAAATATAACAATGGATAAGGTTAAATCTTCTCCTAAAAAGATATACTCAATAGTTAGACAATGCTTTTAATTCTAACATGAGTGCCTCAACAATATATGGTTTCAATGATGTTTCTAGGAATACGAAATCAAGCACTTCAAACCTATCCCTAAAAATTCTAAGGCCTTCAAATCATTTGAACATAATTTCTACCTCCCTCTCCAATATCATCCTCACACAAAGGACTATCCAAAGAATTATCTAACAACAAATTCTCTACACAATATTTTACACAATCACCAACTAAGTCTACTATATGATAATCCTCATTTTGGTCACCAAGAAATTTAATAACTTTGAGATATTGAAGGTCACTTTATGATCTTGAGCTCTCATGGTCAACTCACCTTTTTTTCACATATATCATGGCCCTATCGATAACTAGGAAAGGTCTACCAAAGATAATCGATATCTGCCTATATTCTTTAATGTATATGACAATAAAATCTATAAGTCACATAACCTTATCTACCTTAACAAGCCAAACCATGTTACCCCCTTCAGATAGGTAAATGAATGGTCTACTAACTAAATGATAATATTGGCAGGTTGGATTTTTTCTAGACCAAGTCTTTTGAAAATGGAAAAGGACATATTGCTCTACTATAAAAATTTTTCCCCTACAACCATAGGAATGGTAAATTACCATGATCCTTGAGCTTTTGGGGAATTTTTTTTATATATAGAATTGCAATGCATTCCTCAATCAAAGCTACAGTCTCGAAATCTCCTAATCTTCTTTTCTTACTAAGGATATCTTTCATGAACTTAGCATAGGTGGGGCATTTGTTCTAAGGTTTTGACAAATGGAATTTTAATATTTAACTTTTTAATGATTTCCAAAAACTTTGAGAACTACTTATCCAAATTTTGTTTTGACAATCTTTAGGAAAATAGTGGTGGTGACCTTTCTACTATCTCTCTAATATGTTTTTTTTATTTTTTATTTATAAGGTTGAGGTGGTTCCTTAGGCTTGGGAACTTCTATTGGCTCTTCTATTATTAATTCTACCTCATATTAATATTTATTTTTAGTAAGATTTTCTAGGTCTTTCTCACTCCTCAATTGAATTTCCTTACATTATTCTTTATCTTTTTCATTAGGATTTATTTTGTATTACTAGATAAAGTTCTTTGGTCTGTTACTTAAAAATCTAACTAACTGTTCTAATTGATTTTTAATTTTCCTAATGGCAAATACTTGACTTTACAATTTTGTACCCATTTACAAAACCAATTCTTCTAATAAGGTTACTTATCCTTAAATTGGGTATTAGAATTAAATCCAAGAGGATGATTAGGCCTTGGGTTAGAAAATTCTTGAAAAGGATGGTTCTAGTTAGAATTTACCTACTTGATTTGGCTAGTGAGAGTTCTAATTAGTGTTTTTATTTGGATTATTATTCTAACTAAAATTTGGATGGTTTCTCTAGCCAGGATTATAAGTGTTAGAGTAGGGATTTTTAGTTCTATTATTTATTATATTGACAGATTCTACTCCTAAGGTATTAGGAACATTAGAAACTCCATAAATATTTCCTTCCAAAATCACAGGTGAATTTGGAGGTGAATTAATTCCAATGTTATTAAATTTTTTAGATATGTCATCTACTTCGGCTGTTAAAGTTGATAATACATCAGTTTCATAAATGCTATCCACTTTTCAAGGATTGATTTTTTCGAAAGGCCATTGGAAATTGTTGGTAGACATATGCTCAACAAAAGTATAAGTCACCAATGGGCTTTAACATTATACAACCACCAATAATGACATCGATAATCAATCTTAGGGAACCTATCAAGCCATTATAAAAAGTTTGGATGATTGACCAATCAAAAAGGGTGTGATGAAGACATTTCCTAAGAAGTTGCTTAAATCATTTTCACGATTCATAAATAGATTCACCATCTAATTAGGTAAACGAAGTGATGTCTTTTCTATGTTTGACATATTTTTATTGTAGAAAATATTTAGATCAAAATTTATGTGCTAGCTTATTCTAAATTATTATTAAGTGTGGGAGAAATAAATTTAGCCACTTTTAGCTTTATCCCTAAGTGAAAATAGAAACAACATAAGTCTAACAACATCATCACTAAAACCATTATATTTAAAGGTTGCACACATTTTTAGGAAATCAGCTATATGTAAATTAGGGTCTTCTAAATGGGTTCCCCCAAACATAGAGTTTAGCACCAATTAGATAATGGACAATTTCAATTCAAAATTATTTGCTTGTATGTTCAATCAAATTATATTTAGATGAATACCCTCAACCATAGGGTTGGTGTATAGTAGGTTCCCTCCAATATCTTACTATTATACATTCTCATATTTCTTTTGTTGTCAATCGTATTTGCCAACATATGCATCAACCTCAAAATTAGCATTTTACTATGCTCAAACGAATTCTTTGTTATGTTCAAGAGTCTCTATGCCTTGGTCTGCCAATTCATCTTAGAGAATGTCATCTTAAAGTCTTTATTGATGTCAATTGGATTGGAGACACACGTGACTGCAAATCAATCTCAAGATAATTAATTTGTTGAAAAAAATAATTTTAATGAAAACATATCTAATATTACAAAATTCACATTAAAATTTTCATTATAATGTGCAAAATAATAATTATATTTTATAAAATTATTAGCGAGTATGTTTACTTATAAATAAATATAAGAGTTTTTTTTTAAAGTTTAAGAAAATTTATTTAAAATTAAAATAATTTAATGCATTAATTAGAATATATTTATTAAATGTAATAAAATAGTGCACCGCTTTCCATTCGTCGATGTCCAATCTTCCGCCGCTTCTTCTTCTTGTTCTCCTTCTTCAAGCGTATCTGAACAAAGAAGAGTGGCCAAGGCGGCTTTATTTCTTTTCTGAGGTCAGCCCAAACCCCTCTGCTCTTTCTCTGCTTTATATGGTCATTACCAGATTTCTTGTAGCATGCTTTCTTTCTCACTCATCTCAGAAACCCGAAATACCAGGGAGATCGGTTCACCCTTTTTGTTTTCGCCGGATCCTGGGTCGTTTGATCTTAAAATATGATTTGATTCCAGTGATTACACTGGCGGCGGGTTGAATCGTGTTTTGATCGCTTCCTGATTGGAATTCCTTCGCCTCGAAGCAAAGCCTGCGCTTTGAAGAACATAAATCAAGTCACTCACAGATGCTTTTGTGATTATTCACAAACTTACCTCCACCTCCACAATCAGATGTTAAAATTTTTACGGGTTGTTGAAATTGCTTTTCTACAAGTGACTTGAATTGCAAAAATTTAGAGGTAGTTTCAGATTTTAGAATGAGGAGGATACCCCCAATAATAGCGTGTAAAATCATCAACAAAGAACAAGTAATATTTATAGGATTGCATTGACAAAACAGGGAAAGGTCCCCATAGATCACTACGGATAATTTCTGAATAGTGAGTACTTTTGGGAGGAGCTAAAGAAAATGATGGACGGTGACATTTGGCACAAGCGCAGGTCGAACAGTTAGACGAAGGCTTGCAGGAAGAAAAAGTTGAGGGAAGAAGTTGTTGGGTAGATGTAGAGGGATGGTCTATGCGCTAATGCCATACATTTGGTATTGTTGTGGTGGTGATGAGAGCAACAGAGGTTGCAGAAGATTGCTGCCAAAGTGAGGACGCTGGAAGTTTAATAGGGTATATGAAGGATTATTTGGCCAGAATGAGCAATGGGTAGCGCATGATTATTGCTGACTTGCGCATGAGATGAACCATAATATGTTTGAACAGATTAAAGTTGCGACGATTGAGAAGTAAGGTGAGACAATGCTCCCGAATCCAGAAACCAATCAACAGTAGAAGAAGCATTAGAGGCAGTATATACTGAAGATGTAGGCTGATATGAAGGTCTGCACGATACCAACAGTGAAATGCCGAATGTCCAGATTTGTCGCATATCTGACATTCAATGGAAGCATGAGGTCGCAGACCGCCACAGGCAGCTCCAAGCAAGGAGCGACCACCACGCAAATTACTAAAATGGGAGTGACCTTGGGTAGAGGTAGGATTGAAGGCACGACCACCGACCACGAGACTGTCCATGAATAGCTGCTAGATCAAAAGACTGAGGTGTATTTCCTATAATTGAAGTATTGCATGCAGTTTTCGTAGCAATATTGAGCTCTTCACTCCAGAGCAAGACATAAATAATCTAAGCTGATGGGTGTCTATTTCGTTTGAATAACAATTTTAAAGGCCTGATAGGAAGATGATAACCCAGTAACCCATTTAGAGTATGCATGATGATAGCCAGCAACCACAATGACATCAACCTTTTGTTTGATTTCTAAGAGATATTGCACCATAGATTTATCATTCATTTGAAGTTGATAAAGCTCATTTTTTAATTGAAGGATCCTAAAATAGTTCATAGATTGTAGATGACACTCTATAGTTAATCAAATGTCCCGACAAGAGAACATAGAGAAGAAAATGAGCAATCGCGGAATTAAGAGTAGCAACCATATTTTGATCAATAAGCAATCAAGTATGAAAGTGTGGTTAATGGTAATGTTGCCATCCACTGACACCAACTGTTTGGATGGTTTTGGAGTAGAACCATCAAGATATCTATCACAATTGCCACAAAACAGTTTCAAAAATTGGGATTTCCAAATGGGATGATTATTGTAAGTAAGTTGAACACTAATGACTATTTTGACATTGGGCATAAGAAATTTAAGTTGTGAGGGGATAGGAGAAAGAAAGTGGTAGAATTGGAGACATCCATATGAAATCAGTACTAAAAAAAAAAAAGTTGATAAGGCAATGTTCAAGAGTCTTTAATGCCATGATAAATTTATGCAGTAGCTGCAATTAACTTAACTTTAGCAGTACAGGAAAATAAATAAATAGAATGCAGATAGTAGAAGAACCGAGAGCTCCATTTCTTGACAATATTTACAAGCTACAACAATTAGTATTTATATTAACATAAAGTTGAAATTAAAATTGAGTTTCATTGCTCGTTTGACAGGAGAAATTATTCTGTGGGGAGACCGGACGGTGAGAACCTGTCCGGATTTGCGGCACTTTTACCGCCCTTTTGCAAATATTCAGCAAAAGGGCAGTAAATATATTTGCTGTCATTTTGCTGAGTATTTACAAAAGAGCAGCAAAAAGACAGCTAAAGCGCATCAAATTTTCTACTAATTGAATACTTGCTGCTCTTTTGTTGTGCTTTTGCAAATACTCAACAAAAGGGTATCAAATATGCATGCAATTATGAATGCATATTTGCTGTCCTTTTGCTGAGTATCTGCAAAAGATCAGCAAAAAGGCAGCAAATTCGAACGGTTCTTGCCGTTCGGTCTCCGCACAGAATAATTTATCGTCTGACTGTGGTATGCTGAGCTTTGATTAATTGAGGTGTTCAATGATGTTAAAGGGGTCTTGGCTGGGAATATGACTGTCCGAGAGGTATGAAACTTCTTGCTAGGTAACACTTTGTTTTGGGAGAAGAAAAACGAACATTAAAAAAAACAATAAGGCTATGATTACATTATTATGCTATTTTTTTTTCTTTGGATTTATTGTATGTTGTAGCTGACTGTAGCTTGGAATAATGTGGAAAGGAGAAGAAGCATATATTCATTATTTATTTATTTGTCAAGGAAAATCAAATGGAAGGTATAAGAGGAGAGAGAGAGAGAGCTATAAATATTCATGACTAAAGGAACATCTGTATGGCAGGGGATATACGTTATCTTTGTAGAGCTATGTATATCTTTGTCCCTTTTTTTAGGTTTTTCTTGTAGAATTTTTCATTTATCTTCATTTTCAAGTTATTGCTCTCGCATGAAATTTTCCCCAACAGTTACACCTCACATTGGTGCCGGTTCTACTTGGTGGGAAATTTGCCTCATTGTATGCATGAGCTCTGCTTCTTAGAGGATGATAATCATGAGCATTGATTCTTCAAAACTTAGCATATTCTGCTAGCCTAGTTATCCATTTCTAGGCCCCTGGTATTATTCTCATTTTTTAAATTACTTATTTTAGTTATATGAACTTTTGACCTTATTTACTAGCATTTATGTGCATCAATAGTGCAATGTTTAGCTTCTACATTCCATGTCTGTTCTGCTTACATCTTCAAGATTATTATGAATCTGAATGCAATTCACCTCTTTGGACACTTGATAGTGTTAAACATGTGTTTTACAGTCTAGACATCATACGGAACAGCATGGACAACACCATATGCAGCCAAGGCAGTATGTAACTATTGTCTGTTCTACTTATTGAACCATATTAAAGTGTTGAGGAAAGTATTACTTCATTGTTGCATAGAAAGGATGATTCCCAAACACATAAATGCAGATGGTTCACATCGACGTCATCAGCTGACTGCCATAAGGGTTGTCCGGGGTATATTATGTTTAGCGGTTTTACTCACAACTGCCTGTATGACATTAATCTACTGTGCACCTTTATTTACTCTTCTCCTGAGGCTTTTCAGCATACATTATAGTCGAAAGGTGGTTGCATTGTTGTTTGGTGCATGGCTCTCTATGTGGCCATTTCTATTTGAGAAGATAAACAACACTAAAGTTGTTTTTTCTGGGGATAGTGTGCCTTCAAAGGAGCGAGTGCTGCTCTTTGCCAACCATAGAACAGAAGTCGACTGGATGTACCTATGGGATCTTGCATTGAGGAAGGGTTGCTTGGGATCTATTAAGTACGTCTTAAAGAGTAGCTTGATGAAATTGCCTGTGTTTGGCTGGGGATTTCAGGTTCTTGAGTTTATTTCAGTGGAGAGGAAGTGGGAAATTGATGAGTCAATGATGCGAAGGAAGCTTTCAACTTTCAAAGACACCAGAGATTCTCTTTGGCTGGCAGTTTTCCCAGAGGGCACTGATTATACGTAATTCTTGTTCTCTTCTTATATTTTTTTTTCTTACTATTGATAAATTAGCAATTCTTGTATTAATGTTAACATAAAAAGCAATCTTGCACTTTAAACTTATTTTTGGTGAGAGAATCTCCCGGCATCCCCCCTTCCCCCCACAATCAAAACTTATTGGCACATTGATGCAGGAAATATATGAAAATAAGATTTAAATAAGGAGTTTGCACGCTTAATGATTAAGAATAACTTAATTAGAACTTGAGGTTGATTCAAACAATGACTTAAACACAAAGAGCGGTAAACACTAGTTTAGGCCAAGCTATTTGCGTAAAGTAAAAGCCACAAAACAATCAATTATTCGTAACGTTGTATACGTGATAGGTTTCAACGAGAAATCCCTACTTTAACAATAAGAGTAGTACTATGAAAGATCGTTCACACAATTCCTAATAAATACTAGGCTTTAGCGGGAAGAGTTATCACAACTTTCCATGATTCAATTAGAACTACAATTGAGAGTGATTAAAAGATAAAAGAGTAGGAGAAAATATCACCCAAATAAACAAGACGAACCATCACTCCGGTGTGGTGTTTATGCGTTTGAGAGGTAGTAGACAGCAGTTCCCAACTCCTAGCCGCCTTAGGACTTTAATTTGATGATCTCAGGATGGTTGACAGCAAGCTAATCTTGGCTGGCATGTTTGGGCAGCAACCTGAACCTTCCGGGCAGCACACGGTGATTTCTGAGTAGCAAGACAGCTTCCTTACACTGTCCAGAAACTCTAGACAGCAATGCTACAGCAGTTTTGGCTCTTGGGAAAAACTGGACAGCAACTTCTAATGCTTGGACGTTCTGGACAGCAGCTAACATGGATTCCAACCTTAGGATTGTGGGTGTGATCAATCCAGAAATCTGGCCAGCATGCAGGAGGCGGAATTTCCAGGGATTTCTCCCTAATGAGCGCCTGAGATATTGGAGGATGGAGTGGAGAATCTCGTGGACAGCTGTTGGGAGCCTCTGGAGTTGATTTCCAATGCTTAGGTGGCAAATTGAATCAAAATCAAATTAAGGGGAGAGAGGAGAACTAGGGGGCAGCGGGTAAGAGAGAGGTTGGGACTTAATTTCAAAAGTGGAGGTGTGATTTTGGAAGGAATTAAAGAGGTGGGGCTTTGGGGGATTTCGGCCTAGGAGAGAGGAGAGAGGAAGAGGTCTAGATGCCATGTATTTGGAGATTTGAGTTAATTAAATAATCAATCTCAGATTTTGATTGATTATCAATTAATGGGCTTTCCAAACTTAAGCATCTTAAATTAGGAAAGTGTGGGAATTTGAATTAATTAAATAATCAATCTCAAAGATTGATTGATTATTTAATTAAGAGACTTTCCAAACTTAGACCACTTTAATTTGGAAAGCTTTGACTTTTTAAACCCTTTTGAAATTCGAAATCAAATAACTTCCAAATCTAAATGAATCTATTTTTGGAAAGGCATGGGGTGTGGCCGGCGGCTTGGGCGGGGGAGGTGGAGCCGGCGGCTTGGGGTGGTGGTGGTGGAGTCCGGTGGTGTGGTGGAGGGTAGGGGACGATGGGGAAAAAAGGGGCGGCCGTTTAGGTGTGGGGTGGAGCTTGACCGTGGGAGGAGGGGAGGAAGGTGGAGCCGGCTGTGGTGGAGGAAGAAAAGAGGAGGAGATAGAAAATAAAACCACGAACCCGACTCTTCAAGGTTGGTGGGTGATCCGTTGCCCTTCACCAAGGGATTTCACCAAAGTTCTCTCCTAGAACTCTCAAGTTCTCCATACACATGGATGCAGAAATTTTCTTATAATTCATTCATTAACCTCTCCAAAGGAAGAGGGTGGCTTTAAATAGCGAAAATCATGAAATGGAAATAACAAAGACACAATTGCCCCTAGGGCATACATAAGACAAAGCCCTCAAGTGAGGGTAGAAAGGGAAAATGAACAATAATAAATCAAATACATAAAATAGATCAAAATAAATAGGCACGATCGTAGCCGTAGATTTCTGATGTCCTAGCTGTGCTGTATTTCTTGAAGTCCAGTGATTTTAGTTTTTTATGCAGCTAATGCATAGATAACATTTGTTATCAATTTATCATGGTATATTTATTCTTCAAATTGTGTTATACATCTTAAATATATATACATATATATATACATATATATATATATATACATATATATATATATACATATATATATATATATACATATATATATATATATATACATATATATTTATATACATATATATTTATATACATATATATATATCATGGTTTAAAATTGCGCAATATGAGGCTCGCCTTTGCGCAATTCCAGTAAAAAACGCCTCGATGCTTACGCCTCGAGTTTTTTTTATGAGGCTTGTGCCTCAACCTAGTTGAGGCCCGCCTCGCCTCACTGGCATGAGGCTTACGCCTCACGCTATATATATTAAAACTTACATAAATCTTGAAGTAAATGCCCGACATTGGACTCTATAGGAGAGGAGGAAGAGGAGAGAGCAGTTCACCATAATGATGATTCAAATGAAGAACCCCTTAGTGATGACAGTGCTGATGACTTATGAGTTCTTATGTGATATGTCATTGCTATTTTTATTGGAAATCAGAATTATATATTAATGAAAAGAATACTGAGATTTCGGAAAGATAGAATTTGAGTTAAACTATATTTCATGTTGTCTTATTATTGAGATATTTTGATTTCACTTCATATTTTATGCTTTTTTATATTTTATATTATTCAGTCATTAGTATATAACAAATTTATCATTTTATGTTTACGCAATCTTTTGATTTTGAGGCTTACGCCTCGCCTCACGAATGAAAAACACCTCAATACCCGAATACACAATTTTAAACATTGATAATATATATATATATATATATATATATATATATATATATATATATATATATATATGTTTTCTTCTTCTCACTTTTTTCAGCCACTTTGTGTTTACTCGTCTCAGAGAACAGAAATGCTTGATGAGCCAAAAATATGCAGCTGAAAATAGCTTACCAATTCTAGAGAACGTGCTCCTTCCAAAAACCAGGGGCTTTTATGCTTGTTTAGAAGCTCTGAGAGAGTCCCTGGATGCTGGTTAGTTCATTGTCCTTATTTCTTTGAAGCTTGCATTTTAGTTTCAATAGTTAGTACTTAGTAGTCATTCTGTTGATTTTCTTTAATTTGAATAAACCTTTACAATTTAATTACACTTGCAACAGTATATGCTTTATTGTTTAAATGCTAATATGAAAACATTAGGTTGATTTTTTGGATTAGTTCTCTCGTCTAGTTCAGTCATGTATCGGAATAGTAGTTTCTTGATTTTACCATGAAGTTTGACATACATTTTTTGTTTGTTATGATCCCTAATAGTTAATACTTCATCATATAAATGTAAGCCCTGAGGGTTTGATAACTAGGCGATTCTTTTTTCAATAAGCTTTTAAACGAGTCCTATCTCTCTCAAAAAAAGGGTAATAGACTGATCTTATTGAGAACTTGAATTTTTTTTTTCTTTTGTGAGATCCTTACGCCTCATTGATAGTTGACGAATAACAGTCTCTTAATCATGATATACTGTTTTGGAAAATTTTGATGGTACGTACTGTACATATTTAGGGAGCCGTGAAGTAGAGGAGCTGCTTAAGCATCATAAAATTAAAAGAAGCAACCTTTGTATAATGGAAGCTTTTTAATCATTACACTGCTACCAAATGCATTTTGTTAGATCCAAATGACAACTTCTGGAATTTTTTTTTGGTTTATCTCATATGCCTCTAATTTTTAATGGCTGTTTTAGCATGTCAATGTTGGACATATTGTTACATTCGTTTGTGGTAGCGTGCTCATCATATAAACCACCATGTTAAAAAAAAGTAGGCAAAAAAAAATATATGAATCATTGTCTTAAAAAAAAAACACAGATGTGCAGGCATGCTCAAAATTTTTTAAAATATAAATTTAATACCTTCTGATTAATTCCATGTGATTTTCTTGATATTAATATTAAATATTTAACGACACCAATCTCTTTGTCATATTTTTAATGCAAGGAGACTGTTGAGGAGCGGTGGGTAGGGAGAGGTTTGAGAATAGTAGTAATACATCTCGAGCAAAGTCCATATGAAAACAAACAATCACAATAAATGCATTTCAAACCAGATGCATAAAAAAATTATGTATATTTACCATCGCTTTTCAAATCATACTTTAATGAGAACCTTATGCATTTATAGCTATTTATTTTACTTTGGGAGATGATAGAAATATATTGAGAGATAAATGTCAATTTTTCTAAAAAAGATGCAAAAAATTATAGGACTCATCTTAGGCCTCATTTGTTTGTTTGAAGTTAAAATAAAGGTTTATTTTGGGAATAAGAAAATAATTACTAGATTCAACATTGTTGACCAGGTTGACCTCTACAACAAATAAAAAAATCAAAATAAAATCGTTACCTCTGTCGAAACCCGCTCAAATCCCGCCTGCTATAGTGTCATATCCTGCAGTTTGGCGCCGTTTCGGACAGGCAACATTTGCCCACTCCCGCGTGCACGATTTTACCTCGATCTCACTCCCATTTGCGTTAATAAAACAAGAAGGAATGAAAGCCTTCAGCTTCTTCTCCCTCATGCATGAACTCCCCTGTTCGAGCTTCTTCTTCGCACGCAAGCAGCTCCCTATCGCTTCTTCCCATTCCTCTCAACTTTTGATCCTTTCAGCCCTCACCTACCTTTCTTCCTCCCTACAGCTTGTCTGACCTTCGGCCCTCATTCGACGCCACAATCCTCCACACACATAGCTCCATCCGCAAGCAGCCTTGAACTCGCGTGGCCTACAACAGCCAAAATCCCTCACTCAATCGGTCGAAGACCCCATATCTACCTCCATACCTGCCGATCCCAATCCAAACTGCGAAATTCACCTACTTCCAGCCCTCCCAGCTCTACCCACCTCCAATTCCTTCTTCCTAGCCGCAAGCAAGAAACAACCAACCCAACTGTCTTCACACTTACCTGGTTGATTTCTTCCTACCATATAGTCGCGTGCATAACCCCAAACCGCTGGCTCCCTCTCTTCTAGCCAGTCGAAATCCACTTCCAGCCTCCCAACCTACGATCCCCTCAACTCCAACCGCAAGCACTTCGATTCATATAGCTTGGTCTTCTCCAGCACCCGCCTCAACTGCCCGATCTCTTCTGCCCTAGTCTCTATCGAAGACCTTAAGCTTACCTCACAACTGATCACACCCAACCGAATCTCAATTCGAACACGTCATCCGAGCTCCACACTCAATAGAATTGCCTGCATCTGAGCAAACCAGTCCCTTTATCCCTCTTATACCTAAAGCAACCTCGCCAATCTCCCTCTTAACTCATTAAAACCACATAAACCAGCCCATTCCATTGCTACAACTTATGAACTTCATATTCAGCCCACTTCATTTCTACAATTTACAAACTTTGAAACAATAGGTATAAAATTTTATCTACCCCTATTACTATTAGCATTTACTATTGTTAATTTCTTACGCATAATAATATTGAAGATTTTTGTTAATGTCATTAATAGTGATCATCGTTAACATTATTAATGACAATTATTATTAATGTTATTAATAATTATTACCAATAATCATAATAATAAGTAATTATTATCACTATGATTATCATTATAATCATAATAATAATAATTACTATTATTTACTTTAAAAAAGAGGGAGATAAAAAAAAGAATAAATAAAAAGAAGAAAATGAGATAAAAGGGGAGAAAAGAAAAATTAAAAAAATGAAGAGAGGGAGGAGGAAGGGATTTTGTGCATCATCGCCGTCGTCACATCCTTCGTCACGCATGTATAATTTTCTTTAAACTCAAATTCCGCTTTCGACATTTGCGGCGAGCCGGCGGATCGCCCTATGCGTTCTCGTAGCCCGGTGGGAGGGAATTCGATGTGAAGCTTGCGGCGAGGCGGGTAGGCCTCAAAGTGCTTTCATAGCGTGATAAGGATGAAACTAAGTACCCTTAAGCGCTCTCATAGCATGGCGGGGGAAAGAAAATTGTGTACTTTCAAATAAGTACATCGAAGACCCTTAAGCGCTCTCGTAGCGTGATGGGGATTGAAGAAATATGGCTGCGGTGTCGCCCGACACCTACCTGAAGCGCTCTCGTAGTGTGTATGGGAAGGCTATGACTCCTGGAATTTCCCCTAAATGGGGAAGACGTTGGGAGGCTGCCGAAATTCAGAGCAAATGCAGAGGACCTGAACTTGAATAAAAGGACAACATGGGACTATATTCGGATTTCCAAAATTGAATGACAAATAACTTGAACTCAATATGACTGTAGGGAACTCGAACAAAATGCACAGCGAACTTGACTTAAGAGAACTGAACCTGCAATTAAACTAACAATGAATGGAACCTAAGCCACTAAACAAGGAATCGAACTTGTAATCAAAATAACAGGGAACCAGATCTAATACCTAAAATAAAGTTGCAATTTGCAAGACAATGAAATTCTTAAAAGCAAATGAACAAGATGTTTGTGATGCACACATCCGAGAACCTGTGAACGACAACAAAGGTGTAACAAACACAACAACATGCTTGCAAACAAAGGCAAATGAAAAATATGATGACACGCTTATAATCAACAACATGAAATTGTCATGTCAACTAAAACACAAATATCAGCAAGCAAATTCATTATGTGAGCCATAAGCTATCTTCAAAGGCATTGAGTAACTTGTGATATTCGACATGACTCGTGCATAAGAAATGACCAATGAAAATTGTAGGGAATATGACTATTTGCTTGCAAACGTTTAGCATGAAACCTTCAATAAATACTACAACTCATTTATAATGATTGTATAAGTAGGAATGTAAATGCCAATAAGTAATGATGGCAGTTTTATCATGCATATTGCAAGCCACCCTATAAACACACTAAACAAGCATGTAGTGAATATAGTGATAATTTCCTGTGAACAAGAACAATAGAGCTACAATGAACACATGCACCTACAAGAAGTGGTGAAGGATTCATCCTGCACACAGTGGTTATGCTTGCATGCAACATTGGAAGATTTACGTTTAGTGCTGCTTGTTGTAATGCTCATAGTAGTCTTATCTACGAGCAATGTTGAAAGATGTTGTATTGGACATAATTCACATCATCATGCAACGAACAATGACGGTTGGCATGCATAGAAGATAGTAGTTCACCAACATAACATATTAGAGGAAGTTGTAATGAATGTAACCTACTTGCTTGCAGTTAATATCGATTAATTTGCAAGCGAATTCATTAATCCTCTTGCAATTAACAATGATCAACATACAACAAGTATAGTAACTCCTTACACTGAACAATCTACTAGTTTGCAGATGAATGCATTAATCCACTTGCAAGCAATAACAACATATAAGCTGTGAACGGAGCGACTCGCTAGTCAACATACAGAGATAAATCAGTGACGAATGTAGCTTAGCCAACAACCAATAATTGATTGCAGGCAAATGTATCAGCCTCTTATGGAAATTGGAGAATCGATCTGCAATAGGCATAACAACTCGCTAGCCAACATATATGAAGAGATTGGGGGCAATATATAACTTGATTGGCAGCCGACAACGTCACAGAAATGAACATGTCAATCTGCCTGCAAGCGGTGATAATAGATATGCGACAGGACTACAACGAACGTAAGCTCCCTTGAAGCATTGTAGGAGACTTGTTATTTATACAACAAGCTACCTACAAGCAATGGCAACAAGCATATGATAAATACAAGCATCTATAAGTTGCGTAACTAGAGGCGATTAATAATGCAACACCTTTACAATTTATAACCACACAATATCAGACAAGTACACCGATCCTCTACCGATAGGAACATATGACATGCAACAAATGCAAACATCTGCGGGTTGTCATAGAAGATCCAGTAAGTACTCAATACGCTGTCTACATGCATAAGCAACAAACCTGTGATGAATGCAAGCGTGTACGAACGACTGCAAAAGATTATCCAGCACACAATAACTCATTCGCAAGAAGTGATAAACATCCCCACACATAAAATGCAACATATATACACTCAAATATGAAAGTGCACATGCAAACACAGAAACCCGTATACATGTAAGAATATATACTCACATGGGCTAGACGAGCATGTTATGGGTGCACACGTGACATCTGAAGATGCTGTGCGGGTCAAATCATAAACCCAAGTTCGAGCATGATCCTTCTATACGAGTAGATAGGAGTCGACACAGCTTGAACAAGTATACGGTCGACTGAGATATTTATTTTAATACGTTCATATTAGGCATTCAAGACCTATTACAAAGAAAAATTCACCAACAGAAACATGAAGCCAGAAACAAATTCGATCCTATGTCAGCATTTAAACAGAGTCAACAAGGTTCGATAGATAATTTCAAAAATGCCCCCTAAATATTTGCATGGGCCCTGACGAACATGTTATGGGTACACACGTGACGTCTGAGAATGTTATGTGGGTCTAGAAATGAACTTAAATCTATGCTCGATTCTTTTGTGTATGGATAGGAGTTGACACGGCTCGAACCGTTAAAAAAATATACGGTCACGACATTGATCGGGATATTTTGTTTTATAGTTCATATTAGGCCTTCAAGGTATACAACTAAGTAAATTAAGTAATAAAAATATACAACCGATAATGGACCCGATTCTATGTCGACAAGTAGACATAGTCGATACGGTTCAATCAATGAAGTGAAAATGCCAATAAATTTCTCGATGATGGCCGTGTTGAATGTATACCTCAATCGAAGAGTTTAATTCCAAATATGCAAGCAAAGACTTCCCAAATACTCATAAAATTCAAAACTCCATGAAAAACTAAAATTCAAAATACCTAAATTGAAATTAACCGCCAAAACACTTAAAGCAAAACTCATCCACCATCCGCAATAATTTGTCGAGGTGAACAAATTTAATATCATTTCGGCTCACAAGGTGCTAATGCATGATCGAAAATATCACTAGTATTCATTCTCAAATAGCCTCTTGGTAGCAAGGACGTGACATATGTCCTCTAACTGGCAGTTTTGCCACCAAATGACACCCTAGGTAAACGACAATAATTGGGGCCCTTTGAATCGAGTGATTTGCCGCCAAATGGTACCTTTAATGCAATTAATCAGCTATGAATGCTTGTGTTAATCTGGTTATAAATGAATAAATATTGGTTGTATAATAAAAAGAAAAAGAGAAAGAAAAAGAGAAAAAAGAAGAAGAAATTCTTTCATTATAGATCTTGGGGTGTTACAAAACTGATGTTTAACTCTCTTGTATGGTTCCCATGCGGTGTCATAGTCGGGTAGGGTTTTCCACTTTCTCAGCACTTTGTTGAGCCCATTTTCTCCTTGTCATACCCCTTTCAGCTCCAGGGGTTCCAACACTAAACCTCCAAGTCCTTAGTTAGTGTCATGGGTAGATTTGAACTAGCTGCATGATCCCCAATAACTCTTTTCAATTATTAAACGTAGAACAGTGGGTGTATTTTGGCAGTCGGGGATAACCTCAATCGATAAGCCATAGCTCCGATCCTCTCCATTATCTCGTAGGGCTAAAGTACCTTGGTGCCAGCTTCACATTTCTTCTATTAGCTACCGTCCTTTATCTGTAAGGATGAAACTTCAAATATACCCTATCTCCCATCTCAAATTATATATCCTTCCTATGCCCATCCGCTTGCTTATTCATGGTCTGCTGAGCCCTCAATAAGTGCCTTTTAAATTCCTCCAGCACCCTATCCCTCTCCTCTAAGTACTGTTACACTGAAAAAACTGGTGTGCTACTCTGCCCAAAATACACTAAATAGGGTGGATCCCTTCTATACAATATTTTAAAAGAAGTCATATGGAAGCTAAATGATACAAAGTATTGTAACAGTACTCTGCCTATGATAGCCACTTAGCCTACAATTGAGGTATCTCTAAAGCGAAACATTGTAGGTAAGTCTCTAAGCTCCTGTTAACCGCTAATCTCTACCCATCTGTCTGAGGGTGGTAAGCGGTGCTCATTTTCAGTACTGTCCCTTGCATCCTGAATAATTCCCTTCAAAAGTGACTGAAAAACACCTTATCTCGATCGGACACTATAGACTCTGGTATCCTATGCCGTCTGACCACCTCTTTGATGAACTCCGTTGCTACTATCACCGCCGTGTAGGGATGCCGTAGGGGAATAAAGTGAACATACTTGCTCAATCTATTAACTACCACCAGAATCACTGTAAACCTCTTAGATCGAGTTAAATCATCCATGAAATCCATAGTGACCTCCTCCCACACCTGGTCTGGTTGAGCTAGTGGTAGAAGTAAATCCCCTGGTGCCATGGCCATGTACTGTTCCACTAGTATACATCACATTTCTTCACTATCTGTTCCACATCCTTGTGCATTTCCTTCCAATACAACTCTACTATTAATCTTATGTAGGTCTTTTGCACTCTAGAATGATCCCCAAAGCTTTCATAGAACTCCTATAGCAAGTTTGGAATATGGACCGAAGGGCAATACAAACCTCCCATGGTACAACAGTCTCTCCCCCTCTAGGTAATAGTCAGGGTGGCTATTCTTATCCCTCAGTAGATCTGCCCTAATCTTTCCCAACTACTCATCCTGCACACTCTCCTCTTTAATATCTCCCAATCCAACATTAGTGGTATCAACATGGCTAACTTCTGGAGCTCTCCCATGCTTCTGTACAAGGCATCAACCGGCTTGTTCTCTAATCCTGGCCTATACTGGATCTCAAGGTCATAGCCCAACAGCTTTGACAGCCACCTTTGACGCTCCTCGGTCACCATCCTCTGCCCTAGCAGATACTTCAGGCTCCTCTGGTATGTCCAGACAATGAAATGTCGACTCAATAAGTAAGGCTGCCATTTCTGAACGGCCAATACGATAGCCATCAACCCCCTCTCTTAGACTGACTTCAGTCTAGCTCTGACTATTAACACTTGGTTGGAGTAAGCTATAAGCCTATTATTTTGCATGAGCACTATCCCCAAATCAGTCTTTGCCACAAAATCTGGCTGAAATCTAGTAGGGCCAATAAAGGTCTTGTGGTCATGACCTTCTTTAATCTCTCAAAGACTTGGGTAGTTGCCTCTCCCCACAGGAAGCTATCCTTCTTCAGTTGTTCTATCAAGGGCCAGGCTATGGTGTTGTATCCCCTCACTAATCTCCTGTAGTACCCAGTCGATCCTAGGAAACTCCTCAACTTCTTCAGATTCCTAGGTAGAAGCCATTTCAACATTGCCTCAATCTTGGCCTAATCAGTAGATACCCCCTTTTGGGTACGTGCTTCAAGTATTCCACTCATAACTACATAAAGCAACACTTCTTTTGGTTGGCCCTCAGCTAGTTCTTCTGCAACACTTATAAGTTCTTGGTGATGCTGGTAGTCTACACAAAATCTCCTACTCCCATCCTTTTTCTTGACTAGTAAGATTGAGTTAGAAAAATGACTCACACTTGGCCTGATGATCCCTGCCTTTAACATCTCTCGGATCAACTTCTCAATCTCATCTTTTTGTATCTAAGGGTAGCGGTAAGGCCTAATACTAATCAACGACACCCCTCCCTCAAGGTGATGGTGTGCTCCTACTCCCTCGGTGGTGGCAATCCCTGAGGTCGCTGAAAGACTTCGCTGAACTGCTATATAAGTGGCTGTACTAAAGGAGGAATGTCTCCCCCCTCTTCCACCAATTTGATCCCCTCTATGCTTTGTAGTTCCACAAGAAATCCTCCCCTCAATTTCCTGTATGGTCCTCACCATGGCTTTGAGTGACGCCATGACTTTGGATAACCTGCATCACCCAAAATCATCACCCTTCTTCTCTTCACACCAGCTCCTTTGTTAGTGTTCCCAATTAACCTTGTATCCCCCAATGTCTGTAGTCACTTCGTCACCCCGGATGACATTAGTGCCATCCAACTCCAATGGAAGGAATTCCTTCCTCACCTAGACCCCCTTTATGGTTAGAACAACTTCCCTACACACTCCTCTACCGATCTCCACCTTCCCAATGCCCATCGTCACTCCATAAAAACCTATATCCACCAGTCTCACGCCCAATTGGTGTACGACCTGGTTGGAGATGAAATTGTGGGTAGCCCCATTGTCTATTAACACAATCACCTCCATGTCCGCTATTTCTCCCTTCACTTTCATAGTGAGGTTTGGAGTGAACCCCACCACGGAGTTCAAGGAGACCTCTGCTATATCTGGATGTAGCTTTTCCTTCTCTCCCAGTGCCTAACTATCACCTCCCTCAACTTCCTCATCATTATAGTCGGTGAGAACCTGAAGAATCCGGTCCTTACACCTATGTCCCGGTGTGTACCTCTCATCACATTTGAAGCACAATCTGATGTGGACATTGATCAGAGGTTCAAGCATGTGTATCGCCGGAGACAGCGCAGATCGATGGCTGCGATTCAGAGCCTTTACTTTTGATGTATTTTATGTTTTATTTAGTTTGCATTTTCATTTCCTAGTTTACCCCTATGGGGAGTGTTGTCTTATTGTAGCCCAAAGGGCATTTGAGTACTTTTCATTTCTTTTGTTTAAAGACATATATATATATATATATATATATAGTGGTCTCATGCTTTATAAAAGGTTAATGAATATTTGAATGAAAATTTGTGTTTTGTTTCTACTTCTTCTTGCATGAGAGCTTGAGAAGGGAGAGAGCTCAAGGGGAGCAAATCGCAAGGCCCACCAGTCGTTGGAAGAGTCTGCGGCTCGTGGTTAAATTATTCTATAGTCTCGTCGTGTTTTCCTCCATCTTCTTCCCCTCCACCACAAGAAAATCCCTTCAAAACCCTAATTGCCGCCGCCCCCTTGGAAGCCCTCCGCCGGCCACTTCCACGGCCCCGGCCGGCCACCTTGCCGGCGACTTCCCCCACCCGTCCAACCCTTCCTTCCGCATGTTTCAAATTTGAAATTTGAATTTCAAATTTCAAATTTCAAATTCTTTCCTAATTTGGAAATCCAATTTAGGAAAGTTGCTTGATGAATTCCAATTTCAAATTAAATTAAATTGGAGTCTTTATAATTTATTTCCACGTCATCACCCTAAATTGGAAACCACTTCCCTTTGATTTCCCCCTCTCTCCCTCTTAGCATGCCGCTGGCCCCTAGTGGGGATTATCCCCATTAATTGCTACTTAACTCCTCTCCCCCTTTTTTTGAAATCAAATTGATTTCAATTAATTTCCCCTTCCAAAATTTCAAATCCTGAAATTTATTTCAGGATTGGTTTGGAAACTCCCTCCCCTCCTCTCTCTTAAAACCGTCGGCCCCCTCTCCTTGTCTTCCCCATTAATTTCCCAATCAATGTCATAACTCTCTTGGATTTGAAATTCAAAATCCAAGACATTTCCCTCTCTTTTTAATCAAAACTGAAATTAACTTTCAGATTTTGATTAATCTACCACGCTCTCCATTAAACCTAATTTCTCCCAAACCCTAACTCCCTCCCCCTTGCACCCGCCGGCCACACCCTCTCCCCTTGAGAATCCCGCCGGCCCCTTCCCCTTCCCCTTCCCCTTCCTCCTCCTTCACCACCACGACTTTCTATTCTCCTCGGAGTTCTTTCTTACGCCAAGTATGCATGGCGGATCCCGAGTTTGAGTGGGGCCTTGTATTCAACGCCGACGGAAGCCTCAACATTCTACGATCTCCGTTTTTCGACGTGGGATTTGAAAACGACGCCACTGTTGGAGAGTACTTGGAACGAGTTGTTCCGACCCTTGCTAGCGTCATCGACCGCCAACGTCTAAACTACGATTGGAGCATCAACAGTCGATCATTCCCTCCATCCTCGCCACCGTCAACCTTTCCGTGGTTTAAAGCCGTTAAGGTTGCCACCGTCCTCGTGGCATCGTTGGGTTTGCTAAAGACCTTCTCCCGCTAAGCCCTACTTGAGCGTGAGTGAGCAAGGTAACTCATTGCGAAATTTCTAAATATTAGTCGTGGGATTCTATTTTACTCCGCATTTGCTTTATTGTGATAATTTCAAGATCTTCAGCAAGTTGTGCTCAAACTTCGAATTTGTAATTGCTTATCATAACAACTTTAACAATTGAGAATTCTTGAACCTCACCTTACGATAATTTAATCTTAAATTAGTATACTTTGTGATTCGTTATAAATTTCACGTGCAATTCTTGATTGTATCACATCACAATCCCTTTGTCCTCTTCTCTTTTAGCTCCTTCTTAGTGAGCTTCTTGAAGTTTCCTTTAATCCCCCCTTCCACAGGCTTCTCCTTTGAGATCTCTTGAAGGCTACCTAGTGTTTGCTGCTTGGGTGCTAAAAATGTGATAGTCATCCGGTACGAGCCTCTTGAACTGCTTCCTCTGGCACCCTTCTCTAAGTGCTTCTAATCTTCCACTAGCTGGGCTAGCTTCATATCCTCTCCCAAATCACGAGGTCTCATCACTCTAACTGTCGTCTGGATATTTCGTTTGAGCCATTTCATGAAATTCTCCTATAGTACAATTGCAGAGAGCTAGTCCAATCGACTAGCCAGGTACTCAAATCTCTCACGATACTCCACTGATCCTTCCTGCATCAATGCGAAGAACTACTCATAAAAGTCTCCTCCCCGGCTGGTTCTAAATCGTTCGAATAAGCAATCTTTGAACTCCCTCTAGCTCCCTATTGGTCGTCTCATGTCACTCCATTTATACCATGTTAATGCCTTTCCCTTTAAAAACATGCCAGCTGTTGTCAGTCACTCCTCTGTCAACCCATTGACGGTGAAATATCTCTCTTTCTTGTAGATCCAATCATGTGCATCCTCTCCCTACCAGTGGATTGCCTCCGTCCCCCCTGATTCCTCCGTAACTTCCATTTCCCGTGTGGTTACGGGTTCTCTCTTTTATGCTCGTACCCGTACCCTCCTCCAAACCCCCCTTTCTTTCAAAATCAGTACCCCTACTCTCATATTCAGCCCCTCTTCTTGCAAAATCAAACCTGTTCGCTTATACCCACTACTCATCTCCTCCCTCGAAATAGGTTATGTGGGAGGCATCCCATCTTCTCCATCTAAAATTTCCACCTCTTGATTTTCTCATCTCCTCATCAGATTTGGGTTTCCACCACTCCCTTGGCCATTGGTGTCTCCCCTCGCCTCCGATGACATCGTTTTGGGTTAGGCCTCAAACAATTTCCTCAGCATTTCTTCAACGACGGTAAACTTTCCATCCATCTTTTTATGGATGAATGATAACTTATTTTCAAATTTTGAAATTTTTTTCACAAAATTTGATCTTAATTGGCCGATCTCTCCTTCCAATACTTCTACTTTTCTTTCAGCCATACGAACCCCAAATCGATGTTCTGATACTAATTTATTAGGAAATACTTATATAAATTCAAGAAAAGGGTTGGCTGAAATTGAATTTTAGTAAAGAGCAAAAGAACCGTTAAGACGAACAACATGCCAAACATGGAAGAAAACCTTTATAATAGATGAACTAGGGAAGAAAACGAACAAGATACAATGTATCTTTAATTTGAAGAGGAAGATCCGACTCTCACAATCCCTAGCTGCCTTCTAGAGCCCAAATAACCAAAGAGAAAATTAAATTCAGCCAAACAAAAGATCCCTAACCCTAGGAAAATAGTTCTACTTAAAACATACAATCATTAAGGAAATTTCCAAAATAGTCCCTCCCTTTGAAAATTTCTCGTAAACCCCTTAATTCCCTCTATTGGACCCCACCCTGAAGAGGGCGGCATCTATGCGTGCAACATCTTTTCAGTCTCTGGTAGACTAAAGCTACTGGATCGGCTGGACCGGTTCAGTGACCGATCTATCAGATGCCACTTTGTTTTAGTTTGGAGAGGAATTAAAACTCTCTGCTGTTGTGATATTTCTTCTTCAAAGAAGAAGGCAAGTTGATATTTATTTTGGTTTTTCCTTGATTGTTGTAGTGCTTTTTACTTGCTCCTACTACCAAAAAATTTAAGCTGTGTTTGGGACGTTTGAGAAAAAAGTTTTTGTACAATGCCCCAACGTTGTGTATTCGAGCGCCCTGGCGCTATATGTACCCGAGTGCCCCAGCACCGTGTTCCCAAGTGCCCCGGTGCTGCAAAATTTGTTGGGAGAAACAACAGAGAGAAGAGCGTCGTATTGCTATGTAATGCCACAACATTGCGGGTTTGAGCGCCGCAGCATCATGATGACAGAAACTTGAGTGCCACAACGCTTCAAGTCGGACTGAATAGTTTTCTTTCTCATTTTTTTCTAAAGGGTGGCATCTCTTGGTGTTATTTTCTTGACTTTCTCTTGTGTTTTGTGGGGAGAACAATGTAGGCCAAATTTTAAAAAGCAGCATATTTGTTGTATAATTAAATAAAAAAAGTGTATTTAATAAATAATTTAAAAAAGAGCAACAACGCCATTTCATTTGTCGTTTTATATGAAAAATTAATTAATTAAGAATAAGCCATTTGCTTTGGCGTATTGCTCATGAGAAGAGAGAGAAAGAGCAGAGTGGAGAGAGAGATGTGGGAAGAGAGAGAGAGGCGGGTTGAGGGAAGAGAGAGAGTGAGGCTGGTTGAGGAAAGAGTTGTTAAATTTTAGATAATCTTATAATTTAATTTAATTAGAATTTTATAACTTAATTTATCTTTATAACTTATAAATATTATTTGTAACTTAATTTAAAATTATAATTTATAATTTTAATTTAATTATGTTATAGTTTAAAATAACTTTATCTGATTTAATAATGTTATAATAAAATAACTTCTAACTTTATTTAAATAATTTTGTTAAATTTAAATAAAGTTATAAAATTTATAAATTAATAACTTTATAACATAATTTATAAAGTTATTAAATTTAATAAAATTATATAAATAAAGTTATAAGTTATCAAATTTAATCTAGTTATAAATTTTAACTTAATTTAATCCAGTAATTAAATTAAATTTAGATAATATTATTAAAATTATAACGTAAATAAATTAAATTTAATAAAATTGTAACGTAAATAAATTAAATTTAATTAAATTTATAAGTTTATTTAAATTTATAACTTAATTTAATTTATTTACATTATAATTTTAATAATTTAATCTTAATTTAATTTAATTATTGGATTAATTTAATTACTGGATTAAATTACGTTAAAATTTATAACTGGATTAAATTTGATAACTTATAAATTTATTTAAATAATTTTATTAAATTTAATAACTTTATAAATTATGTTATAAAGTTATTAATGTATAAATTTTATAACTTTATTTAAGTTTAAAAAAATTTATTTAAATAAAGTTAAAAGTTATTTTATTATAACGTTATTAAATTAGATAAAGTTATTTTAAACTATAACATAATTAAATTAAAGTTATAAATTATAATTTTAAATTAAGTTACAAATAATATTTATAAGTTATAAAATTCTAATTAAATTAAGTAATAAAATTTATCCAAATTTAACAACTCTTTTCTCAACCTGCCTCTCTCTCTTCCCTCAACGTGCCTCTCTCTCTTCCCTCATCTCTCTCTCTCCACTCTGCTCTTTCTCTCTCTTCTCATGAGCAGTACGTCAAAGCAAATGACGTATTCTTTATTTATCAAGTTTCCAAAGAAAACGCCAAATGAAATGGCGATTTTGCTCTTTTTTAAATTATTTATTAAATATGCTTTTTTTGCTTAATTACACAATAAACATGCTGTTTTTTAAAATTTTCCCAACAATGTAAGAGAGTTGAGAAGCAAGGAGAGGGCGAGCGAGATGAGAGATCTGTACTATTTCTCCTCATTTTTGTAGTGGATTTCTTGGTTTGATGTGGCTCCGTGATTTTTTTTCTCGATTTTGGAGTTTTTCACATTAAATCATAATGTCTTTTACTTTTCATTGTTTCTATTTTGTTTATTTCATTGCGGTGGTTTACTTTCATCCCAACAAATAGTTCTATAATGCAATCTGTTGTACTGAATGACTCTCTCTGATCAAACAACATTTATTATTCCAAACAGCCTAAACAATTCTTAAAAATGACATCTCTTTATATTTGTATCTGATGTCCCCAATTTTGTTTATCTTATGCAGTCTATGATATAAGTATCGCATACAAGCATCGCTGCCCAACCTTTTTGGATAATGCCTTTGGCGTTGATCCGCTTGAGGTCCATATTCATATTCGACGGTTCTCACCACATGAGATTCCAGCATCTGAGAAAGATGTTGCTGTTTGGTTGACTGAGAGGTTTAGGATCAAAGACCAACTTCTCACTGACTTTACCAATCTTGGTTATTTTCCAGATGAAGGGACTGAAGGAGATCTCTCAACGTTTTCATGCCTGGTAAAAGTTGCTGCCATGTTATTCCTTACATGCGTATTTATATACCTTACGTTTTTCTCGGCATTTTGGTTTAAGATTTATGTTCTTATTAGTGCTGTTTACCTTACATATATCACCCACTTTGATATTCAACCAACTCCAATTTTAGGCTCTCTAAAGGCCTTGATCTGTAGTAAGAAAGAATTGTGAAGTTATATCCTTTTATTTCACTTGATCTTAGCCAAAAGTTTTCTTTTCTTTCAGAAGTTGTTGAAATTTATGTTCTGCTTTAGTTTTTGTTGGTGACATTTTTGTAGCTTGTAACTACTAATAAGTATGCAAAATAAACGCATATTGGCAATTAATTGAAGCTTTGATTGATGTGGTATTTTTGAGTTTTGCGTAATTCATTTGGGTTCTCTCTGTTAGGTAATTTTGAATTTAAGACCATCTGTCGGATCCATAACAAATAAATATAAAGCCGTTTTTATGCGCCTAAGCTGATGTCACCGCTGTGGATACTACGCGCCGCATGGCAGTTGTACATATAACTTAAAAGTGTGTATGTAGGCTCCCTCCCTTAGCATAAGAGTTAGTTTGGCGATTGATAAAATAAGTTGTGAAATTATTGTATAGAAAATTGTTTTATGAAGTTGCTGTATAAAATTAGTTTATTTTGTTTGAAAAGTAAATTATCGAGCCGTTGTGCTGCAGTTGTATAAAAATCTTATTATTTTGATACTCTTGTATATATATTTAGTAGAAAAAAATATTTAGATGTCAATTTTCTTTAAAACTGAATATGAAAACAAATTATTAATTTTAATTTAAAATCGTATCTAATTTTTTGCAAATATTTTATAAGCTTTAAATGATAGTTTAATAATTTTTTCATACAATGTATAATATTTTAAAAATAATGTGGAAAAAATTAGAATCTCTCATATTACACAAGTGGATTCACATTTGTTGAATTATTATAATATTTTAAAAATTAAATACATATATATCTTACATGACTTGCTTGAAAATTGTAATTCAAACGCAGATTTAGTATAAAATGAAAGGTTAGTGAAGAGTATCGGATGAAGTTAATTAGATTTCACGCCTTCTCAAATCGAGCGAGAAGCCAGGGTAGCAGCCGTGGCGTTTATCGTTGGAGGCATGACAGATCAAGAAGCCCGCTACTTGCTTCTTCAGCTTGCGGATGTGGCGGCCGCCGATGAAGAACTACGTGAGTATGAGCTGCTGTTAATTCTTCTCCCACAAAAACTACTTCAGCTTCGAGAGGAATCGCACAAGAATAGATTTCGTCCCATTTTTTTGAATTAAGCTAATACGAAAGACGGTGCAGCTAGCAAACGATTCTTCAGAAATTTACCTTTTCAACTCTCGATTTCAGTCTGTTCGAATCTTTAGAAATCGATAACTTGAGCGATCAGGCACCGGAAGATAGTTTTACAGTGATGAGGCAACGGGTTAGAGCAAGAACTGCTGAGAGTAGGTGCGGGAGAAGCTCTCCTGATTCATCAGTAGAAGAAGGTGAAATGCGGAGGATTCGCGATTTTTCTGGGGAATATCGTCTAAATAAGAAGGGGTTCAACTCTGTCAAATACTAAAAGAAAACCAAAGAATAGGTGGGCGTGAGTTTCATTTCTCGTAGAGCAGAGATCATATGTGGCACTGATATGAATCCCCTTCATGTATTTGAATCCCCTTCATGTATTTATACTTTAAGTTCATTCATAAACAACAGTTAAGTATAAATTAATATAATATCTTAGGGAAAATTATCTATATCGCACAAATTTAGATCAATGAAGATCTTGTATGTGATATTAAGATTTCATTTGAGATGACTTTTTTAGTGCTTTCATATTCATGTTACTAATCAAGGAGAAATTATGTTTTCCATGCCGAAGTGGTATATCCCCATCATTAGGAAGACAGCCATAATAAGATTGAAACAACAAGCTTCAATCAAGGAAAACTGACATGAAAGACTCCATTTCTCAGTAATGATAATATCATATTTTCTAGCATTCACCGGGTCATTGAAAATTAAATACTTTCTACTTCCCAAAATCTCTCTAAAAAAAAACCCATTAAGCCTGTTGCATCCTGGGTATTCGCAGCGTTAGAAAAATATGAAGTTTAACTTCTTAGATTTGTACGAACATCCAGCACGAACACAGGTAAGACGTCATTTATAGGGGGATACCAAGATTTTTACGTGGAAAACCCCTGAAAAGGGGGAAAAATCACGGGGCCTAGCCCAATTTGAATGAATTAATTAGTATTTACAGTTGATTACAAATGATGTCCTTCTTAGGGGGAAGACCTTAGCTTGATGTACATCCTATAGAGTACATTACATGGTGGAAATACAAAGAATCATTATTGATGTGTTTGTTTGGTCGGAAGGACCGTAGTAGGTGGGCAACATAAGTCAAAAGGACCATAGTCGGCGGGCGACTGAGCTCGGAAGGACCGTAGTCGGTGGACGATGTAAGTCAAAAGGAGCATAGTCGGCGGGCGACGGAGGTCGGAACGATTATAATAGGTGGGTGACTTAAGTCGGAAGGATTGTAGTCAATGGGCAATGGAGGTCATAAAGATCGTTGTCTGACAATGGAGGTCGGAAGGAAGGTAACAGACTGTAGTCGGTTGGCGACTGAGGTCATAAAGACCGTTGTTTAACGATGGAGGTCGGAAGGAAGGTAGAAGACCGTAGTCGGCGGGCAACATAGGTCAGAAAGTTCGTTGTTTGGTGACAAAGGTCGGAAGGATGACATCGGGTAGAAATCCAGCGATGGACATAAGTCTAGCGTCAGATAGAAGTCCGACGACAGGCAGAAGTCCGACGACGGGTAGAAGTCTGACGGAATTCAAGTGACGGGCGGAAGTCCGGGATCTAGCAAGAATCCAACGACGGGCGGAAGTCCAACATTGGGTAGGAATCCGATGACGGGCGAAAGTCCAGTGTCGGATAGGAATCTTGCGACGGGTGCAAGTCCGACGTTGGGTAGAAGTCTGTCGATGGACAGAAGTCTAGCGTCGGATAAACGTCGAGCAGAACTCTGGCCTTAGGTAGAAGTCCGGTGTCGGGTAGAAATCCGGCGATGAGCGGAGGTTCGGCGTCGGGTAGAAGTCTGATGTCAGTCGGCGGCAGGGCAGAACTCCGGTGTCGGGTAGACTGTTGGGTGAAAGTCCGGCAGTGGTCAAGAAGGAGTCTCTTCTCTTCCTTGCTTCATTCTCTTATCTTCTTGCTTGGGGCTCCTTCTTCCCCCCCCCCCGAAGTTCTTTAGAGAGAAATGAGGAGTCTATTTATAGTCTTTGAAATTGTCATGGCCAGTAAATAAAGAGGAGATCATGGGCAAGTTGTGAGTGGTTTGAATGAACGGTTGATGTTGAATCCCTTGATCATGGTGCATTTATTAAGCATTTGAATGTCTTAATGATATCATGATTTGACGATCTTGGGCTCGTTGGATTCGTCTCGTCGAGCCGCTCGATTCGACTATAAGCATGTCACATTTGGAAACTGTTTTGTAATTTAAATTATGGTTTGACCCTTCTAGATATGCTTTGAGTCTTCGATTGGACCCATTTGGGATGGATTGAGTCGAGTTTGGTTGTCATTGGGTTTGTCTTTTTGAGACGTTCAGTTTGACTATAAGTTTGCTGAAATTGGAGTTCATATGTTCTCCAATTTAGTTTTTGAAGTTTCCAACTTGATTTTTCTTGATTTTTATACCTCGAGATTTGTGCCCAATCAAGATAATTTTTTGATGATATATCAAAGCCGAAGTTCACGAGCAAGTAATCCATTTGTGTGCATTTGAAAGGTAATAGGTTGTATTTCTTTCCAAAAGTGGGAAACCTTTGCGGGACATTGAGTACAAATATACTTGTAATAAGCATTCCGCCATCGATTAACTAACGAGGTTTGAAATGGTTTCATTTTGCCTGTTGTATTAGGGATATTGCGGGAGGAAAAATCTATACTACTTTTGCACTTATGAAGAGGCTGGAAAAACTTCATCCCATATTGAATATGATCTACCAATTTCAGATATCCTTCATTTGTTTTTTGAGTTTCCTTGATTCTATCTTGTAATGAAGTTTGGACTGTCATCTTAGAGATAACTCCAACTAACATAACCGGTGAAGATACTATTTATAATTCTAGCCTCTCCATTCTTTAATCAAAGGTGAATGTGAAGCATCAGAGACATAATGAACTATTGTAATCATTGCCTATTTCAAAATGAAAATGGAAAAAAAAAATTACTATGGATTTTTCTATAGGTTTTTCCAGATCTAAGCAAGGCCACAATATAGTGTGGGTCATTTTGGATAGGTTGATAAAGTCTGCTCATTTTTTGTTGATGAAGCAAACTGATTTATACATAGGTTGGTTTAGTTGTATGTGAAGGAAATCCTCAGGTTGCAGAGAATTCCTAAGGTTGTCATTTTTGACCATGTAGGTTCACTTCAAATTTGTGGAAAAGTATTCAGCAGGGTTTTGGGATGAAGTTAAATTTAAGTACAATCATTTATCCCAAGACATATAGGTAGGCTGAGAAAGTGATTCAGATTTTGCAAGATTTATTAAGGATCCACTTTTTAGATTTTGATGGAATCTAGGATGATCATATTCCATTGATTGAATTTATTTATAACAATAGTTTCTAACAAATGTTGGTATGGCTTCATACGAAGCTTTGCAAGGGAGGAAGAAAATTGATAAGTTTTGAGTTCGTAGACATTACAACTAAAAATATTAGACTGAATAGGAAGAGATTAGAAGCAAACTAGGATAGGCAAAAGAAGTATTTTGACCTAAAGCATAAATCTGTTGAATTTTCCTCTATGACTGGCATTGTGGCTCCAGCTTTGGCGGTGTCGCTACATGGAGCTCTCAAAAAAAGGGAAAAAATATTTTGGTCCAACGCTTCAACTCCTTGTAGTGCTGCCACAATGCTGGGTTGAGATCTAGGAGATTCTGAGAGAATTTGAAATATTATCTATGGGCACTACGGCGTGGGGAATTCGGGTGTCATGGTGCTAAACCAAATTAATGCTTTTTAAATATTAAAAACAACAAAACCCATTAGGCAAACCACCTCCACCTTCTGTCAGGAAAGAAAGGGAGATGAGAAGGAAGGAAATAGAAGGAAAAGGAGATAATTTGGAGTCCAAGATTAAGAAATCGTCTGTCTGGCCCCGTATCCTATTTCTGATTTTAATTCACAAGTATTTATAAAGAGATGTTATTTTAAATATGTTTTTCTTAAATTTGAGATAAGTTTTGCCATATAACTTTTATTACATTAATATATTATTATATTATCCGTTCTTGACAATTTGATTGTAAGAATGCAAAATTTCACCAGTCAGTTCATTCTATATGAAGTTCTGAAAAATAGTAGTACCTTTGAACCTCAGCTTAGTTAGTAAGGTGTGTTAATTTATCATTTTACACATCCTCTATGAAATTGGTTAAATTATGGAAACTTTATATAATATCTAAAATTTTAAGTTTTTATAAAATTTGTCTTTATTTATACATGCTTTCAATTTCAATGTTATATACTGCATTTACATTTTCACACATTTTATAACATTCTCGAGCTCTTATGTGAAGAAAAATAAGTACACTCTCAAACTCTCTAATTGGACCCAATATGGACATATCTTTGTGATTGATTTTTCTATTTTGTTCTGACTCAGAGATGACTCTACTCTACATGTGGGAGGTGAAAGTTAGGAGTTATAAGTGGGCATTAAGGCATGCATTATGCTTTCCATTTTCATATGAAAAGTGGTATGCCAAACAATGAAGTAAATGACAATTTTAGTCTTTTGTTATTTTTCATTTTGAATTTTGAATTGAACTCTATTATAGGGCTGGGGAAGGGTAGCCTATTGAGTTTCATACTCACCCTATTGTTTATAATACTTCAAGCAAGAGTATGAGTTCGCTGAGTAGACTAAGTCTAATAGAAAGTAGAAAGTTTGATTTTGATAGTTATCTATACTTTTGGGGAAGCGTAGCTTATTTTGATGAGTTTTGATTTGATTTTGAGTTGATTTGAGTTTTGATTGAACAAATTTGATTTATATCGATTTTATACCCAAATCATTAAGGGAAATGCCAGGGATGACATTTTTTTAAGGTAGGTAGATTGTAATAACCCGTATTTTGATTTTGCCAAATTTTTTCTGGAGTCATTATAACTACAAATCTCAGTCTGTCTTCGCCATAGTATTTTGATCAGAATATTTTGATTATACAAATTTTTAGTAATTTTTTAGGCGCCGGTGAAAATCCTTAAGAATTTAGTACCTATCGGCACAAGTGAAGATTTTAGGACCGTCACGTGTCTGATTTGCAAATCGATTTCACTGATAATTTTTAAAAAAACATGTTTTATTTTATGAATATTTTTATGTAATTTTTAAAGTCCTAAAATGATTTTTTGAATTTTCTATTAAAAATATTGATTAAATTAATTATATAATATTAAATTATTATTTTATTATAAAAATATCTAATGTTGCTAAAGCTTTTAAAAAGAAAAAAAAAAACTTTTTCCCTTCTCATTTCGGCAATCAGAGAGTTGGCTTGAGGAAAAAGAGTGAGAAATAAAGGAGAGAAAAAAAGAAATTTAGATTTGGAGGTCGCGGTGTGATTTTTGTTCATCGAGCTAGTTAGAAAATTTACTCCTCTCGCTATAAGGAACCTTTACCCTATTTTTGATTTCAAAGATTTTATATTTTGATATTTTTCTGATCAAATTTATATTTTCGTCATAAAAAATATGAATAATTTTATATTGGTAAAATTTTTACCGCGAAACTTTTGTATGTCATAGATATCATGATTATGAGCATTTTGAGTATTTATTTGTGATTTTTCACCTGATGATTTTGAAAATATAGTGATTTTTTTCTACCAAAAAATTTATTTTAACGTATAAAAATAGTAGTGTAGTACAATAAAAGTTTTTTAACATTGTTTTATATAATTTTTGGTATTTTGATAATTTTATAAAAATGTGCATTTTGTCTAATATAACTATATTGTTGCGAGGTCCCAAGTCTTGGATGAGAAAAATGGAGGGTTGTGTTAAGTAGTCGATATATAGCGTAAAATTTATTGAATAATCATGACATGAATCCTTGAAAAAATTATGTTAATGCTAGAGCGTCCCTTAGAAGCAATGCGCTGTATGACCTGAATACAGTGACAAGTGTGTAAGGGCTGCTGCACTGGCGCCCGGGTGCAGTATTAAATAGGCAAGAGTTCCCACTTTAAGGACAGATGTGGGCAAAGAAGCTAGTCCATGAAACTAAAATTAGGATAGGAACTTGAAATATTGGTTCATTTATAGAAAAATTAATAAAATTAATAGATATTATGATCAATATAAAGATAAATATTATGTGCATTCAGAAAATTAAATGAGTTGGAGAGAAGACTAAGGAGATTGATACTTTAGATTATAAACTATGGTATTTCGGTATGAGTCATACTAGAAATGGGGGTATGTGTGATTTTAGATAAGAATTTGAAGGATAATGTTATAAAAATAATAGAATTGGAGATAGAATACAGTTTTAAAGATTGTTGTTGATACTAATATTGTTAATATTATAAGTGTTTATGCTCCTCAAATAGGTTTGTATATGAGTTTAAAATTAAAATTTTGGAATAACTTAGAAGAATTAATACAAAAGATTTTTCTTGAAGAAAGAGTTTTTATTGGAGGAGATTTAAATGGACATGTTGGTTGAGAGGTTGATGATTTTAAAAGCATTCATGGTGGCTGTGAGTTTGGAATGACAAATGATGGTGGTAAGATCATATTAGATTTTTCTTTAGCTTATGATTTATTAATAGTTAATATCTTATTTAAAAAAAGAGATTAGCATCTTATCACTTATAAAAATGGATCTTGTAAAACACATATTGATTGTTTTCTTATAAAAAAATAGATCGTTTATATTTCAAAAATTGTAAAATTATTCTGAATGAAGATTTTTGTACCCAACATCGATTATTAGTTTTGGACTTTAAGTTAAAGGTGTAGAAAATAAAAAATAAAGTAAAATAATTTTTTAGGATTAGATAAGGACATTTAAAGAATATTAACAAAAATATTTTTAGAGTAAGATTTTAGCTCTTAAGATTTTGTCTGGGCATGAGGATGCTAATATTATGTGAAAAAATTGACTAGTGATATTAAGAATGTTGCAAAAGATGTGTTTGGAGGTTCGAAGGGAAAAGCTCAAAATAATAAAAATGGGTGGTGGTGGAATCCAAATGTATAAAAAAAGATAAAAAATAAGAAGATTTATTATAAAAATTAATTTAGATGTAAAAATTCTAATAATTAAGAAAGCTATAAAGAAACTTGTAAGGAATCTAAGAAAGCTACGCAAATAGCTTAGCTTTTAATGATTTATTTAATAGATTAGATAATAAGGAGGGCGAAAGATATAGGGTTCCAGTGAAGTGTATTAAGGATTTAGTTCAAGTGAAGTGTATTAAGGATGAAGATAAAAAATTACTTTTCTTAGAAGATGATATTCAACAAAAGTGGATGAGATATTTTGCTAAACTTTTTAACGAGAAATATGAAAATACGATTGACTTTATTGACTTTAGCATCCTAAATGAAAATAAAGATTTTTTTTATCAGCGTATTAGTAAAATTGAAAGTTAGAGAGACTTTAAAGAAAATGAAGTGTGAAAAAGCTGTTGGACCTTATGATATTCCAATAGAGATGTGGAAAAGCTTAAGAGATAAAGGAATTTATTAGCTTATTAAACTTTTTAATATTATTTTGAAGACTAAAAAGATACCAGATTAATGGAGAATGATTGTATTAATTCATATTTTTAAGAATAAAGGTGATGCGCAGAAGTGTGCGAGTTATGGAGCATAGGTTGCGACGTGATACTAATGTTTCTCAAAATTAATTTGGATTCATGCCGGGTAGGTCTACTATGGAAGCCATACATTTATTGAGAGGTTTGATGGAGAAATATAGAGAGAATAAGGAGGATTTATTTATAATATTTATTAATTTAGAGAAAGCATATGATAAAGCTCCAATAGAAGTGTTATGGAGAGTTCTTGAAAAGAAATAAGTTAATAACACTTATATTCAAATCATTAAAGATATGTATGTAGGAGCTATTACTTGTGTTCAAACATAAGGTGGTTTGACCAAGTATTTTTCTATTTAGGTTGGATTACATCGAGGATCAGCCTTAAGTCCATATATTTGCTTTTGCTTTAGTCATAGATGTTCTCACTAGACATTTGCAAGAGGATATACCTTGGTGTATGCTTTTTTCTGATGATATTCTTCTTGTTGATAAATCTAAAGAGGGAGTTGAAGATAAACTTAAATTATGGAGGTCAACCTTAGAGTCTAAAGGTTTTCACTTGAGTAGATCTAAAACTGAATATATGGAGTGTAATTTTACTAGTAATAGTCCTAGTGAGGGGATTGTGACTTTGGGCGATCAAGTCATTAAGAAGAGTACACATTTTAGATATTTTGAATCTATTGTTCAGATATGATGAAATAGATATCAATAGAATTCAAGTTGGATGGTTAAAGTGGATGAATGCATTGGGCTTGTTGTGTGACAGAAAAGTTCCCCTCAAACTTAAGAGAAAATTCTATAAGATTGTGGTGAGACCTGCAATGCTTTATGGTGCTGAATGTTGGCCATTAAAAGAGAGCATAATACTAAGTTAAGTGTTGTAGAGATGAGGATGCTTAGGTGGATGAGTGGCTTTACCCTTGATATATCGTGAAAAAATTATCTTGATCAGGCATGAATCTTGAGGCAAAATCAAGCCGGATACTTCAAAAAATTAAATCTGGGAGCATCTGAACTCCGATTTCAAAAAACTTACAGTCAAACTGAGTGTCTCAAAAATACAAATCCAATGACACCAAATTCAACTCAATCCGAGCCCAAATGAGTCCAAATCAAAGACCCGAAGCATTGTTGGAAAGTTCAAACCACAATTTGAGTTAACAAATGGTGTCCAAACATAATCTGCTTATAGTCGAATCGAGCGACTCAACAAAACAAATCTAACGAGTCCAAGGTCGCCAAATTCCGACATCATTAAGACCTTCAAATGCCTGACGAACGGTACATAATCAAGGGATTCAATCTCGGCCGTCCATACGACCACTTCCTATTTACCCCTGATCTCTCACCTATTTACAAACCATGCCACTCCAGAATATCTATAAATAGACCCTTCATTTCTCATGAGAGGGGACCCAAGCAAGAAGAAAAAAGAAGAGAAGAAGAATAGGAGGGAAAAAACACTTCGACCACCGTCGGAATTCTGCTCGACTTTCACGGAACACTGGAATTCTGCCCAAGTAACGCCAGAGTTTCACCTAAACTCCAAGTGTCGCCGGAATTCCGCTCGACCTCCAAGTGACGTCGGAATTCTACTCGACCTCCAAGTGTCGTCGGAGTTTCACCCAAACACCAAGTGAGACTGGAGTTTTACTCGAACTCCAAGTGATGTCGGAGTTCTCCTCGGCTGCCAACTAACGTCAAACTTCTACTCGACGCCGGACCTCCGCTCGTCGCCAAGTTTCTACCCAACGTCAAACTTCTACCGGTTATCGAACTTTCGTTGAACATCTATCTGATGATGGATTTCTATCCATTATTGGACTTATATCTGACGTCATCCTTCTGACCTTCGTCATTAGACAACAGTCCTTCCGACCTCTGTCGCCCACCGACTAAAGTCTTTTTGACTTACGCCGCTCACTGACTATATTCCTTCTGGCCTCCGTTGCCCGCCGACTACGGTCCTTCTGACTTACGTCGCTCACCAGTTATAGTCCTTCAGGCCCTGTCTCCCGTCGACTACGACCCTTCTAACTTACGTCACCCACCAATTACAGTCCTTCGGACATCCGTTGCCCGTCGATTACGGTTCTTTTAACTTACGTCACCCACCAACTACAGTCCTTCCAACCTCCATCGCCCATCGATTACGGTCCTTCTGACTTACGTCGCCCACTGACTATAGTCCTTCTGACCTCCATCACCAGCCGACTACG
>CM039721.1:75989217-76051717 GCA_022539455.1 Dendrobium nobile | reverse complement strand
AAATCAATTGATGAATAATAGTTTCCAGAAACAGTGAATAATTTGGAAGTTTAGGCATCATGACCAGAGTGTTAATTTTTCCCAATCCTATTTAATTGGCAATATTCACCATGTGATGTAAACTAATGGCTTGATAAATATCACATTGTTATTCTTATAAATGCCACCTTCATGAATCATGACTAGTGAGCTAGCGCACACTGGAATTTTTATTAACTTTTATAGAGAGGCCGGGGGACAAGTAGGAAGGACAAATTTTTAAAATGATATCTTTAAAAAATTATTTTCATCAAAACGAATTAAAATAAATAAATTAATTAAAAGTGATATCAGTTGTTACCTTTGGCAACAACTAGCTATTGAGCTGGTAGATGAACTGGCGGCAGACTGACTGACATGGCGGGCAAGCTGACTTCCGGGCTGAGTTTGCAGATCAAAATCACATCAAGTCTTTAGTTGTGCTACCGAATGGTTACTTTTTTGTTTTATTTAGTTTAAAGTATGACTTATAAATACATAGTTTAGTTTAAATTTATATATACTTATAAAAAAATGAAAAATAAAATCAACGACTGGTTAGTTTTTTCTCTTTTAAATTGATATCATTTTAAAATAAACCATTATAATTTTACTTTAATTAAATAAAGAAAGAGAAAAAAGATAACGACTTGATTCTTTTTTTTTTTTGTAAAGAAACTTTATATTTATATTAAAAAAAATCTGTCAGCTTAATTACATATATAGTTTAATTAAAATTTATATATATTTATTAAAAAAATTTTAAAAAGAGACGTTAAACTAAAATAAGTAAAATTAACTATTTAGTTTTATTTAATTTATAGTATGACGTCATTTAAAAATAAATCATTATAATTTAATTTTCTTTTTTTAATTCATTTCTTAGTTTTTTCCTTTTATTAAAATAATTATTTAAAATTTATATATGTTTATAAAAAACCAAAAAATAAAAGTTCAGAGAGAAAAAATAACCAGTTAAGAGAGCTAATGACTTGGTGTTCTTTCTTTTTTGTTCCTTTTTTAATTTTATTTTCGTTTTTTGTGTTCTATATAAAAGATATATTTTTCTTTTTTTTTAATAAATGATACTATTAAAAATTTAAAAACTGTCAAATAAATTTTAATTTTACTATTTCTTTTTCTCTTGTTAAGGGTTTTTTTTTTCTAATTCCGATTATATAAAAGTAATAAAGTATCTAGTCATTAGCACAACTAATGATATGATGTGGTTCACCAACTCAGCCCGCTAGCTCACCAGCCAGTTCAATAGCCAACGAAATAAATTTATTATTTTTTAGTTCATTCTGATGAAAATAAATTTTAAATGATATTGTTTTAAAAATTTGTCCCAAGTAGGAGGGGTTATTACAAAAAAGAAAAGATCCTGTACACAATTGACCCAATGGGCCATTAGATGGGATAATTACTATGTACTTTACAAATAACTCATATGCAAAGAAGTCCTAAGCCATGAGGTGAACTTGGACCCAGGAAGAGAGAATCATATGAGTAACAATCCTTAATCAAGCCTGCAAGTAAAGGATTTTGATTCTTACATTTGGGTAAAATGAATGGTGGAGAAGAAGCCAATTGTTTCACTCAAAACTATGTATCTTAATAAATGATGACGCCTAAAAAAAATGCATGAACCAATGATATTGTAGAATCCAATTAGGAGTAGCATCTCTCAAGAAGGAATAGATTTATACAAAATGTTTGTTGTTTTGTATTGATATATGACTCGACAATCAAATTGAATTTGATTGATTTTCATAAACTTATTCAATGTGTTATTGTGCGTATATATTTTTGTGGACTTGTCAAAAAATGTAAATTGTGTACATGTACACTCATATTCATACATGAATATTTATTTTTGTATTTGTGCATGAATATATGGATTGCCTAAGCTTATATTCATACATGCATGTTTGTATGAATAATACATGTCCTATGCCATTTTATATTTTATAATTTATATAAAACTTACAATTATGCTTCAGATTCATTAGGACAAGTATACTTCTTAATTACCAAAAAAATTGTTTATTTATGATTTAGTTGACAACACTTTTTTTTATTATTTCTTTTTTATTTTATTTATTTTGTAATATATTATAAAAAAAATGTTTGACTTCTAACACAATTTTATTGATCGGCACAGAGGCCTTCATATTGTTAAAGGTGGAAACACAACATCTATATGGCATCAGTGTTTTGAACATCAGAGGCGAAAACAAAGACGATATGTTTGCTGACAACTGTAAATAATGCGAAGGAAGGCCCACATGGAGCTGACAGTGACTTAGACACCAAATCATGTGGATGCAAGCCTTGTACTAATTGGGTGGCAGGGGCTGTTTTCAGCCCCGGGTTTACCCAAAAAAAAAAAAAAATGGGTGGCAGAATATATATATATATATATATATATATATATATATATATAACTCAAAATACTTAAACCTAATTTAAATATTTTTAAAAATAACATAAGTTATTTAAGAAATTAGAAACCTTTATCAAATATGCTTTATCCAAAATTTTAGAATAAAAAAAAAGAAGAAAAAGTAATGTCAAACAGTTGACTTTTAGCTTAAACTTGGTTCGTTTACAAGTGAGAAGAAGAGGCGTTGCAAATTTGGGAATTAACGCTTTTGAGCGCGTTGAATTTTGACAAATTAAAGCCATGCGATTTCATGAGCCGACTCTGCTTGGCTGCGAAGCGGCTTGAGAAGAAGCCTTCAAAGGAAGGCTCCTTGGCGGTGCGCAGGAAAAAGGCGTAGCCCAGCATGAAGTAGAGGGACGTTGTGAAGAAGCAGATGGGTTCCATCACGTCCCATGAAAGCTCCCAGAATGTCAGTCGCATAAAGCCCGCAGTTTGGATAAGCAAAAGGCCCAGCCCAGCCCATAGTTCTCTCTTCACCTGGGCCTCTGCCTTCTTATCTATTGCCGCCTTCTCAACCTCCATCTCCTTCAGCTCGTTTGTTCGTACATCCTCAGCCACGCGCGGGATGGGCTGGGGAGTGATCACGCTCTCAATTGCCCGAGCAAGCTGTGCGTGCGAAGAACAAGTTAATTAATCGATTATATTTTGCAAAATTATCTTCAGCATTGTAATGATATACCATCGTTTTAGTTTTAAACGTTTAAAATTGTAGAGGACTCGGTTGAAATTAATTCAATTTAGTTCGAAATTGCTTGATGTAATTAAGATACTAAACTGCCACATAAATAAATGTACAAATGTAAGCCTTCGATGGAATCAAGATATTAAAAGGTGAATTACGTTCCACCAATTTGCACAGGAAAGAAAAGGGCCGTATTGACGGAAGAATTACCTGCTCAGGGCGAAGGAAGACGACATCTGCAAGGACGATGACAGCGCCGGAATGGTCGAGCGCCGCCGCGATTTCCTGCGCACATTCGTCGGATCCGACGGCTGCCTCGCGGCAAATCTCGGCAAACTCCGAATATCCCACATAGCTGCTCGGAATCCCTCTCAACTTCGCCCTCGCAGCCTCGATCTGCGATGCCTTGAGCACTTTTCTCAAATCCGCCACCGAAATCACCATTTTGGACATTTCCCCTCCCTCCTCCCTTACATGCAGCGGCGGCACGAAAGAGTCAATCCGGATTCGATCCTGCATCATGGATGATCGGATGCGCTCGATCAGATTATCGCCAACAGGGAGAGGATTCCGAATGGATGTCGGCAGCACGGCCGCCCCCGATTGGGAGATTGATCGCCGCTGGAGAAGGATCCGGCGATTCGAGGTGCCGGCGGTTGTGCTGCCGGGGAGGAGCCTCCGGAGATCTGGCGAGGGAGGAGGGTGGGCTGCGCGAGTGGAGGAATACTTGGTGAGATGGAGGAAGCGCCCGGAAAGCATTTTGCGGAGCGCCATGATTTGATCTGACCTGCTCAACAGTTTCCTCTTCAATTTATGTTTTTCAGCCCTGCTTTGGCCTTCTTTGACAGTTCCGAGAGGAAAGGAGATTTCTTGGGAGATGAAATTATTTTAGAATTGCAGTGAGGAAGAATTCTGAGAATGCGTTATTTATAGTGACAGACAACAAGTGCCGAGCTCAGGCCAGGAATCGACAAGCCGAATACGCGACATTGACAGTGATTTTTTTCAAGGCAAAATTTTAAAAACATATTATATAGATATTTAAATATTAAAAATAGATCATATTCACATTTGAAGATTCGTTTTTGTTCTTTTCTAATTTATTTATGATTATGTTGTAATATTTTAAAATTTTGTATTTCACATCCAAAATTTATTTTAGTGCAGTTTCCAAAATAAAAATGTATATACACATTACACGCAACGCAAGCATGAATATAGTTTTGGTGGTTCAGTTTATGTGAGGTGAAATATAGCAAAGCAGTTTCTTGTAAAAAATTGTGTTTAAAAGAGATTTTATTATTGCTTAAAAATTAATTCTTCTGTTGAGCTCTCCTTTGGCTCTTTTTTATGTAGGTTCTGAATTTTGTTAGACAGAAATTGAGGTTAGTTACAAAGATATTAAAATGGTTTAATTTGGTCGAAAACTCGAATTGAATATTATATTAATTCATTAAAAATGCTGCTTTTCACGTACAAAACTCTTAATTTGAAAAATAAAATCTATAAATTGCTTTTTGGGGAATTATATATGTATACATATAAATTTAGTTACAATATCAAAAAAAAAAAAAAAAAACTTTTAACAAAAGATAGCACATCACAGTCAGTGTACAAAATATAGGCAACTACACCAACGACTATCTCCTCAAAAAATAGCAGCAACTAATACCACTACACTGAATACCTGAAGCAACAAATAAAAGCTAGAAAATAGGAATAGAATTTAGCAGACATTCTACTGCGCGCTAATCAGCAAATAAAACACTACTAACAAACTAACTAATATACTTCATTAAATAGGAAACACAAAATATTTCTTAAAGACACGGTAAGAACAACTTCTTTTTTTTTCGAAGAAGGGAAATTTTCCTTTTTAACGGGAAGAACGACTTTATTCAACAATTCCTCACTTGAATTGAATGTTTGAAAACATTCAAATTAATAAGTATTTCAGCGTGAAAGCGCCAAGCATCTTCTTAAATTTTGGGAATGCAGCCGGCTTGAAAGGCTTTGTAAGAATATCTGCAACTTGATTTTCACTTCTACAATATAGAGATCAATAAATCCACCAATTGAGAGATTCCTTATAAAATGAAACTTCACATCTATATGCTTGCTTCTTTCATATAAGGTCAAATTTTTCAGGAGCTTTATTGCTAAATTGCCATCGATCACAATTAGGGGCGGATCCAGCTTCTTTTTTTTTGTGGGTAAAAAAAACATTTTTTTTTAGTGATGGGCAAAATGCTTAGGATTGATAAAATTAGGGCAAAAAATATTTTGAGGGGGGGGGGGGGGGGGGAATACCCAAAATATTTCAAATTATCCCATCTATGTATTTTAAAATAAAAATTTGAGGGTGCCCACCCTCACTCCTTGGTGGATCCGCCTATGATCACAATTGATAGAAGTGGCTCCTTATTGAATTGTCAATGCATTGAATTCAATTTCGTGCATTTGTTCCATTCTCATGAAAGTCTCATGCATTTATTGTCAGATTGACGGAGGTATGAACCAATCTGCAAAAGTAACAATAAAATCTGCCCAACAAATCTCTATATTCATCTTACCCTAAAATTTCTCATGCTATTATCATATCCATCATATCTCTGCTTCTGCTTCAAATAGGAAAATTTTAAGTGATCATTTTTTTATTTTCTTGGCACTACATGTTGTCAAATATTTTCTTTACCTCAACAACTAGTCCTCTACTATATGTGACTCTATGGCTCCCTTGAACAACGGGCTTCAGCTTATAGAATATCTATAGATACATATCCCCCTGTCTCCTTGTGTCCCACCTGTCTACTCTGAGCATCACATACAGCCTATGCAAAGCATGCTTGCTAGCTGCATCAAATTGTCCAACCTCACTAGAGCTACTATTGCACTATGTTCATTATGTACTTCCTGATCAGTAGGGTCCATCTAGCCACTAATAAAATTCTCTTTCATAATCAATAATACAAAAGCTTAACATACATATATGAATATGCAATTCAATCAATCAAATGTATAAATAAAAATCTATAATATCCAACTTCTACCCCACTCATAATCAATTCCTAAAGCTCTTGTTATAAGTCAATTCTTTCAACGCCCTTTTTGATACAAATTGTAATGCCCCATTCTTTAATTTGAAAAGAATTATTTATTTTATCTTTTTAATAAAGCAATCAGAAGTTCTATAAATCATCAAAATAATAAATCCATATACCTAGTAAAAGCAACTAGAAATCATATACCTTAAAATATTTCAATATATTCCTAAAATCAATATATAATAGCTAGGAGATCGATCAGTATAATTATTACTCTACACAAACTCTTGTCTACAAAAGAATAAAAGAAAATACAAATAAAATTAAAAGAAAATTTGATGAGGATCTTTAACAATTTCAATATGATTGGTATTGACCATTCTATGACCTGAAATCATAAAAATTAACATAATGAGCATAAATTCGAACAAATAATCAAAATTCTATCACTATTTTCAATGCAAGATAAAAGAATAAATGTATATTTAGTTCTAGTCAATATCAATCATGACAAAATATAAGTAATTAAAATCTCAAAAATTAATAATAAAATCATATGATCAATAAAGTTGGAAGTGGTTAACTATCAAACTATAAGAAAATCAATAAAGAGGAATATCGCCACTACAAGAAATTCATCAATTATCGGCAGCCTTGACCGGCGATTGTCTAGCCACCGGTACTAACGGCGGTTTATCCGGCGGTTTGGCCGCCGGTTAATACGGGCGGCCCAACCGGCCGTTATGCAAGCTTATGCCGCCGGAAATAGCGACGGTCACAAAACTGCCGGCCTTAGAAGTACCAGCGGTATACCGGCAGCTAAAACCGCCGGTGTTAAGTGATTTAATTGCCGGCGGTTTAAGCCGCCAGAACACCGCCGGTAAAAGCACTAAAATTAACCAGCCTAAGCCTCCCATTTCATTTCTTATCTTCATCTCTCTCTCTTCGGCTGCGCTCGCCCCTCTCCTCCGCCCGCCCTCTCGCGCGACCGAGCTCTCTCTGACCGCCGACGAGCTATCTCCGGCCGCGGACGATCACACTGGTAGCCCACGAACTCCCCACTGCAAGGTTGCCGACGAACTTGTATTTCCCGTGCGCGAAGCTGCCTCCGAGGTTAGTTTTTTTTTATGTATTTTGTCATGGATGTTCTCACTAGACATTTGCGAGAGAATGTACCTTGTTGTATGCTTTTGTTGATGATATTTTACCTTGAAGGTAAACTAGGTCAACTATAGAGTCTAAATGTTTTCGCTTGAGTAGATCTAAAACTGAATATATGGGGTGTAATTTTAGTAGCAATAGACCTAGCGAGCGGTTTGTGACTTAATTTGGGCTTTACCCGTACAGATAGAATATGGAATGAGCATATACATGAAAATGTTGGAGTACCTCCAGTGGATGATGAGAATAGAATGTCACCTTAGATGTACCTTGGTGTATACTTTTTGTTGATGATATTCTACATGTTGATAAGATTAGAGAGGGAGTTGAAGGTAAACTCGAATTATGGAGGTCAATTTTGAGAGGAGAGGAGTGACCCGTCTTAGGGCCATGTTCACGGACATTAGAAAGTCCGGGCAGCATCCAATATAAATTGGAGAGGACGTATGGGCTGATCTGAGTAGAGCCCTGAGTTCACAAAAATAAAAGAGAATAATAAGTAAAATATAGCATCTGACTGTGGGGGTTTAGGAAGCTCTCTTCATACTGGTGGATCTGTTCCTCATACGGAACATAGACGACGACTGGTAAGAGTTTTAAATTAGTTTATTAAATATATCTATCTTCTTAAAACTATATCTTATATTTTCAAAAAGAGTACCTTGGTCGGGAGCTAAAACCACTGGAGTTGTATACAAGAACTCATCAACATCAAGCTGACCATCAGTGGGTTGATGAAAAGGCTAAGAAGGCTCATGTGAGTATAATTTTTTAGAGTTTGGGAATAGAAATTTATTTTAATAAAACTAATTGTAATATTAATATATTTTATGGATTTATTCTCGCAGGATAATTTTGTACGAGCTCAGGAAAGTTGGCAGTCCACTGGTGAGGGATCATCTTCAGGATCGACCCAGATTTTTGAGTATCATACATGGTCAGATGTTGTTGGTGGAAGATAGAGGGGGAGGGTATATGGCTTAGGTTCACAGGGCTATGTATATGAGGGCAGTTCATCCACCTCAGCATTTTATGATCCAAGTGGAGTTGAAGAAATTGTAAGCCAGAGGGTTGCAGCGCTGACTAGAGAGATTGAATAGATGAGAAAGGTTCAAAATGAAATGCAAGCAGAGCTGCAATCCTACAGAGATGAAAATCAAAGGAAGAAAGAGAAAGAGACGGAGCAGCCACATGCATCTCCAGACAGCGAGGATACAGTTGAGGATTAACACTTTTTTTTATGTTTGATGAACTTATGATGATTTGATTGTAAACTTATTTGGTTGAAGTTATTGAACTTAGAACTTTGGTTTGATGAACTTGGTTAAACTTGTGAAGTTAGAACTCTGGTTTTATTTATTGTTTTGTTTGGTTTAATTTATGAATACATTTGTGATAATTGCTGTGATGGATTATAGTGATGTGTTGCCCAAAATTATGGTTATTATTTTCTGTGCAGGTTTAGAGTTTATGATGAAAATCCCTCAAATAGAGGGGAGACTCTCAATTTTTTTTAGGTGCTACAGGTTTCCGACGGCTACCCGGCGGTTTAGCCGCCGGAAACTTCGATACCGGACAGCTGATTGACACCGTCGGAATTTCCTTATAACCGCCAGTCTTTTACCGGAGGTTTACCGACGCAGTTCGGCGGTAGTTCTGCGACACGCCGGCGGCTATAACCTCCGGCAATTCCTTCGGCTATGACCGTCGGTTAGCCGCCGGTACATTTCCCGGCGGTCTACCGAGGGTCCAACGACGGTATTTGTACCGGCGGTCAGACGACCGAGAAGCCGCCGGTAAATACACCGACGATAACTGGCGATGTATGCCGCCGGAATGCCGTCGGTGAAATAAACCGCCGGAAAAACACAGCCGTTAACGATTTTCGATGCCATTTTTTTCGGTGGTTTGACAGAAAAGCAGCCGGTTTATTCAGAACCGCCGATTTTTACAAGTAAATAGCCGGCAAAAACTGCCGGTTTTTACAAGTAAACCGCCGGTAATGAGTAAATTTTCAGTAGTGCGCCCAATAAGTCATGTTAGTATGCTATGTTATATTGTATCAATATTAAAGCTATATATATATATATATCAGTTTAATGTACTATCAGGTAAATATCATCATGAGTATAATTATGAAAATTAAGCCAGAACATCCAGTTTTGATATGATATTTTTTCCTTAAATCTATTATTTATCATATATATTAATTTGTCAATCTTATATTATATTACTAATTTATTTTCACATATGACTTTCAATAATCATTTTATAGTCGTCATTATCTACTTGTTGGTATAATTTGGTTAATCAATTACAAGCTACAACTAAGATTAAACCATTGACCTTTTATTTAAAGGAAAGTCCGTCGTCCACTCTCTTACGCAGGGTATTATATTTTAAGAGCTAATACATATTCATTATAGTGTTAACATCTAATTTTTATTACTTACATGCAAATACTATATTTTTTATTTCATTAAGTTAATATCATATATGAAATGCAATAATAAAAAAATATAAAAAAATCTTTCAAATTCATCTACTGTACATTTATTTTCATGCAAATACTATATTTTTTATGTCATTAAGTTAATATCATATAAGAAATGCAATAATAAAAAAATATTAAAAAATCTTTGAAATTCATCTACTATATATACATTTATTTTAAAAAATCATAACTTTTAATTTAACCAATAAAAATATGTTCACTCAAAATGCTCATATTAACAACATCTATCACATATCAAAAGTTATATGGTGAAAGTTTTACCAATATAAAATTATTATCATTTTTTAGTAATTAAATAAAAATTTAATCAAAGAATACAAAAAAATACAAAATTATTAAAATCATAAATAGAATAATTGTTCCTTACAATGAGACGACCAAATCTCTCAATAGGACTGACTGTCAAAAATCACTCGATAACATCCAAATCTAAAATTTTATTTTTCTCTCTCATCACTTTTCTCTCTCTCTCTCTCTCTCTCTCTCTCTATACATATATATATATATATATATATATATATGGACTTTAAAAATTATAGGAAACATGTCTATAAAATAATCAATTTTATTTAAAAATTTCTGGTGAAATTGATTTACAAAACATACACCTAACGATCTTAAAATTCTCATTTGTACTGACATGTGTTAATTTCTTAAGGATTTACACCAATGCTTAAAAATTATAAAAAAATTCTTTATAATTAAAACAATATAATATATATGTTATGACGAAGAAGGTTTATGATTTGAACTTAAAATGACTCCTAAAATATTTATTTATTTGAGATAAAATACAAGTTATTATAATGACACAGTAATAACTATCCCCTAAAAAATAGCAGCAACTAATATCACTATTCTGCTAAATACATAACCAATAGATAAAAGCTAGAAAATAAAAACAAGCTTTACTAGGCTTTAATTATGCCACCAAACAAACTTACTTAAACTATGAAAAAAAAAAACTCTTAAAGGCATGGTAAAAAAAAATTATTCAATATTTTTCAATTAAAATTCACCATTTGAGTTTGATGTATTTAGCATTAATACTTATTTTAATTTTTTTAAATCTCTTTAAAAAGATAATTTTATTTTGCATTATAAATAAATAAATATAAATTTTTTAGTTTAAGAAAAATATAATTTATATTTACAAGCAAATAAATAAGTCATTTTGGTGAAAGTTTTGAAAAAATTTACTGCCCTAATTCAATGCGAATGCTGTTTTCAAAACCATCCCTGCACAAAGGCAAACTATAGAATTATAAATTTAATCAAAATTTTCTATTCATACTATTTCATCGGTTTAGAACAATGTGGGTTTTCTCTTGGGTGGCGTCGTGGCGTTTTCCCGCCGTCGGCGGGGGATTTTCCGCTCTGCTTCTTCAGGAAAGTTGTTATCTACTCTTTTCTCTTGTTTCTCTGTGGTTTTTCTTTCCTTTTCTCCGGCATTTTCGGTATGCCTTCGTCTATTTTGAGAGATCCTGGCTTTTTTGGTGGGATTTCTCACCCTAAGTCTTTTCTTCAAGCTCTTGCTGGTTCTTCTTCTTCTTTTCCTGATCTGAAGCAATCTACCTTTCGTGGTCTTCCTTCTTTGTGGGTTTCTGATGAAGAAATTAAGGCTTTAGCGGAACCATTTAGGTTTTCTTTGGTTGGCTTCTTTCCGGGCAAGCGCCCTCCTCTCGATGCGATACGTAAATTTTTTTTAACCTAAAGTTGAATGGCGAGGTTTCAGTTACTGTTCTGGATTCTACCCATATTTTGATAAAATTGGAGAAGGATTTAGATTACTGTAGGATTTTTTGCCACCGTTCTTATTTGGTTTTCAATTGTTATATGAAACTTACGAAATGGTCGCCGACTTTGGATATCGGCGTTGAGTCGCCTATCATCCCGATATGGATCTCTTTTCCTCACCTCCGTCCGCATTTTTTTGCTCCGAGGATCCTTTTTGGTCTGGCTGAGTTATTTGGCAAACCGCTGAAAATTGACGAAGCGACGTCGGTTGGCTCTCGTCCTTCGAATGCCCGTGTTTTAGTTGAAATCGATATTACTAAAAATTATCCTAAGCAAGTTTGGTTAGGATCTGATTCTTTAGGGTATGTTCAAGAGGTGGTCTTTGACGATTTTCCTCATTTTTGTGGTATTTGTAAAAAATTAGGACACATTTCTGGTAAGTGTATTTTGGGTCCTGTTCCTGTTCCTCCTTCTGTTGCGGATGTTCCTGTGGAAATTATTGCTCCTTTAGGTGGTGAGAAGGGCATTAAGGGTGTAAATGAAGTTGTGGTAAATGTTCCTGAATATGTGGGGATGAATTTGCCATCTGTTGATGATGTTGGTATGTCGCAGGAGAATTTGGTCGTTTCGTTGGATGTAAATATCTGTAACGATGTGCCGCTGGTTGCAGATAAATCCCTATTATCTCCGAATGCCATTCCTTTCGTTCCCGTGTTGCTGGATGGGGGCGTTAGGCAAGGTGTGATTTTGGAGTCTTCGGGTATTGCTTTGGTGCCGGAAGTTGATAATGTAAATGGGAATGTTGAGACTTCTGATAGTTTACCTCTTCATGATATGAATATTATTGGGGATGATAAGGTGATAGATAATGCGGAAGGTGGTGCTGGGGATGACATGCTTGCTGGAGTGGAACCGAGTGGGATTGAGGCTGCGTGCCTGTCGCTGAATGTAGAGGAAGGGATTCAGATTGTTAACAGTGTAGTTGAGATTCCTGTAAAAGAGGTTGATACACTTCGGATGGCTGATTGGGTGGGGAAGTCTTCGGGCAAAGAAATTAGGAATCAGAACAGTTGGTTGATTGGTTCGTCGGAGGAGGAAGTTGATTCTGAATGTTCTGAGTCGGATAATGACTTTTCCCTTGTTCGTTCTTCAATTGCCACTCGGGGAAAGTTTTGGGGGCGTGGTCGTCGTAAAAGATGATTTGGAATGCTTTTGTATTGTTCGTATTGCTGTTTATCTTTTGGAAGGCTAGGCTTTATTGCGATTTGGTGCTACGCATGGATGAGGGCGATGATGTGGTCGGGGCTCACGTCCTGGTCGTTAAGCTGGTGGCAACCGTTTATTTCTGGATGGTCCGTGCGGGACGGCTTGGACGTTTTAAGCCTGGACTGTTTACTGAGCCCACTTTTTGCTTGTAATTCGCATTGTTGTTTGGTCGCTTTTATTTTGCTAGGTGTGTGTTGTATTTTGTAATTTCTTGTTGGCATTTTAATGAATTTTATTAAATAAAAAAAAAAACCCTTTATCAATTAACTGTAGTCTTTTCATCTCAGTCAAATTGCGAAAATATTATCTTGATGAAAGTTAAGCAGGCTCGCGACAACATCAATTACATTTAGATTTCTCAAATTACACGCAGTTTTGAAAACAATTGATGGTGCTTACTTTTAGATTAATTTGATTAGACTTAATTAAGCGTGCTCGACAACATTGTCTTGTCTGGTTTGAAAATTTTTAAAATTTCAAAACAAAAGTTTGAGTGATAATTTCCATCAATTGTACCCATTTTATTTCCTTCTTGGGGGTACAATAGATGCATCACAAGTAGCATGCGTCCAACGTTTCTTTCGTTTCACAAGTTATGTGAACTTCAATGTGAGATTGAGTAAAAATGGGCAGTTCAACAGCTTTTATCTTAATCGGAATTTGAAAATATTTTTACTTACAAATGACAGTTCATTACGACATATTATCGTTCAATCGACTGAAAATGCTACAATATGAACGACTGACTATTATTTATTTTTTATTTTACAAAATAAAAATGACATTAAAGAAAAAAGGTTACACCACAAGATCCCGACCAGGCCACATCAGTAGAGTTATAATCAGTGAAAAACCAAATTAAAAAAAGGGTCCACACGGACTCAAACCGACACCCAGTTGCAAGGGAGGGCCATCCAGTGAGGATACAAAAAAGCAATATCACCACGGTTGCCCAGCCCTAGCCATCACAGGTGCATGCAGAATAACTGCTTCCGCATTGTCCATATCCAAACCAACGAAGGAAGTCGACATCGTAAAAAAAACCAAACAATAAGGCCCAATAAATCATTTCTTTTTCGACTTCCGTTTACGATTTCTAATAACAGTATCCAACAAACCAGTTTCCAAACAATCATCAAAATTTTCCTCCCCTTCAGATAGCAAATCATCGTGTAACCAATCACATTGCAACCTGACACTATTCCTAGCTAGGTGGGCTTGTAAGTTAGCATTAGAAATGATCGAAATAGGCACGTCAACCAGCGAAGCTACACCACCCCCAGGATAATGAACCACATCAATCCCACCTGAGTTAACATCCCCACCATCAGTTGAAGAAATTTAGATAGCCTCCGAAGACTCCACACCACCATTAAATAAATGAGTACCTACATAATTCACACCACAAAGAGGAACTATTAAACTCGCACAGCCAGGGTCCACAGACAGAGGGTCCCCTCCCACAATAACTTCACAGGCCTGAGAGCCACCTGAGCAATTCATGGCAATAGAAATAAGGGCAGCAGGGGATTATACTGGACAAACCAGACTGAAAACCGCGACAACATCAGCATTAACAAAAGACAAATCAACCATCGAATTAACAGGCAAAAAAACAGGCAAAACCGAATAAAAAAAAAACTTCCTCCTCTTCAACAATAGGGGGAGATGGAGTAGTGGAGGGAACATTATTAACCAAGCAAGGGGGAGGGCTTATAGCACCTGCAGCATTAGAATTCATGCCCGCATTATCTAAAATGATCACAAAATAAGAACTCATGCCCGCTTCCTTACACTCACTAGAATCAGCACAGTAAACATTTTCATTAACCGAAACAACATGATCCTCTGCCAAAGCCACAGTAACAACCTCACAGCCAACAGTCCCTAAAATCGAAGTAACCACTGGGTTTGGATCCTCCTCAACCTTCTCCTCATTAACAGCCAAAGAGAATACACCCAAAGCATGATGCTTAACATTCCCAGCCATAAGAGTACTATTAGAATTAGACAGAGGAGCCGAAGCACAATGACTTCTAAGATGGCCCAGACGCTTACAAGTCGCAAAGAAATCAGGAAAAACCTCAAATTGCACCTTTTGTATATACCCATAAACCTCTGGCCCGAGACAAATTTGAGAAGGATAAGTTTTAGTAATGTCCATCTCCACCAAAACATGCGCAAGGGATGGCCTAGATCCTACCGAAGTGGCAGAATCAACCTTCAAGGGTCTACCGAACATAGAACCTAAGGCGTGTAGGATACGGGGAGAGTAAAGATGAGGTCTCAGGTTAGGGAAGGAAACCCAAATCGGTATGACCAGATATTCACAGCCGATGTCCAGTAGGGGAGACCATTTATTGAGCTTCATGAAACAGTTATTCACCAGATATGAACGATGGCAGAAAACACAGCTATAGTCTAGGTCGTTAGAAAGTTTAACCAGAACATGCGTCTGATCAAGCACCGTTACAGAGAAATCAGAATTTAGTTTCAGAGCGAAAAAAATTTATGAATAGCGTCTAGAGACGAACAGTCACGACCCGACCCGAGACGAGACGGATCCCGCCCGCGCCGGATCGCGACGGAGGGTAGCTAACCAGGATCTGGCTTTGGATTAGGTTACTGAACTGATCTTCCAAATTCTTAACTCAACAGAAACACACAGAACAACAGAGCTACTAAAAACATCAAATGCAGCGGAACAAAACATCTATCTTTTCATTTCCTCAAAATAATCATCTACAGAACAGTACATGGCTTTCAACAGAAAGAAAGACAGAACAGGAAAGCCATGACTGTACAAAAATCAAAAGTACAAAAGTACCTAATCTGATCAGACTCCGGAATCTAATCCTGGACCTCCTTGCCCTTCCCAGAACCTGAAAACCACCAGAAAGCAAGGGTGAGCTCAACAGCTCAGCAAAGCAACAAACCACCAATCTAAATTCTCAGAAAACAAAACCAAACTTATCAGACAGAAATCAGATCAGAAGTCGGAACAGAATCGGAAATCAAAACTTACGGACAGATATCAAATCACATCAGAGTCGTACAGATCGTATCAGAACAGAACAAATCAACAGAGTCAGAAACAGAAATCAGAATCGTACGGGTCATATCATATCATAATCACAATTTCGTACAGAACAGAACAGATACAGAAAATAGTACAGATACATATAGCGAAATGCCCTGACACTGACGGAATCTCTACGGATTCCGGCCCCTTATGCCTCCCTTCCCAGACACTGACTGAATCTCATAGGATCCAGGCCCCTTATGTCTCCCTTTGTGCTCACGGCACCAAAACAGATGTGCTTATAGCACCAAAACAGAATTCATCGGATCCGGAACAGAACAGATATCAGATTTCAGATTGAGCTCATTTCAGATTTCCCGTTTCACTAACTGAATCTCATAGGATCCAGGCCCCTTATAACTCCCTTTGTATAGCTTATACACATAGCATTTCAATTCAGAAGAAATTCGGACAATTCCGAAATTACCCAAAAATCGGGCAGCACAACGGCAGTATACGGAATTTACACAAAAATTCCTGCAAAGAAAATTTACCGAATTCGCACAGAATACAGATATCAACATTTCAGAATCTTTATTCTACTGCACAGATAAATTCCAATTTCACAGAAAAATCCGGTCGACTAAAAACACAGTCGAAACAAAAATACCCGGACGAAAATCTTCAGAAAATAACCAAAATGTGCACACTCGGCACGTCAACAATATACAGAAAGTTACGCGGTAAAAACTGAACCGATCAAAAGATACGGACGAAATTCGCTAACGGAAACAAAACCCGGACAGAATATACCGCCAAACACGACGGAACTGAAAATTGAGAAAGGTAGAATGTGCCTTACCTCGAGCACAGCAACTTCCTCAACAGTCACTTCGATCGAAAACGGCTCCGCGTCGTCCGAAAATCCACTTTTCTCCAAAATCCCACGACTTTCTCTCTCCTCAGATATTTAATTTTTATTTTCTGATTTTTCTCTCTCTTCAAAACGACTGAAATCAGCCTTATACTACACAGATCGGCCCGGCCGATCGCAGCATCGTCCCGGGACGATCTGACCAAGAGGATCGGCCTGGTCTCCCTTCAGGGCTATTGCATGGACGATATTTTCTACAGTGCCAATCGGCCTGGCCGATGTCTCCAATCGGCCTGGACGATGCATGCAGAAAATCACCTGGAGCAAAACTGGAGCTGATTTTTCACTGATCGTCCCAGGACGATCCCAGATCGTCCTGGACGATACTGGAACAGATTTTGATATTACAATCTCCCCAACTCAGAAAAATGTCGTCCTCGACATTATCCAGTCCAAACGCAGTCAAAACAAGTACGGGTACGACCGTCTCATATCAGACTCCTTCTCCCAAGTTGCTTCCCGTGCAGTCCGGTGCTTCCACTGGACTTTAACCATCGGAATCTCTTTATTTCTTAACTTTCGGACGTCGTACGCCAAAATAAGCTCTGGCTCTTCCTTGTACGCCAGATTCTCCTGAATCTCCACCTCATCAGCTGACAACTTCTTCCCAGAGTCTGAAACCCACTTCCTCAGAGTGGATACGTGAAACACATTATGCACATCAGGCATAGATTCAGAAAGCAATAGGCGATAAGCAGATTTTCCAATTCTTTCCAAAATCTCAAATGGTCCAACATACCTTGGACTAAGCTTGCTTACCTGACCAAATCTGCTCACACCTTTCATCGGGCTGACTTTGACGTACACAAAGTCACCGACCTGAAATTCAACAAATCTGTGCTTCTGATTGTAATACTTCTGCTGACGATCTTGAGCAGCTTTCAATCTTTCTCTTATCAAATTGATCTTCTGAGCAGTTTCATCAGCAAAAGTGGCCCCCAAAGCCTGCCTATCTCCGAAGGAGGTCGGAGTCAAAGGAGTACGACACTTCCTGCCATACAAAGCCTCGTACGGTGCCATACCGATACTGGACTGAAAACTGTTGTTATAGGCAAACTCAATCAACGGAATATGATCTTCCCAGCTTCCGCTAAAGTCCAGAACACAAAGTCTCAACAGATCTTCCAGTACCTGAATCGTCCTCTCAGACTGTCCGTCGGTCTGAGGATGAAAGGCTGTACTGAAATGCAGTTTCGTACCCAAACCTTGCTGAATGCCTTTCCAAAGTCTGGAAGTAAAACGTCCATCTCGATCAGATACGATCACACGAGGCACACCGTGCAATCTGACTATCTCCTTCACATAAATCTGTGCCAAGCGATCAACTGAATCCGTCTGTCTGATCGGAAGAAAATGGGCTGACTTGGTCAATCGATCTACAACCACCCAAATGGCATCATGTCCTTGTCTAGATCGAGGAAAACCCATCGCAAAATCCATCGTTACCTCCTCCCATTTCCACTCAGGGATAGGCAACGACTGCAACAGTCCACCTGGTCGCTGATGCTCTGCCTTCACCAACTGACAGGCTTCGCATCTCGACACAAACTCTACCACATCTTTCTTCATCCCAGGCCACCAAAACAAAAGCTTCATATCAGCGTACATCTTACCACTGCCTGGATGAACAGTGTAGCCAGAATGGTGAGATTCGTACAGAATCTCCTGCCTCAAGTCTCCAGACACAGGTACCCACAACCTGTTCTTACAGAAAATAGCACCAGAATCAGAAATTCGAAGTTCAGGAGTCTTACCAGATCCAATCTGAGCTATCAACTTCGAATAATCAGAATCTGACTTCTGGGCTTCTAGAATCCGTGCTTCCAAAGAAGACTGAATACTCATCTGAGCCAACTCCAAATCACTGGAGGAAACCACCTCCAACTGCAATCTCTCCAAATCACGAATCAGAAAGTCATCACAGGTAAGCTGAATACCTGAGAATCCAGAAGACTTCCTGCTCAGAGCGTCCGCTACCACATTCGCCTTCCCAGGCTGATACTGAATAGTCAAATCGTAGTCCTTGATCAACTCGAGCCACCTCCTCTGTCTCAGATTCAGATCCTTCTGAGTAAAAATGTACTTCAGGCTCTTATGATCAGTAAAGATCTCACATCTGACGCCATACAGGTAATGACGCCAAATCTTCAAAGCAAAAACTACTGCAGCTAACTCCAGATCATGCGTCGGGTAATTCTTCTCATGTGGTTTTAACTGTCTCGAAGCATAAGCAATTACCTGACCATGCTGCATCAGAACACAACCCAATCCTTTCAGTGAAGCATCACTGAACACCTGGAAACCCTCCGTACCTGACGGAAGTGCCAACACTGGAGCTGAAGTCAAACACTCCTTCAATCTCTGAAAACTAGCTTCACACTCCGGTGTCCAAACAAAAGGTACTGACTTCTGAGTCAGTCTCGTCAGAGGAGTCGAAATCTGTGAAAATCCTTTCACAAACTTCCTATAATACCCGGCCATGCCCAAGAAACTACGTACCTCAAATACCGTAGTCGGCCTTGGCCAATCAGCAACAGCCTGAATCTTCTGGGGATCTACAGAAATGCCTTCTCCGCTAATCACATGCCCCAGAAATGAAATGCTCTTCAGCCAGAATTCACACTTGGAGAACTTGGCATACAGCTGATGCCTCCTCAAAGTCTCCAACACAATCCTCAAATGTCTGACATGCTCATCCTCAGATGCAGAATATATCAGAATATCGTCAATGAAGACGATCACAAACTGATCCAAATATTCCCTGAATACTCGGTTCATCAGATCCATGAAAATCGCAGGCGCATTGGTTACCCCAAAAGGCATAACCAAAAACTCGTAGTGCCCGTACCGAGTACTGAAAGCAGTCTTCACCACATCAGTTTCCTTCACCTTCACCTGATAGTATCCGGATCTCAAATCAATCTTCGAAAATACTGAAGATCCGGAAAGTTGATCAAACAAGTCGTCAATCCGAGGCAAAGGGTACTTGTTCTTGATCGTGACCTTGTTCAAATCTCTGTAATCAATACACATACGGAGTGTACCGTCCTTCTTTTTCACAAACAGAACAGGTGCTCCCCAGGGCGAAACACTAGGACGTACAAAACCTCTGTCAACCAACTCCTGGAGCTGAACTTTCAACTCAGAAAGTTCTTTCGGTGCCATCCTGTACGGAGCTTTCGATATCGGAGCGGTACCCGGAAAAACATCGATAGAGAACTCCACATCTCTATCCGGAGGTAAACCAACCAACTCTTCAGGAAAAACATCGGCAAACTCCCGTACCACAGGGATCTCAGAAACAGAACCAACCTCCAGGTTCAGATCCCGCACCGAAGCCAAAAATACCGGACATCCTTTCTTCCACATCCTGCTCACCTCCAACGCAGAAACCAGACTGGAGAGAACACCTCGTAATCCCTGAAATACAACTCTCTCTCCAGCCACAAGCAAACTCACTTGCTTCTTCAGACAGTCTATCTGGGCCTCATACTGACTCAGCCAATCCATGCCCAGAATCACATCATACGAAGAAATCGGCAATCGAATCAAACTCGATTTCCACTTCTTGCCAGAAATCTCGATCTCACACAAACAAAACTGTCGAGCAACCAATGGATTCCCAGCCGGTAAAATCACAGACAAAGAAACCGGTAAAACCATCGAATCCAAATGTAAAATCTCAAAACAATGCTCGGACAGAAAAGAATGACTCGCTCCAGAGTCAAACAAAACACGACAGGGCTGATCAGAAATATAAACCGTACCTGTCACAACATCCGGAGCATCACGAGCCTCCTGCTGACTCAGACTGTAAACTCGTGGCTGAACTGGAACAGGAGCTGAAGCAACAGAACTACTCTGCTCCCTCTGAATCGTAGGTGGTCTCCGTGGTGCAGAACTAGAACCACCACCTCTACCAGCAAATCCCTCAGGACGTGGAGGAACAGTCCTCGGTCTTCCTGCTGCTGAACCAACAGGTCTGACAAAGCTCTCAGATCGCTGCTCATATCCCATCTGTGGACATTCTGCTATCCGATGTCCCGGCTGACCACATCTGAAACAAAGACCAGCTATCCTGTAGCACTGGCCATGGTGTCGTCGTCCACAACTCTGGCACACAGGTGCCGTACTGACAGATCCAGAACTAGTCGTACTGGTAGCAGTACCAGACGATCCTCCGCTCTTCCTGGAATCTCCAGATCCAGATCCAGGAACAAATCTCCTCTTCCCAGAGGAACCACTACCAGATGTCTCTCCTCCAAACCTCTTCCTACTCGCAGTCCACCGCTGCTGAGTAGCCGTCACGTCATTCTCAATCAGACGAGCTCGCTCCACAAGCTCAGAGAAATCGGTGATCCGGAACGGTATCAGAGGCTGCCTCAAAGTGTCTCGTAAGCCTCTCAGAAATCTGTAGCACCTCTCAGCAGATGTGCTAACCAGCTGCGGAGCGTACCTGGCTAATGCAGTAAACTCAGCCTCGTACTGCATCACCGTCTTGCTCCCCTGAACAAGTCTCAGAAAACTCTCCTGCATCTGCTGTCGTGCAGAAGGGGGAACAAACCAATCTCTGAATACCTCAGTGAACTCCTCCCAAGTGATCAAGGAGTTCAATCTGCCCTGAAATCTGGCTGCTTGCTGGCCATCCCACCAGTGCTCAGCCTCTCCGTCCAACAGAAAAACAGCTAACGGAACTTTCCTGTCTGCAGGACACTGCATCCCGTCAAAAGTCTTCTCCAATCTCCTCAGCCACTCCTCAGCAGCTCTGGGCTCAACAGCGCCCTCAAACCTCGGAGGCTTCAACCTCAAAAATAACTGCAGGTGTCGATCAATGTCCTCAGATCTAACAGTCGAAGCTCTGCTCTGAGTCTCGCTCATCATCTGAGCAACAAGTGAAGCAAACTGTGAAAGCGTATCAGCACCGACCACTGGGGCTGTACTCCCCACTGGTGCTGCCTGATCGTCACTCTGACCGTCTGTCATGTCTGGGTCTGGCTGATCCATACAGAAAATCCAGAAAAATCCGGAAAACTATCACAAAACAACACAAAATAACACAATAAAAAGCCAAACGACCCAAAACTACCTCCCAGACAGACTCACTGATCACTTCCTAGAGCTCTGTTTTACAATCCAACCTGTTTCCAAAACCAGTGCTCTGATACCACAAAAAGACTTGTCACGACCCGACCCGAGACGAGACGGATCCCGCCCGCGCCGGATCGCGACGGAGGGTAGCTAACCAGGATCTGGCTTTGGATTAGGTTACTGAACTGATCTTCCAAATTCTTAACTCAACAGAAACACACAGAACAACAGAGCTACTAAAAACATCAAATGCAGCGGAACAAAACATCTATCTTTTCATTTCCTCAAAATAATCATCTACAGAACAGTACATGGCTTTCAACAGAAAGAAAGACAGAACAGGAAAGCCATGACTGTACAAAAATCAAAAGTACAAAAGTACCTAATCTGATCAGACTCCGGAATCTAATCCTGGACCTCCTTGCCCTTCCCAGAACCTGAAAACCACCAGAAAGCAAGGGTGAGCTCAACAGCTCAGCAAAGCAACAAACCACCAATCTAAATTCTCAGAAAACAAAACCAAACTTATCAGACAGAAATCAGATCAGAAGTCGGAACAGAATCGGAAATCAAAACTTACGGACAGATATCAAATCACATCAGAGTCGTACAGATCGTATCAGAACAGAACAAATCAACAGAGTCAGAAACAGAAATCAGAATCGTACGGGTCATATCATATCATAATCACAATTTCGTACAGAACAGAACAGATACAGAAAATAGTACAGATACATATAGCGAAATGCCCTGACACTGACGGAATCTCTACGGATTCCGGCCCCTTATGCCTCCCTTCCCAGACACTGACTGAATCTCATAGGATCCAGGCCCCTTATGTCTCCCTTTGTGCTCACGGCACCAAAACAGATGTGCTTATAGCACCAAAACAGAATTCATCGGATCCGGAACAGAACAGATATCAGATTTCAGATTGAGCTCATTTCAGATTTCCCGTTTCACTAACTGAATCTCATAGGATCCAGGCCCCTTATAACTCCCTTTGTATAGCTTATACACATAGCATTTCAATTCAGAAGAAATTCGGACAATTCCGAAATTACCCAAAAATCGGGCAGCACAACGGCAGTATACGGAATTTACACAAAAATTCCTGCAAAGAAAATTTACCGAATTCGCACAGAATACAGATATCAACATTTCAGAATCTTTATTCTACTGCACAGATAAATTCCAATTTCACAGAAAAATCCGGTCGACTAAAAACACAGTCGAAACAAAAATACCCGGACGAAAATCTTCAGAAAATAACCAAAATGTGCACACTCGGCACGTCAACAATATACAGAAAGTTACGCGGTAAAAACTGAACCGATCAAAAGATACGGACGAAATTCGCTAACGGAAACAAAACCCGGACAGAATATACCGCCAAACACGACGGAACTGAAAATTGAGAAAGGTAGAATGTGCCTTACCTCGAGCACAGCAACTTCCTCAACAGTCACTTCGATCGAAAACGGCTCCGCGTCGTCCGAAAATCCACTTTTCTCCAAAATCCCACGACTTTCTCTCTCCTCAGATATTTAATTTTTATTTTCTGATTTTTCTCTCTCTTCAAAACGACTGAAATCAGCCTTATACTACACAGATCGGCCCGGCCGATCGCAGCATCGTCCCGGGACGATCTGACCAAGAGGATCGGCCTGGTCTCCCTTCAGGGCTATTGCATGGACGATATTTTCTACAGTGCCAATCGGCCTGGCCGATGTCTCCAATCGGCCTGGACGATGCATGCAGAAAATCACCTGGAGCAAAACTGGAGCTGATTTTTCACTGATCGTCCCAGGACGATCCCAGATCGTCCTGGACGATACTGGAACAGATTTTGATATTACACGAACGACGCGTGGGGAAAAAACCGACTAAAGTGAATTGAAAAGGCACAGCAATAGCTCTAATTCCATCATCAAAAATTCACAACGATGGTAAACCACTAAAAGAACCTTGTCGAAGCTCAGGGAAATAATCCGACGAGGAAGAACTAGAAAGGGCATCAACAAACGATTGAGATTTAAATGAACCATTCAAAAAGCCCGGATCAGCAACCCGTTAGACTGCCATTCCGGCCACAAAGGGCCGCAGGAGGAAAGACGAGGGTGACAACCATGAAAAAAAGAACGGAGAAAGACGAAAAGCAATAGGAGAAGGAAAGGCAATTTCCCTAAAGATTCCAGACGGATGCCAACCAAAAAACGGAGGCGGAGAGCATAAAAAACGCAACGGAAGAGTAGCTAGGGCAAAGCCCTAGCAGAGCGAAAGGAGCGAAAGGAGTTGATGATTTGTTACTTGGTTGGTGAGTGAGCAATACAATTGTGCCCACGATCATGAACTACTGACTATAATAAATAACTTACGGGGCCAACAACTATCTGTAATATTAGCCTTGATTTAATACTTTATTTTAATATTACTAATTAGATAATATAGTTATGACTATTATAATTCAAGAAATTAAGTTATTTACGCTTACTGAAGCAAAGAATAAGATGTTAAGATCATATTAGTGAACGAAAATGATCAAAAAAGAGATAAAAACAAAAAGGAAAAAATTACAAGAGGAGCTTCATATTGTGCTAGCTCTTGTAGGAGGAATATAGGATTTGAGGGGACGAGGTAAATAATAATTATTTTAGAAGACATTTAGTTATGTTTGATCAATTAACTTAATTAATGAATATCTTCAAAGTTATCATCAAAATTTTTTTTTTGCATTTAAATTCCCATTACAATAAATTTTTATATTTTTGAAAAAATGATAAATGTTTATTTTAAGTTATCCCCGTTAGGAGAAAATGTTAAAATAACAGACCGAAAGAAGAGCCAAATTAAAGATGGTTGTATAAAGAAAGGATCAGAGACCTCAAATGAAAACAGCAGAAGAAGTTTGGGAAAAAAAATAGTAATTAAAACTTAATAAAAGTACACAGGTCGAAGGGAAATACAAAAAACGTTCAAGTTTCGCAGTATAATTGGGGTAAGCTGATTAGGTTTTAATTGTGACGATGAGGTGATGGCATTATTTTTTTATTGTATAAAATTTTCAGAAGTCCTAATAAAGTAATAATAAAAATATAAAATAGATTAGTAGTATTTTAGTAACATTTTTTAAAATTTTTACATGCTTCAATATAAATATTAAATAAAATGCTTGAAAATATCAGTAAATTTATTTACATGCTCCAATAAAATCTAAATAACAAAGAACACTCAATATTATCAATTTCACATCTATAATATATGCCCTCCGTGTCGGTTCCTCAGCTCCTCCGCTAGGGTTTTTTCCTCGCGACGGCAGCGTGCCGCTCGCCGCTCGGTGCCGTGGCGTTCGTTTCCAGGGAAGTTTTCCATTTTTCTTCCTCTGGTTTTGTATTGTTTCTGAGGTTTTGTTGGTGGTTTGCTTTCCGGCATGCGCCGGATGGCTCTGAATCTTGTTGATCATGGATTTTTAGGGGTTTCATCTTCCTCTCGGTCTTTTCTTCAAGCTTTATCGGGATCTTCCTCTAGTAATGAATTTCCTAAACTTAAGGTATCGTCTTTTCGCGGTATGCCTTCCTTGTGGATTTCGGATGATGAAATCATGGCTTTGGCTAAACCTTTGCAGTTTGCTCTTGTGGGTTATTTTCCTACGAAACGCCCATCTCTTGAATCTATTCGTAAATTCTTTTTTAATCTTAAGCTTACTGGTGATGTGTCGGTAACTTTGCTAGATTCGTCCCATGTGTTAATCAAACTAGAGCAAGATTTGGACTATTGTCGTATTTTCTGTCATAGATCCTATTTGGTTTTCAATTGTTTTATGAAAATTACAAAATGGTTTCCCTTTGTTGAAATTGGGATTGAATCTCCTGAGATCCCGATCTGGGTCTCTTTCCCCTCCTTAAGGCCGCATCTTTTCTCTCCTAAAATTTTGCATGGCTTAGCTTCCATCTTTGGTAAGCCTCTTAAAATTGATACGGCTACGGCTGTGGGCTCTAGACCATCTTTAGCTAGGGTTTTAGTTGAACTGGATATTACTAAAGTTTATCCTGATCGTATTTGGCTGGGTTCTGAAAAGCTGGGATATGTGCAGCACGTTGTCATGGAAGAATTCCCTGTTTTTTGTAGTGCTTGTCATTGTTTCGGCCATGCTGTGGGTGAATGCAGAAATAAAGCTGTTGCTTTAGATGCTTCTGTTTTACCTAATGCTAAAACTGTTTCACCGGTTAATGTGGAGCCGCTGGATGGACAGCAAGTTGCTGTGATTGTGCCTACTTCGGTGAATTTTAACTTAGATAGAGATGAATCGGTCTTGCCTAACGTTTTCATTGTTGATTCTGAACCTGTTTCTAAAGTTTTATCTCCTAATGCTTTACCTTTCATACCCCCTGCTTTGGATATGGAGGGGTCATTGGGTAAGCCTTTGTTAACTGATTCTATTTATGGAGAAATTGCTTTGGTTAACCCTGCTATGAATTTTTCTGTGGATGATGGGTGTTTGGTGAATTCGATGGCTTCTAATCAGTTGCTGGGTGGTGAGGCGGTGCAGCCTGTTGTTTCGGTGGATAATGCTCCTGTGTGTGTTGAGCATGCCGAACCGATTCGGAACCCTTTGCTTGCTGAAAGACCGGTTGGTAATGTGACTCATTTTATTCCTGCGTGTGGGGTTGATGGTTTTGGTCATATGGTTGAGGCTTTGCCGGAAAGTGATTTGGTGCCGGAAGGTAGTGAATTTGTGGTTCCTAACTCCTCTTTTCATACGACTGTCCCTGGCGAGTGCGGAGGTGGTGTAGTTGTTGGTATGGAGGACTCTGTTCGAGTCCAGAATAATGTTTTCAATGTGGATCCTAAGGTGGGTGATCAGGGGTTTGTTCCAGATATGCAGGATTTGGTGATCAATTCGCAAAATCTGATAAATGTTCCAGTTAAACTATCTGGTGGGATTAGTAGAACCAATGCTGATTGGTTGAATAATTCGTCTGAAGTCGATTCTGATTCTGAATCTTATTCAGATTTTGGCGAGGAGTCCAAATTGGTTCGTGGAAAAAATATTAAGGTTGCTTCTCGAGGAAAATTTTGGAATCGAGGTGGCAGGAGAAGATAATTTCTTTTTCTTTTTGGCTTATTTTTTGCGGTTGATCGGTTTGCTCGATGTTTTGAATTGGAGATTGCGGGGCAATGATGTGGCTGAGGCTCCTCCCCTCATCAGCTATCTTGTGGCAACCATTGGTGATCTTCACTAGTCTGGATGGTCCTTGCGCGGATTCGAGGTGCTGGGAGTCCCGGCTATCTGCTGAGCTCTCTTTTTGGATTTTATCTCCTGTTTTGCTAATTTGTTTTGATGTCCGTAGCTTTTTTGGGGGTTTTTGTGCGCCTTCCTTTATTTGTTGTACCTCTTGATTTATTATTAATATATTTGTTTTGGTTTAAAAAAAAAATATTATCAATTTCACCATTCCAGAGGACATTCTACAAAAAAAGTATTTTCAACTGAAAGGATATATTATATGGTTGATTCACTAAAGACAGTTGAGTTATTTTATTTTGCAAGAATCACATATAGATTATCAGCCTTAAAATATAGGATATTAGCAAAGTCATAACAAAAAATTATCTGAATTATTGTATTGAAGTGCCATCACAATTTACTTTACCTCATATACAAGAAGATTCCATCATCAAAGAAACCCACATAATATGAGCTCCTAATCTAATTAGGGTATATATATAAAGAGAGAGACAGAGAATAATCTTTTAGTTTGTGGCGGCATATGTTTTTTTTTTTAATCTTTTTCCGTAAAATCTCTCTGTTTAAAAGCAATATTTTATAAGAAAAAATTATAAAAAATTACAAAAAAAAAAAAATCATCAGAATCAATTAATTTTTGGTTGATTATTCTTTGTATTACAGAAATATTCAAAGAAACCTTCCCAAATAAAACATATATCTATAATCTATAAATAATTATGATAGATTTCTTTTATTTGTGCTTCACCTAAAGGATGTTGAGTAGATATTATTCAAAAAATAATTTATAAAAAAATTTAAAAATTCTATCCTAAAAACAGTTTTTTTTCCCTTAAAATTTATTTTAAGAATCAAATTGCTTAATTTTATCAAAATAAAATATAATTACTTTGCAATTATTATTATTATTTTTTTTTTCTTTTGGAGGGTGGGAAGCTAAAAAGAAAAATCAAATGAGGCTGGACACAACCATGAGGTATAAAATTAATCTGGCACAAGAACCTCATAAGATGAAGGAGAATCTCTAGGAATTAATAAATACCACTTGTGACATGGAATCAATGAAATAAAATTATTCCTAGCTTGTGGCTATAACAGGCTACCCATTTATAGGAATTATATTCATATTCATTCATATAATTTTTATTGATGCCTACTGACTTCTACTTGATTCCTGGAGAATAAGTTATAAAACCTACTAATTAATTATTAACAAAAGTATTTTAAATGATCGATCTACATGTTAAAAAAATAAACAAAACTATTTATGGATATAAATGAACAAACAAATTTATTCATATGTATCCATTTTTTTTTTAAATCAAGTCTATTTAACTATTTAAATAAATAAATCTTACATAAAAATGTAAAATTTTTCATGGAATATACTAATTTTTTTAAACCTTAAACAATGAAAAACTTAAAAGAAAAACTAAATATGTTGCTTGTATATGAGGAATATATAAATAGTGCATCCAACTGATCAGTAGCTCCCAACTGATGACACGCAGAAGATCGATTACCTATGAAACTTGAACCAATTATGAAATTCTATCATTATCGCCTAAATCCTAAACATAAAATATGATCTTGCAATTTAAGTCTGAAAACAAAGGGAAAGTATATTCTTCCACATGGCGTGGATCGCACACTGCCAATTTGATGATGACACAACTTGCATTTTGATTTCCTCAGCAGCTTTCCAAAAAGTAGAAACTTTGTCTCTGATTGAGCTTCGAATTAATGCTTGCATACGTGTTATGTTAAAACTCATGCACAACATACGGCAGGAGAATTCTTTCACGCCACACTCATTAGTAGGGGCGGAACCGGCTTCAATTTTGAAGGGGAATTCAATGTAAAAATAATTAAATATTAAAAATAATATATTTATTACAAAAAAAATGTTTTAAAAAGTTAAGCAAAAAAAATGAAGAAAATAAATTGTGTAATAAAATTATGATAAAAGTAAGAATGAAAATATTAGAATTAAATGTGAAGAAATACATAGATATTTTAGGGTATGTATATTATTTATAATTAGCAGTAGATTAAAATATGTCATCATTACGATTAGTACAAAAAGGCTTTTAAAATTTAGAGGAGGGGGGGGGGGGGGGGGGCAAAAGTGATTTTTTAGGAGGGCAATTGCCTCCTTGACTTGCATGTGGTTCCGCCCATGCTCATCAGGTCTTCCTGAACTTGATTAATTCTTTGACAACTAAAAGCAACATATATTGCTTGAGCTTTGCTAGCCCTTTGATAAAGATCATTGTATTAATAGCATAGAGAACTAGCTGAGCAATCCCGGCCGGCTCTATAAAGTTGGTAGATTATTATATTATCTTCATCTTCATCAAATTAAGATGAGTGTTTTATGCTGAGGGAGAGCCTCATTGATTTGGTGCACATTATCATTTGTTCACCACAAATCTGAAAAGACACCTTAGAATATGCTTGCTAATTAGGATTATATATCTATATATATATATAGCTTATAAAATTACTATGTTATCGTCACATTATAAAAAAAATTTATAGAAGTTGAATCAAATCGATTAGATTTGGTGCTTGACATTAAAAAAAATAAGAATAATAATTAAAAAAAAGGCTAGAATTAGATTCTCATTACTCGCATGCATCAATTTTAGTACTATAGTATATGTTAGCTAGATAACATAAATCTCTCACATCAATCACACTTGTCATCATTAGAATCTCTACTTTGTTAAATTCATATCCTAAATTCCAAATTAAGAAAGGGAGGGATAAGGAATATCCCACGCTTGCTGTGATATGCAATAACCCTAATCCAAAAATTCCCTGCAACTTTATTTTTATAATATCCCTTGATGAGTTCCAACAATGCTGCCACCTTAATTTTGATATAAGATATTCATTTTACGGCAGAGGAAGCTGCCTCTTAATTTAGGGTTTAGTTTGTTGTTAGGAAAATGATCATATTAATTTGTTTGTCTTTGAATAATTGATCATTGCTTAATTGTTAAGCCTTTGCCAAAAGTAAACATAAATTACATTTAATTGATTAAAGAAGCAGTCATTAATTTGTTGGGGTGTGACAAATAATGCTTCAACATGTGAGCATGACACGGTGGAGGGACCACTAACATTTCATGGATTCCTACTCATTGGGAGCCAAAATTAATAACATGTATAGAAAGTAGTGGCTAATGACTGGTATAAATTCTTAAATTTAGATATTTAATTTCATGAGCTAATTAATTTTGTTGGGCTAAAATGGAGAAAAACCAATAATTCTCAAGTAAGAGATTTCACTTTTCATAAACTATGATATGCAATGGGTTTTTGTTGACCAAAAATTGCAAACGATCGATTGGATTCAACTTTCATTATAAGAATTTTAAACTATTTTTACCTTTGAATACTCTACTACAAAATATTTATAGGCTGTCTTATGCTTTGTTGAGCAATCAGGGAGATGAGCCGCAATTGTAGAGGTAAAGGTCATAAAAAAAAAAGCTGAAATAACAACTCTAGGTTTATATTGACATTGGTGCATTTGAGACAAATTTGATTTATGCCAATATCATTTATGTGAGACAACCTTTCATATTTTGTAGTTGATTAAAGGTCACAAAATTCAGTACTCACTGTGTATGGACATTTATGAGTCTTATCCTCCATAATATAATTCATTATTTTTAGCGTATTCATGTTCATCACATCTTAGAAGATGCTGGATTCAATATCATTAATCAAAAGATACCAATATCCCATTGGAAATATAGATCGGGCCCAAAGAATGGAATGGATGAGAGAGCGAGAGAGAATGTGTTATTAAATCTAAATTAGTCTCTTCAATGAATCAGTTATAGATAATTCTATTTTTCTTTGATAGAGAATGATGAATCAAATCAAGTAATAAATGTGATTCAAAGAGATAGAGTGAGATTTTTATGAGAAACATAGAGTACTTCAAGAAAATGTGGATTTTTGGATGGATATTACAAATGGACAATACACTTATAATAATATTATCATTGAAAACTATAAAAAGTTGTGTGGGCATTACCGGTGACTTGCCCACTACTAATAATCAAAATAATGATTATGCCATTAGTAAGCCATTAATAGTCCCAAAATTCTAAAATCACACACACACACAAGATTATATGCCTCTCATTCTTTTTTTTTTTTTTGCAAAGCCATTCCTTGATATTTTTCTCTCTTATCGTACAAGAGAGAGATCCTGCATTTGTTTGATCCTAATTTGCTTGTGGGCGATACATGACCCAAATAATATATTTAGTAAGCTAAAGAGAGGAGCAGAGTGAGTGAATCAATATGGAGACTAGATCTAGATGAGGGTTTAAATGAACTTAGTGAATAATAAAAATAGCATGAAGTCAAAAATATACCCATAACCCCTTATTTATATGGTTAAGAGGGTCATAAGATAGCCTACACCAAGAAAAAAAATAGAAAAATGATATATTATATAACAAGTACATTCTAAAAAAGATGTGTGGGCTAGACTAAAACATTCACACATGGCTCTTTAACATCGTTGCACCTAACGTTATTTGAGGAGGCTCCTAGCAAGTACTTTTGGGTGAGTCCTTGGGGCAAGTGCCTTTGGAGAAACTTTAAAAGTAATTGTCTGAGGTGAGTCTATGAAAGAAATAATTTTGGGTGAGTGATGAGTCTTTTGGATACAAATGGCTATGAGTAGAAGATGAATATAATCGAAAGAGACAAACTATAGATGCCATTAATGTGTGCTTCCTATAGCTTAGATTGGGATATCTATGGAAGGCGAATTACCTTACGTGAGGAAAATAGCTAAGAGAAGTAAATTATCATAGGCGAGTGTCCTTTAATCTGAGAGTGTTCTTAGGATATAATTAACTATAAAGTTTTGTCTTTATGGGAAACTTGTACCTCATAATAAAATAAAAATTATCGTACCCACATTATGAAGGAAAAAAAATATCTGAAAATATATGTTTTTCTCAATAGTTTATTTTTATTTTTGATTTCATTGTAAAATATCATTATTATCTTTCAAGATAGTATGTTATTCTCTATGTCGTATTTTATCACAAAATCTGATTAAACATGTAGTGTATTTTTGTGACGCCCCAGGTGTCAATAGTGAAAGGATTCGTCTGACAGTCTTGATCAATCTCATCTCTTGCTCCATAGTTGTGACCTAAAATTGTTAACCACATATAATGAGCTAACTAGCCCAGTAGGTCACCAAAGCCTACAACTGAAATCAAAGCACGATCGAAACGATATGCAGGCCAATCAAGTCAAGTCAAAGCAAGTCAAAAGACGGCAAAAGGATCAATAAATAAATACGTCACAGCGATCAAATCAGTAAGTGCTTTCAGTCAATATCTATCCATCGTAGCAGTGTCTATCAATCAATACTATCAGTTCAATCAGTCGTGTCATCTAGTCATTCCATTGTATCTATAATATCCATCCAATCAATTGAATATCTATTTCAGTCAATAGCAATCCATAGCATCAAATCAATTCAATAAGAGACTCGTATCAGAACGTACTCTTACAAATCAGTCAGTCAATTATTCAATACAATTTACTCGATGTCAATATACGATATTCAATGTCAATACATCAGTAAGAACAATTCCATAATGACGACGTAAGATGAATCATCTCAATCAATAGAGCACTTTCCAGTCCATTATATTAATCAGCAGGGAATCCATAGAACGATCAAATCAACATATCGACAGAGCAATCGAAATCAAATCCATACAATGAAATCGTCAGGTCAATTGAAATCAATACAATCAATTCAATAAAGAAATCTATTAAACGATAAATCAAATCCATACGGCAACAATCCATTCAATCAATCAATCAATCAATCCATTCAATCAATCAATAATCGGCACGATGAATCAGTGTATCAATAGCATATCAGAATCTGTCATATCAATAGTATCCATATGTCCATATCATATCCATATCGATGTCGATGTCGGTATCTATCAGTCGATACAATCTATATCAATGTCGGTGTCAATATCTATGAATCAATACAAAGAATCCATATCAATATCAGTGCCGGTGTCTATGAATCAATACAATCCATAGTCCATAATCCATAGTCCATAATCCATAGTCAAGTCGATACAATCAATAGCAATGAATCAATGCAATCACAATAAATCCGTCGATGAAATCCATACGATACCAATAAATCTATAAATCCATACAATATCAATAAATCAAATCCGTACGCATACAAATCCATACAATCTATATCAATAGTCTTACTGAACAAGTTCAACTGACTATGTTGCTGTTGTAGAATTCATATTGCTGTTGTAGATATCCATACATTGGTCTATCAATAAGAGTCGTCACTCTTCTATGTGCCCGTCGGCTGCCCGTCGGCATATAAACTCCTTATAACTCTCATCTATAGATCCATAGTCGATATTTAAAGGAAAGCCCGTCGGCCCACCATCCTGTACAGGTCAATTCTATCTTCTACCAATGTTCAACCAAGCTTCACTTGTCTTTCAGTATTCAATAGTCAATTCAATAGTCAATGCAATAATCAATACAATAGTCAATTCAAGGACAATATAAAGCAATTACATCAACATTCAAATGCATATCAACTCAATCTATCAATCTCGAACAAATCAGAAATTATACGAAAATCAGGCAGAGCAACGGCAGTCTACGGAATTTACACAAAAATCTCCAGAAATTACAGATCACCAAATTAATACAGAACGTGCACAGCAACATTGTAAGACTAATCTTCTACTGCACAAACCAATTCAGACATCATAATAATTTGCAGTCAAAATAAAACTCTGCAGAATCAAAACAGATCGGACGAAATCTTCCAGAAAATACTTAAAACATGCAGAATAATCACATCTACAACATACCAAAAGTTATGCGGTGAAAGTTTCGTCAATATAAAATGCGGCGCGTTTATCGGTAACGAAAACACAATTCTGAGCACAGAAATATCAAAACTCGAAATCTTCGAAAACAGAAATAGGATTCGGATTCCTTACTGCGAGATAAACAAATCTTCTAACTACGTCGTCGGACGAAAAGCGCTCAGCGGGCTCCAAAACCAAGCTTTTCTTTCTCTTCCTTCTCTTTCTCTCTCTTGCCTTCTCCTTCTCTCTCTTCAAATGAATCCAAAATATCTCAATCGGATATTTATCAACACTGATCGTCCCGGACGATCCAATTTTTGTCCCGGGACGATTTGCCCTTTGGCAGAATTTCGTCCAGACGAAAATAAATAGCGTCCGGACGACTTGCTCTCTGGACAAATTTCGTCCTGACAGTTCGTCCCGACTGCTCCAGGTTCGTACAGACGAAAATGACAGATTTCTTCACAATTTTCTTCAGTTCGTCCCGTACTAAGTCCATTTCGTACTTGTGGGTCTCCGAAAGGATTCCGCTCGTGCGGTTCGAATGCAAAGGGTACGACCACACTATCCCGTAGGACAAAATGGTCGTAGACCTTTACACTCGACACAAGCAGGCCAATGGAAGAGCAGATGGAGTTATACATACGATTAGCCATGGAGGGCAGCGGCTTTCACCTACCAACCTCGATGGATAATAATATGTATAACCCTAAAGTTCACGAGATTTCCCCCATTCGATACATCAGCTCGAATGGGGTTTATTTGATTGTGGGGATCGGTTTCCTACGGGCGCAAGCCCCCGTAGTTAATTACATCTTAGACCTCGGTCTAAGAAAACTCTCGATTAAGGATGTTAGATTATCTCCTCTAATGGGTTTAGTGCAAGGGGATTTCTAGGTTTCCTAATCAAAGGGGAATGTCCCAACTTGGCTCGATCAGTCATACAAGGTTCAGTCAATCATCCGGTCGGTTCAAAGAAGTAGAAACTAGAGAAAAGAAAGAAGGACAACGCACTCAGACAAGCACGAGGGAAAGAGGGAGGTGGCGTCATCTGTGTGACGCGGGTGGGTAGGATTTCTAGCTCCCGAAAGGATGGAGAGCTTACCCAACCAATAAGGTGTATAATGGTACACCTGTACCACTCACCTTTAGACCCTAAATCTATAAAAGATGTAGTGTTGCACACACAACACTAACATCTACGACCTAGTTAATGCAATCTGGACTTATTCCTTGTCTGACAAAGGAAGCCAGCTAAAACCTCCTAATCGTGTAAAATCCATGCTATTCGGTCTGTATGAGAGATGGGTGGGTAGTTTAGACACTGAAATTGGGATCGACAACTAAAGAAATTCCCTAAGTGATCCCACCCTATGAGTGGTATGATGCTTCTAAAACTAATGCAATTAAATCTTAATTTTAATTAGTTACTAATGCAATTTATGCTGGTTAAAATCTCCAAATCAGATATGTATGAATTTTAAAAAGGCTTTATAAAATAATTTTTTGAATGACTAAATTTTCCCAGGTCCGGCACTTCATCCTTATAGGCCAGATTATCCGGACTCTACCCGCAGGTGGGGAAATTTGTCTAATAGGTGAGAGAATGCATGCATGCCACCCCGGACGATTCCGGCTATTTCCTAGAATCGTTATGTTTCTATGTGAGTTAATCTTAAATTTTTATTTAATAATTACGAGTATAAAAATTTTATCCCTAAAGAGCCTAGCGGTCAGACACAAGCACATGCAAGAAAGAAACCAATGAAAAGCATGCCGGTTCTACTGCGCAAACAAAAGTAAGTAAATCACAACATAGAAACAAATCCCACGAAAAAGAGTGTCCATGGCAAGTGCCATACAATATTACATCACAGAGTACAGTAAGTAATGGTGGCCGGGGCTCCACCGACAACAACCCGGAAATGACGCAAATCTTAAAATAAGGCATTTTTATATTTCTTCAGTCTTCTTCCCTTCCTTGATTCGTCTTTGGATCGTCTTCGTTCTTCCTTCTGGCTCCTCGTAGTGACTCCTCCAAAAGGATACCCAAATGAAAAAGGAAACCCCCTGTAGGGGTTTACTTTTCCCTTTGGACTCCTTGTAGTGATTGCTCCAAAAGGATATCCAAATGAAAAAGGAAACCCCCTGTAGGGGTTTACTTTTCCCTTTGGATTCCTATCTCTTTAAAAATGTCTTATTTCAAATTTTCACCACATTTACTATCAAATACATTACATTATAGAAATAAAAATCTAGACTCTCCTGCAGGGGTTATCCTAAGCAGTTTATAATAAAAACTCATCCAAGCAGTTATATATATGAAAATGCTGAAAAATAAATCACACTTGGCCGTGCTTTGATTATTGGGGGCTAAGCAGCTGAAGCAGGTACCTAAAGCAGTTATACATTTATTATTATTAATTTTAGCCCCCTTTTTAGCGCTGTATAAGCACGGCCACCTGCAGGAAGACAGCATTAGTATAAAAGAGCGTGCCTAACCTATGGGTATTCTAACGTCACAACCACAGTGCAGCAAGAAAAGCTAAGAGAAAGCAGTACGAAAACAACACAGCAGAAAAGCTACAACAGGTAGCAAAAACAACAACCAGCACACAGGTCACATGCAGAGCGTCACAACAAAGTACAAAAAAGTAAAGCAGCACAACAGCCTAACCTAAAGCTAATAGTCGTGTCCTAGCAAACTCATCTATGTGTGTGTGTCGGCTGTGTAGTTTTGGTAGGTCCTATATAGGATGGTTTAGTTAGAGTTTATGTATTTTTTTTATTTGTTAAGAAGGGCAAAGGAAAGAATTTGGTTAAAGTTCAAGTATCAGTGTTTTAGGATTGGTTTTAGGGATGTTTTATTTTTAATGTTTAATTAACTATCACCTTTGTTTCACACCGAGGCCGTGAGGTTTATTTCACCCTCCTTGGGGCTAACTTAATAGCCTCGTAGGCCTGGGTTACCCAGTGATAATTAACTTTGTTGGGTTATTGTAGTTTGTTGTTAAAAGGAAAGAAAAGGGTGAATTAAATCATTTATTAATCAAGTTTTGAATTAAGCCAATTAGGAAAAATTAATTTTTATATTTTGTCACTCTATTAGATCCATTCGTGGCGTTGTGCCACCAGGCTCGAGGAACCAGCCTCCTTAGGACACTTAGCCCCGCAGCCCGGAGTAGTCCATCCAATAAACTTCACTTTTAGAGCGGTTGTTGTGTGTTAAGGGATTTGTTTGTTATTTTTTAGAAGATTACTCTAAGTTTAATCTTTAAGAATCTTTTATCCTAATGAGTTTAGTTTGTATTTTAGTCTCCTAAAATAGTCTACATCTTTTAGATTTTATATTGGTTATGGATAAATCATTAAATTAGTTAGAATTGATTTAGGTTTGCATTTTAGATTTAGAATTTAATAATTATAGAATGTTGATAATAAATCGATTAAAGATTAAATGTTTAATAGATTTTTAAGAATTAGATTAGAATTAGTTAGTTGTTTATTAGTAGATTAAGAAAACAAAACCTAAATCTAGGGAAACGTGTCACTAAGTTTTTTTTTTAATGTTTCTATCCTATAGGGAGCATGCATCTGAAGTCTATATTTTCTAAGACTCAATCCTTAATTTTTGTCCTTAGGTGTCACTAGTGTTGTAGGATCAAAAAGTTGTATTGTTTTCTAATTCCTAAGACCTCTGTACGGATGTCATAAGGTTTTAAGGATCTAAAAATAAAATAAAGGCAATCCTAAATATATAATTGAAGTTTCTAAGGCCCTAAGGGTGGGAGGCGCACAATCATCTAGGCCCCTAACGATTTTCTAAGTTTTAGTAGACTTACAGCACCGGGGGCTACGACCCGGTGGTTCCGCCCGTAGCGCCCCTACCAGATGGGTAGGGACGACTGATGCTTGGATCCGATTGTCCTAGCTTCAGCTCCAAGTGTTCCTTATCCATTGCTTTCCAAAATAGTACCTCGCAAGACACAGAAAAGACATGTATTAGAGCAGTTCTATAAATAAACAACAGTGTAAGGAAATGAAAAATGCAATAAAAACTAGAACGTACCTTTTGTTATTTGTTGAGCCACTTGTTCTTTAGGTTCTCCTTGTTTTGCAAGCATGTAGCACCAAAAACATAAAACAAATAACGGAGAAAACAACGAAAGAAAATCAAATACAAAAAGGGGTGTAGGCATCGTTGTTATTGGATACACTTCGTAGAAGTCAAGTGCATCCTATAACAGCAACAATGCCCTTTGCTATTCCCACTCCAAATGAGGCACTTGATATGTTTGACCTCTACCCATAACACTCTAAATCAGATCCTACAACGACTAAGGAGAAAGACCTCTAAATCTAGACCTACAACTAAATCCACCCTGCTTTGAACCCATCCAATCATTCTCTTTATCCTTATAAGATAACATAAAGGGGAGGCAATCCCATCCTACTCCCAAAAGACACTAAGCACTTACAAACATAAAGCTCCCTCAAAGCTTCAACTCCCCAAAACTCACTCTTTCGGAAAGGACTACTAAAAGAACCTAACCTAAATGAGAAAGCCCCGCTCACTTCCCAAAAGACACTAAAAGGATCCTACTAAATAAATCTAATCATCAAACTATACTTCTCAAAATGACTTGCGCATACCTTCCAAATGGGCTACTACAAAATTCTACAAGGAGAAAATCTACCTAAATCTCTCTTTTTTTTGTTTTTGACACCAAACTCTACCCAAAACAACCCACGATCAAGTGCTTTTCCTTTCATTTTGAGTGGGGTAAATTTGTGAAAATTTCCCAAAGGGATGGACATTATAAAGCCCTCCTTCAGGAAACCCTCACAAAACAAAACAAAACAACAAAAATCCCAACACAAGACGATTCACAAAAACTCATGTAAAAACTTCTCGACATAAAATTACTAACAAAATCTCAAATCCGTAGCATAAAACCATTTACAAATCTTTCCAATCATGAATCCAATCACAAGTCTCCTCAATATTAAACAAAATCATAAAACCCCTCAATGTAAAACAAGCTATAAAACTTCTCCAATGTGAGGCTACACATGTATCCAATGTTAGAACCCAATGCTTTCTACTAAAAATAAGGGCAATGATAAGAGAGGAGTTTATGTAATTTGTTCTTCTCATGCTTAAAGAAAATATTCTAATAACACAAATAACAATGTATAAAAGCTAAATAACAATGCATAAAAGCTAAGTAACAATATATAAAAGCTAAATAACAATGCATAAAAGCTAAGTAACAATATATAAAAGCTAAATAACAATGTATAAAAGTTCTTATGACATGATACTTAAACTCTGTTCCATGAGAGGACTATATGGACTTGTGCTAATTCAAACTAAACTTACCAATTTTTATTTCAAAAGGATTCGAGGAAACTCAATATGTTTCATATAAAACTAGCATCAAATTCACTTGGACTCCCAAATGAATCATAAGGCAATTTTCAACAAAAAGGGATAACACATATAACTCTCCTACAAGTGGACAATTCACACCAACTTGCTTGTTTTAAATATAAATGCACGTATAACACATGATTCCAACCTAAATTCTTATGGAAGAATGAATGGAACAAAAATAGATGCAAACCATTTTTTTTTTCTCCAAAAAAAAAAAAATCATGAAGTTTTCCAACAATTTCTAAAACACCATTGTATGCATTTGGTAAATAAAACTACAATTTCTCAAGATCTAGAAACGAGGCTTTAACCCCTTATCGTATGCTACAATCATCAAGAAGTATAAGCTACTACAAGCTTTATGCGTAGACAATGATTTCACCCACATCAATGTTTCTTCTTTTTTTTTAACACTAAAAAAAATACTCATCATGTATTTAACAAAATTTCCATGGATGAATGCATACTTTCAGAGAAAACTTGAGGTGAAAAACTCCACCAAATGCACACATACATATATTTCTTTTTCTTCTTTTTTTTTTATAACTGAAATAACAATCACAGAAAGAACTTTTGATAAGAAGCATTATACCTTTCATGCCATCTATTGGGCCACATTGTATATATTTTCTAATAATAAACTATGTTTGCAAAGCCGTGAATCATGGTTGAGAGGTTGAAAACTCGCATTCAAACTTCACTTTCATGAGATATATGGGTGCACAGAGGAAAATTTTCTTCTACTCCAAATTACTTTTAAATATATGGATGAATCAAAGTACAAAGGTGACTTCAAACAATTCTTCTTTTGATCAGAATCTACATTATTTCTTAATGATCATTAATACAAACATCTTGCATGCATCTCTCCTTAATGAAGAACAACATGACCTCTTACGGCTTCTAATAATTTTACATATAAAGTCTCAAACTACCCGTAATGCATGTCATGAATAAGTACATACTTCATATATAAGATGATGCTAATAAATCTTCCTCCAAACAATATAAATTAACACGCACTTTGTCTACACCATATGAAATTATCCACTTCTAACAATAACCCTCAACATCTTCTAAGAATTAAAACGTCATCTGATAACCAAGCTAATATAATAGGACTAGGTCACAAGAAATAATAGTGAATGTGTCATCTAATTATAACAAGGATCGAAACCATTCAACCATCATATTTTCGAAGCAAAAGATATTCATTCATAAGCGACGAGTTTGGAGAAGAAAAACTCATGAAAGTAAGACTCATGGCTCTACAACTATCTCCTTCAACGACCATATGCATTTTAGACTCTCCCTCTTGAGTCTCTAAAAAACAACAAGAAGAAACCTCTACTCGAATAAACTCACCACATAAAGCCTTAATGCAAACAAATATTTATAGCTTTCTTTTGGGAACATTTCATCGAACATTTGAGGTACAACTTTGTAAAGTCATGCAAGACGAGTTAATATAGAAAATAGTGGCTCACACCTAAATCTCAAGCAAAACTCTCTAAGCAATCTACTAAGGTATTCTCAAAACTCATATGATAGTTACTTTATCAAGAAGACATAGGCATAAGAATAACTCGAATAAACCCAAATTTTGAGAGATCAAGCTTAACGAAAATTCTAGTATTGCCATCACAATTTAGAATATTTACTGAAAAAAAAGGTCTTAGCATTTATTTCAATTCTATAAAACTAGGTGCTCACTTTCCTTTTTAGGGAGAATCCACATCCAACCAATACAATGCAACTACCACCATCTATGGCATGGTTAAAACATACATAAGCATGAGACTTTCTTATGAAAAATCCTTCTCAAATTCCATTTGATGATATAGAAGTGGTAGAATATAAACGAAAATTCTCAGTTGCCACAACTTTGAAGCATACGACATTCATTCACAAGCGTTGAACTTTAAAAAGAGAAATCCATGAAGGAAAGATGTATAACTTTACACATGTCTCATCGAATAAATAAATTCTTTTTTTTTTTCAGATTTTTTATTTTTAAAACCTCTAAGCCACGCATCAAGGATACTCTTACATAAAGAAGCCCCTTATGTAGAACTTCAATGCAGCCTTCTCTTGAGACATTTTATCATATAGCTAAGTTATAATACTTAAGTGAAGAGAAACTAAAGCCGACAATTTAAGACCAATGCCACTTATCTCATATCTCAGAAAAAGAAAACTCATTATAATCATGTCGTAAGCCCACAAAAATATGAGAACAATATGTAGCATTGGAACACATCCATAAACTCCAACTTCTTCAAATATAATCACAACTGAATGTCCATAAGAAATAAATCTGATCATGAATAAGAAGGAGACAAGTTATTTGCTCATCCTTGAACACACAAAGCTATCTATGGCTAGCAACAACCATTTCCGAAAGCACTAAAATCTCATTTGATGCCAAAATCACCACAACAAAACTAAGCAACTAGAAAATAGCGAATGCATTCCACAGTAATAAGAGGATTGTAGGTGTAATGACATATACACCTTAGAACTTAAATCCACATTTAGATCTTAACCAAAATAAAACTCCCTGTAGGTATAACTTGCTGTCAACTAGAATCATTCACAAAAATTCTAGATCCAAATGAGAAGAGATCATGGTAGCTAGAGTAGAAGAACAAGATTGAGGAGAAGGAGGAAAGAAGGGAGAAGAAGAAGAAGGGAGGAAGAAGAAATAGGAGAAGGAGAAGGAGAGAGAGATACTCACCTTGCAAAGGACAGCTAGGGAGAATCGAAGACGTCGGGTTCTGCTAGCTCACACGAACGGGAGTCCGGTCAAAGAGGAGTCAGGTCCCGAAAAGGGCGGTGAGCTTCCTGCTCGTTGCTGGTCGCACGGACAAAGGGAGACGGAGGAGGCGGGACTGGCGTCGAGGCGCTCGGCCTTGGAGATCGGACGGGATTTCGGGTTCAGCTTCGGACAGGGGCGGGGCTTCCGCCTTGACCGTCTCCTGGAGCTGGTTCGGGGCAGAGAGCGCGAGAACGAGCGGAGAGGAAGAGGGGGTCGGGCGTGCCTTGCGGATCAAGAGAGATAGCCAGAGAGTGTCAATGAGAGCCTTTTGACTGGAGAAAACCGAGAGAGAGAGAGAGAGAGGGCTGGGCGCGTCCGAGGGAGCGAAGGCTTCTCCGAGCCTTCTAAACGCCCCTCCCGACGTCCTGTTCTGCTCGAAACACACGAATGACCCCTGCCATCGTCTGCTCCCGTAAAGCCGCTCGAATCAGCTCTTGTTCGAGGGCTTCACGCATCTGCAGTCTGCAATCACAGCAGAGCCCAAGACTCAGGGCAATCCGGACCGTCGAGATCATTACCTGATATGGTAGATGGATTCAAATTAATTAGAAAGCTAAAGTGATTTGGCTAAGATTGGCTTAGACTCGAGTCTGAATTTGACACGATTTGAGTCAATTCGGACTCAAGCCGGTGCGACGAACTCGATCACACAAAATTGAGTCGGGGAATAACAATCAATTTAAATCAAAATACGGCACGGTGCGATCAAAACAAAATAACTGAGTCTAATCGAACACATTCGAGCCTAATCTAGCTCGAGTCGAGTCGATTCGAGCTCAAATTGGGCTCGACGGGGTTCGATTAGCTCGGTCGAAAGTGTCCGAGCACGCTCGAGCCAAAAACGAGGTCAACAGTACTGACTAACAGCACTCAAAAAAATCAGCTTTTTAAGGGGTTTTACAATTTTACCCACATAAGCCAATAAATTTAATTACTTTGTTTAATTATGAGTGGTTCGACAAATTAATTAAATTTTTATACTATTAGTTGAACATGTGGGTGTGCATAAAAAATTTGATGAACATGGGCATGCATAAAAATTTAACATGATTGAGGTTCAATATACAACTAAACATTCAACGTTTGATCCTTTTATTTTAGCATAAAAAGCAATACAAGATTATTATGCATCATATCTTGGTAGATTAAGACATAAATTAAATGAGTTGGTATTTTCAAGACCAAGCCATAATGAAGGATGGAGAAAAAATATTCTATAGATGTTGATTTTTAAGAAGATGATATGACACGCATAGAACTCATAGTTAATAATGATCCAATTTCACCTTACTAGATCGTGAAGATAAAGGTGACAAGATTCATGAAAATGCTAACAATGTTATATCTATAAATAAGAATGAGGCAAAAGATAACAATACTAAAGAAGTTGAAGAAGAAGAATTTTTTGGTGACATAGATGCAAGTAAAAATGAATTGGGTGAATATGAAATAAAATGATATGTATTATTGTAATTATTCAAAATTTAAAAAATACATACATGAAATATTTGAGATAGATATTGTACACATGAAATATTTGGGCATAATATTGTACAAATGAAATATTTAAAAAATGAATTAGGTCTGATATTGTATGCATGAAATATTTGGGGATATAACAACCTGACACTTTACATATAAAATACTTGGCGTTATACGGGTCTGAGAGGAAATTAATATAATGCATTGTATTTTTGTTATCTTTATATTACAATATTCTGACAAATGAATTTTTATTAAATTTCTATATTTATGTTAGACTTAATGTAGCAAAATATTTAATATGTTAAGGTTTTGTATTTAATATTATTGCTATAAGCATTACTATAAAAAAATTTCTATAATTATGCTTTATAAAATTTCTGGCATATGGATAGAATAACATGTTTATTTATCATAAGGAGGTATGGTTCCTCGAAAAAAAAAAAACATGTTTATTTATCATCTTTCTAGTATATTCTAAACTTAAGTAGATTTTGGGTAACCTATTAAGCAATTGGTGCTCATTTCTTCTTTATCTAAATTTATAATTTTTTTTGTTGATAGGAAATGGGGAAAGAACTCATTGAGTATATTTGGAGGTGACAAATTCCTATTTATAGGCATGTCTTTTAGTAGTTTGTTATTTTTGCAATCATGATAATATTATTTGATGATGGATGGAGAGATAAGCTTACTAAGATTGTTTTAAATTGATATTTTTTATTGTATAGCCATGTGATATTAACAAAAAATATGTTGTTGATTTTATTTACTTTATTTTAATGATTTTGGCGGCTCTGTGTTATTATTATATATGAAAAAATTCCTATCAAATAGATATTGAGATTATCTACTGCACATCCAACATGATGTGACCTGCTGATATAAAGATTGTGTCATTTTAAGTCGTAACAGTATGATATGAGAGGGATTTGTGGGTTGAAGATGCCAAGCTATGATTGTCCAACGGTCAAAATAAGAGTTATGATTAAGGACATAGGTAAGGACAAATGTTGATATTGTGAAGAGTGCAGTGGAGGGGTTTTGATTGATGAGGTTCTGGGTGTTGTAGGGTGGGTTGAGTTTGGAAGATATTTTTCATGGATAGGTGTTCGTGCCATTGAGGAATCCAACGAAATCATTTGTTGTGAAGAGTTTGTGATTTGTGACTTTTATATGGGATAGTCATTTGCAGTCAGTTGAGTGTGAACAATGCTTTCAATGCTGACTATGAGGAACTTTAGAGGGAAAAGGAATGGTTACATTGTATGGTGAGGGTGTTTCGGTTGTCATTGAGGGGATTTATTATTCTGTGCGGAGTGCGGAGGGCGTCCGGAGGCCAATAAAAATGTACAACGTCACCTCATTGCTGGGTACCCAGCTCGGTACCCCTCGGCACCGCTGGATACCCAGTGCTTAACCGGACGGTTCTACCATATCCGGTGTCCGTACAGAATAATAGCTCCATTGATGGGGAGGAGGAAGATAATATAGAAAATATAGCACATCCATTAAGGCAATATGTAGAAAAGAAAAGATAATCATACTATAGAAGGGTTAACTCTCTTTACACAGCTAAGGCGAGGCTTAAATGATTTGATCATAGTTGATAGTGGATGTGAGAGATTGAGCGAACTGTTTAGCTCGGATAGTGGTGTTGTTATCAGAACTGATACCTGCTACATTGAACTACTGTAGAGGCGCTATTGCTTTGCACCTATGGCTAGCTAGATCCACACAACTAATGTATGATTTCAAATTTTAAATTTTCAAGTTAATCATCATAAAAATACTCGCTATAAATTACTCAAAAGTAGAATAATGAACTGAGTCAATTAATTTTTATTTATTAAGATAATTAATTTAAAATTTCATATGTACAATTTTATAAATCATCATGAAGAACTGGCCATGTATTATTGCCGTGAGTTAGGAAACAAATAATTTGACCGAGTCTAGCTACAATCACTAAATTTGATTCGGGGTTGCAATCTTCCATCTGAAAAGCTAAAAATGTCAATGTTAGTTGACTGGAAATTTTCTCTTATCTTGACAAAGGCAATAATATTTTTTAAAAAGGTTCCTCCATAATTATAAGAGAATTAACGTATATATCCTCCATAATTATTTTTATATTATTACTATTACTGTATTTCTTAGTCTGGTTGTCAATTAACTTGGATGCACTGATTTGAAGTATCAAATCAATTCAGCAAGCAAAGGGCCATAACCTCGAGAGAGATTCTTATAAATCACAACTAAACGCAAGTAGTAAGGAACTAAGTTCCTTTCAATCAAGTGAACAACTTTGATAAATTCACTCACACAGTACTAGATGTTCTATTGGATGCATATATTACGTTGCATAATAATATCTTTTAGAATAAAGTACGAAGATTATTCCGCCAAAAAAATTAAGACAACTTGTCTTTCAAAATAATTAATGACATTGAAAATTAACTTTTAAAAAAAAAATCGCTATAAGCTAGAGAATCGAAACACCTAAAGCCTAAGCTGACAATTGGCTTAATGCTTCGTAGCATGATGAGGTCAGGATATTCTTGTCAATGGCAACAAGCACCAAACGTTAAAGTAAGATTAAGCATCGAGGAATTCATTTATTTCTTCGAATCAGGAATTTCTTATTCATTTAGCATTTCAATAATATTAAGGGAAATTCTAGTGGTTATGAGTGGGCATATGCCTCTTCTCTATTCATTTTTTATCAGTCTTGTAAGATTACTTATTCGCGCAAGATAGCAATGTTGATTACCATCACATGATAAATTAGTCGTATCATCAGCTAATTAAAAACTACTTAGAAAATGCAAGTTTTAAAATATAATAGCATAGTATATATATACATGACATGACTATATGAAAGAAACAAATCGAATTTCCTGCGGGCACATTAATGTGTTCAAGTATATATATATATCTATAAAAAATATTGGTAGGAATAATTTTTTATGCTATGAATCTTCTTATAAACAATCATTTGTGCTTGCAATGCCAAATCTACTGCAATGAAGTCTTAATACACAAGATATATATTTTTTATCTGTAAAGACCAAGCTACAAGCTAGATCAAGTTGCATGGAACTGGCTTGTTCTATGTTGGCAAAGTCACAAAGTCAAGTCACACGTTGGACTTGGACATGACCAAAAATCTTGCATGACTTCATGAGGCGCTTAAAACAACTCCAAACAAGCTGCCCGCTAAAGCTTGTTGGAATGAGAGGGCTTTTTACAACTAGAAAAGGATAAAGTAAAAAGAGAATATGGAAGAGGCTAGTTATGCTAAGAAGATGATGAGGGAAGATGAAATAGGATTACACATTTTATTTCTCATTTTGCTCGATACAAGCTCAAAAACACAATCACTATTTATACTAGTAGTACGCCATTAGAATTGTGACAACATATTTTAATCTAATAATTACAAATCTTCGAGACAAGTTGCTGGTTCTACCTCCCATCAACTTGAAGGGCAGTGATTTGTAAGGATTTGGCGAAGAAGTCCGCAAGCTGATCAGTGCTGGAAAAATGATGAACTGTGATATGCAGAGCTTGAATGCAGTCCCGAATGAAGTAATGCTTGATCTCAATGTGTTTTGTGTGTGCGTGAGAAATTGGATTGCAAGCAATAGTCATGGCTGACATGTTGTCACCGAAAAGTGGTCTAAGCTCAAGCGGTATGGAGAATTCTTGACATAAACGCTAAATCCAAATGAGATCAGTAGCAACAACAGCAAGAGATCGATATTCAGCTTCAGTAGAAGAATGGGCAATAGCGGATTCCTTTTTGACTGACCAGGAAATAAGAGTGTTGACAAGAAAAATACAATATATTGTAGTAGATTTTTTATCTTGAGTGTCACCAACCCAGTCTGAGTCCGAGTATGCTAAAAGTGCTAGATCAGTTTTCAGAAGAAGAAGACTAATATCTATGGTGCCTTTGAGATAGCGAAGGATCCGTTTTAGAAGCTGAAAATGACTGGGTAATGATTGGTGCATATGTTGGCACAATTTGTTGATGGCAAAAGCTATATTTCAGTCGTGTGTTGGTGAGGTACTAAAGAGATTCTGCTAATTGCCGAAATAGAGCAAGTAGGCTATAGGGATCTTGTAAATATGTGGCCAGGCAACAAATGGGTGGAAAGTGGTTTACAGGAGACCATAGCAGCAATAGTAAGTATGTTTGTAATGTAACTTTTCTGAGACAAATTATAGCCAGTAAGAGATCTTGAGAAATCAATGCCAAGAAACCGTGAATGAGCTCCTAGATTGCATATTTGGAACTATTTCTGAAGTTATTTGATGTAGTGGATCGTCGGAAGATGCGACCTGCAAGAAGGATTTGGGTTTCCCAATCCAGGGAAGAAGAAGAAGGGGAGCTCTAAAGCTTCAAAGTGTAATATATCATTCAATAATGCTCAAAACCTTACATTGGACCTATTTAAAGAGGAAAATAGAAGTCTCTAGAGCAAGGAAGGTAAACTAGTCCCTAAGCACAATAAAAGCTAAGATGTTCCTACATCATTCTCCCCTTGCGTAAAAAGAGCTCGACTCCGTTCGAGGCTCACTAATTAGAAGGGAGGTAGAGTGGCAAACAAATTCCGGGATCGATGACTTTGAATGCAGACTTCAAAATTAGTACATGAAGAGGCTTTTCCCACTCCAAATGAGGATGTTCAGCTTTGGTATCATTGAAGTGAACTAGCATTTTAATTTGCCAATGGGTTGGTGAATAAGAGTTCTTGGCAAATAAACAATACGTCCTGAAGTCAACACCATGCCCTACTATAGATAGAAAAGAAATGTTTCTGTACAATTCAGTTACTGGATGCTCATTTGAATTGGCTTCCTGAATCTCCTCAAACAGTTTGATTTCTTTTGCAATGCATTTATGAATCTCACGCCCATCTATCATCACACTGTAGCAACCCAATTCATTTTGATTCCATCTGCAAAAGAGATTGTAAGACTTATCTATATTTTTGCACTTTGAATGAAGGTCTATGAGGGCAGCAATGCTGTGATCATTGAGTAAATCAGTGTCATGGTGGCCAATGTAGGCTTGGAGAAATCTTGCTCGGCTGGGAGACTCGGATTGTGCAAACGCAGAAGCAAGGGTGGCTATAGTAGTGTGTTTGGGATGTCGACCATGGCAGATATCCCGCATCAGATGGAACAGGGCCTTTGCTTCATCTATGAATCCATTATGAGTATAAGCTGTGATCATTGCAATGTATGAATGTGTATTCTTAACAGGCATTTGTTCAAACAGATTTCGTGCAGTGTCCATGTCAAAGAAATCCATTATCTTATACAAAGGATCCCACTTCAGAAGCTCTAGTCTTACATAAGGAGAAAATATGTATGGTGCGCTTAGAGATATGTATGCATCTTGATAACTAGGAAGATGACATTTCTTCCACCTTTCAAGTCTTTCCTTGACAATGGAAATTTTGGAATATTTATCAACTGCATTACTAAAAACTTGTTCAACAGTTTGGAGCAACTCATTTCTACTGGATCGATAAGCACTAATTTCATTATCACTTTCAACACTAGACACCGTACCTTCAATCTACTGAGATTCATCGACTCCCTTTGCAATGAACGACAACCTCTTAGCCTTGGCCTGAACTTTTATGCACTTTTTAGCATCAGCCCTCACAACAGAATCCATATGCTTTTGTAGGTTAACATCCCTGCCATACTCATCTAACTGAACAGGCAAACTTGAAATTTCTGGGCCAGTTGTCAGGGAAGCCTAAGCTTCAATGGTCGCTGCAGCCATATAAGCAGAGCTAGAGCCTCTATCTAGAACAGAACATGCCGCACTTACTGTAGCCTCTAACCCAACATTCTTATCAGTAATATCAGCAACAACCCTCTGCTCATGTAACTTCTTCATCTCTTCTTCCAATTCTTTGATACTAGAAGGAGCAATAGATTTAATCGGTTGTGCAGGTGCACTGGAGGAGATGGGTGACGGAGTGGGAGTGCTGGGCGAACCTGATGATTGGATAAACGGGAGAGGAATATGAGCGGAAGACAGGAGTGAAGGGAGTGAAAGTGACGAGTCATGGACGACGGCCGAATGATGGTTGTGGACTGTGCGATCGGGAGGAGATGAATCGTTTGTTAGAGCAGGCATGTTGTGTGGGGGCGAAGGTGATCGGGCCAATCTAATAAGTTTGATGTCGCCGAGAGGGTTCAGGTCTGGGACACTATCTGCCTCCGGCCTTCTTGAGCTGGAGTGGTTCGGGTTGAGGCCGGAAGGCACTCGAGAGGTGAAAGCGGGGGCAGAATCCGACAGACTGATTACAGGGACAACAACGGGTAGATCTAAAGGCCAAAGTGGGGTTGGGCGTGCTGGGGGTGTGCGGAACTGTGTGGAATTGGAGTCACGATAGCTGAGTCGGAGCGGCAGCTGGGGTATTAGCGGGAGCGGGAGTGTGAACGGAGTGGCAGCGGCGAAATCTTGATGGAGGGGATCTGGATTGCGAGTATGGTCGCGAGATTTATTGGAATGGATCTGGAGCAGAGGCGGTTCGAACGGAGCTGGTTTGGCGTTGATCCGGTCAGGCGGAAGCGGAGGAGGATCACGCCATTTGAGCGGAAGCTCGAGCGGGGGGTAGTCGTCAATGACGGTGGAAGAATGGCGAGATTGATAGCGTTTGCGAGGAGCGGACGAGGATAGCGAAGAAGAAGAATGCCTCGGTATGGTTGCCGACGACATCCTCATCCTCCTTATTGACCGAAGGGTTTCGCGAATCCGATCAAGGTTTCTATCTACCTGATCGAGCGACTTCTTCGATTGAGCTTGATAGAAGGCGATCCGGCTTCGAGCATCGTCGACAGCCCATCTTCCTTGGCGTCGATCGTCGTCGACCGCCAATCTTGTTTTGCGGCTTCGATCGTCGTCGACAGCCGACCTTCTGCAATACATCGATCTTCGCAAGCTCCAGGCTCTGATACCAACTGATGTAGTGGATCGTCGGAAGATTCGACCTGCAAGAAGGATTTGGGTTTCCCAATCCAGGGAAGAAGAAGAAGGGGAGCTCTAAAGCTTCAAAGTGTAATATATCATTCAATAATGCTCAAAACCTTACATTGGACCTATTTAAAGAGGAAAATAGAAGTCTCTAGAGCAAGGAAGGTAAACTAGTCCCTAAGCACAATAAAAGCTAAGATGTTCCTACATCATTATTGTATAAGAGTGGAAATGAATGTAGAATCATTGCAAGAAATCAGGATAACGTCAACATAGAGGAGTAAATAAATACGTACACTATTATCGTGGAGAATGAAGAAGGAATCAGCTGAACTAGTGTAGAATCATTGGGAAATGAGGTAGGAGGATAAACTAGCAAACTATTATCTTTGTGCTTGTTTGAGGTCATAAATGGCTTTATGTAGTCAAAAAACATGATTTGATTTTTGTGGATCTTAAAAACCTTGAGGATGAGCCATATATATTATTTCGGTGAGGTTTCCATGAAGAAAAGCATTGACGACATCAAGTTGAAGAATGAACCAACCAAAGTGTAATGCAACAATGATAAAAATATGAATTGTAGGGAACTTTGCAACATGACTAAAGGTTTCATGACAATCAATGTCATACTTCTGTTTAAATTCTTGAGCTACTAAGCGAGCTTTGCAGCGAGCAATGGTGTCGTCAGCATATCGTTTGATTTTGTAGACCCACTTAAAACCAATGACCTGCTGATTATTTGGAGGAATTAAAGATCAACTTTGTTGTGAATGAAGAGTATGGAATTCAGAAGACATGGCTTGATGCCATTCAATAACTTTTGCTACTGAATTATAACAGGTTGGAGTTGAGTAGATGGTATGGTGGAGATCCAGAATGTTGCAAGGTTTGAGAGAGCCAATGTGAAGATGGGTGGTCATGGAATGACAAGGAGGTAAGGGGAGAGATGGAGCAAAAGAGATTGAGGTAGTGGGAGGAAGAATTGGGAGTGATTGAGGAAGAAGTAGATGAAGAATAGTTTGTTGTAGGTTGAGGTAAAATATTTTTTGAAAGGGAATTTGGTGGAGAATGTTGAGATGGTAGAGGAATAATAGGAGGGAACGGAGGTAAGGGGTGTGATGAAGTTGCTGTAGGAATAGGACTGTCAGAAGGACAAACAGAAGTTTCATCAAAATTTACATGCCTAAAGAAAATGGTATGTACGGCTACTGGATTGTAGCATTTGTAGCCTTTTTGGGCGTAGGCATAGCTTAAGAAGATGCAAGGGGTTGAACATGGAGCAAGCTTATAAGAGGTATAGGGTCGAACATGGATAACAAAGACATCCAAATGAACAAAGGTGAGTATAAGAAGGAGAAATTTTATATAATAGTTGATATGGGGAGGCGGACAATGTGGTGGTGGAAGGAAGGCCGTTGATTAGATAGATCATTGTAAGAATAACATCAACCCAAAATGAGCAAATAGTTGTGAATCAACTAGTAGCATACGAGCAGTGTCAAAAAGAAGCTTGTGTTTTTATTCAGCAATATCATTTTGTTATAGAGTGTAAGGGCAAGTAAATTGATGAGATATACCATATTTTAATAAGGACTTGAGTGTATAATTAAGAAATTCTCCACCTCCATCAGTTCGAAGAGTGTGTATGGGATGATTTAAATGTTTTTCAATTAAATTTTTAAAGTGAATGAAGGTATGACGAACATCAAATTTATACTTAAGTGAAAATTACCACATATAATGAGAGTAGTCATCAATTAACACAAGATAGTAATGAAAACAATCATGGGATATAATGGTGGAATGATTCCAAACATCTGCATCAATTAATTCAAGGGGGAACATGGGAGAGATGGGTTGATTTAGCAAATGGCAATCTGCGACTCTTAGCTATAGCATACGAATTATAGAATTTTTTGAAAGGAAAAATAAATAAAGCAAAAAATTGTTTTGTAACAACAACAACTATAGAAGAGTTGGGATGTCTCAAACATCAATGCCAAAGCACCGCAGACGACTGAGGGCGACAGAAGCAGTAGCAACATTGATGTTTGAAGGTGATGTTGAGGAGAAGACTGGATATAGTCCATTATGGCAAGGACTTTGGAGAAATATGTGATTGGTCTTCCGATCCTTGACAATAAAGCTATTTTTGTCAAACAAAACAACAAAATTATTGTCATTAACAAGTTTAGAAATGGATAGAAGTTTATGCAAGAGATGTGGTACGTGAAGTAATGGATGAAGAGAGAGCTTATGAGAGGGACTGGGGAGTAAACCTTTTTCGGAATGAAGAATGGGAAGAGGAGTACATTTTCGACAAGAACCTGATCCGAGCCAGTATAAGAATTAGCTTGCTAAAGGGATTGCGAACCATGAGTGAGATGAACGGGTGCATCACCATCTAGGTACCAAGGTGAGGTAATAGAGTCAGCAACCAAGACAACTTTCTGATTTGTTGTAGATGGTGAGCATTGCAGATTAGTTTGATGCCAACAAAAGAGGGAGGGATGGCCCCTTTTGCACAAATTTGGCAATCAACAAAGAATCGAGGTTGACGTGTGTGGACTGAAGTGTTGTGAAAGCTTGATTTGGCACATCCACGAGAGGAGAAGAACCGGCCTCAACCTCGACCATGAGTGGAAGTAAGGGCAAAATGAGGGTATGTTGTGATTCAAGAATCAATTACCGTGAGATAATTGATAGCATCTATAGCTTGATTTACCTCTTCCCTTATATAAGAAAATGAAGATCATCAGGGCTAATGGGAGTAAGCTTGGTCCTTATAACTGTTTTGAAAGCTTGATACGTTTTAGGAAGTCCATTTAAAATGTAGAGAATGATATCCTCGATATCAACAGAGCCTCCAGTAGCAACTTATCAACCAGGTTTTTAACAGTGGAAAGGTACTCAGTCATGGATTTATTTTGCATAGAGAGAGCATGTGTTTTTTCCATATTAAATCCAACTGTTCTTCTTTTCCATGGCATTTTCTCTTTCTTGTTTGCGCTTGCTACGTGGTTTTTCTTCCCCAATAAAAAACAAGAAAAATAATATGTAACAAAAAAGTAATAGCGAAATGAAATTGTAATTACTATCTAAAAAGCAAAGTAGCAAAAAAACTATCCCAAATAGACCCATGTCTTATTTTTACAAATCGATTTTTTGATATTAATTCATACAGCTTATCATCCTAAATCAATCGTGGGTGATTAATATAGTTGTTAGTTGCAGATCCACACATGCTTTTTTTTAATGTTTTGAATAAAACGAAGAATTAGAAAATGTATAATTTAGAAAGTAGAATGAAAGTAATGAGTTAATCATCAACAACTGCATATGCTGTACAGCTTCACAGCTTACTTGATAGTTTGTAATATGGAGCATTGGTTCATTTGTTTTCCTTTTTTTCTGTACTCATTTATTTAATAACCTTCTTCAGCATCCATTTCGCTCGACTTGCTGCTTTGAATTATTTTTTATTTCTCTGAAGCCACTCGCGAATGCCCTTCTCTGATTCTGAGAGCAAATCCTCACTTTTACCCTTTGAAGAGCCTTCGACAAACTCAAAGTAATCCTTGTAGTTTCGATTGTAATAATCATCCAGCCTCTGAATGCCAACACAAAAAAAATATAAAGTAAGAAAGCAGAACTGAAAATCGTTTCTCTGTCTGAAACAAAAGCAATTCATCATTGGTTCAAAGCTAACCTCTTTGTCATACTTTGCCTTGTTCTCTCTTGACCTCTTCTGATACTCTGACAATTAAGAAAACTCACATATCTATGTTAGTTAAAAACAACAGTTACGTATATGAATAATACAGTGTATATGTTGGGAATTAAAAAAGAACTAATTCAAATCTTTGAGAGGGTAAATAGAATAGAATAAACATCAAAGCACATAACATATCAAAAATTTTGGTTCATTAAATTAAAGGCTACGTCATATTGCTGTCATTATAGATTTTGATATGTGATATGAACGTGAGATTAGTCGGTTGTGATAAGCAGCTATTCTTATTCCTTTCTACATTAAGAACAGCCATCATACTCCGCAGATTATTCTCAAACTATCATCTTTAACAACCAATTCATCTCTAACCACTGGATGGTAACCGTCTTTGCTGGCAATACACATATTCTCTCCCTTGCCTGTATATGTTTTAGGATCCTGCACTGTACGAAGCATAAAGATGCAAGCAATGATGTACTTTCTCTAGCTCTCTCTTTATTTCAATCAAGGAGATGAAAGTCTACTTCAGGTAGAGTGAAAGCTGTGTGCTGGAACTATAAAAAGAATAGTCACTTGAAGAAAGACTACATTATTCCAAAGAAGGCTAGCGGTGCACCTGAATAATATATAAATGTATATGTAGAAGAATTTTAGAGTGATTCTCTAATTTTATCTTTGCATAATTTTGAATCTTGGATTATATACTTAAGTTCTTCATTTCATGCAAGTCTTAACAAGGAGATGTTCAAGAGCTACATAAAAAGTGATATGGGCAAAGTGTATATGGGATACAATAAGCCATACAGCATTTTGGACAAGAAGATGTTGATATCTGAATGTCAGATGGGTCAACTTTGAGACTCAACGATGTTAGGCATGTTCTTTGTCCAAAAAGTAATTTAAATTCTATGAGTTAGCTTGGAAACTTAGATTATGTGGCAGCATTCAGAAGAGATGAATGGAAAGGTGACAAAATATAGGTTATAGTTATAGCTCGTAAAAGTATTGAAGGTACCTTATATATTATCAATAAAAAATAAGGTTCTATTGGAATGGCTAATTCGGATGTTGATAGATGTCTTTGGCATCAAGGTTTCATCATATGAATAAAAAATATATGCATTCACTTCTTACTAGAGGAAAGCTTCTTGGTTTAAGATCTATAAATCGAGATTTTTGTGAAGATTGTGTATATGACAAGCAGCAGATGGAGAGTTTCTAAAAGACTAGTTCAAAGGTGAAGTCCAAAAAGTTGGAATTAGTGCATACTGATGTATGAGGTTCTTGTTTAATTTCTTCTATAGGAGGGTCTTTGTAATTTATCATTTTTATTGATGATCAAAATATAAAAGTATGTCTACTTTCTAAAACCCGAGTTAGATGTATTTGATGTTTTCAAGAAGTGGAAGGCCATGATTGAGAATAAAATAGAGTTAAAGCTCAAGTTTCTCAGATTAGATAATGATAGTAAGTATCATGACAAGAAGTTGAAGGAGTATTATGCTTTGAATGTGATCAGACATAAGTTCACTATTCCAAGAATAACATAGCATAATTGTGTTTGTATAGCGCATGATAGAACAATTACTAAGTGTTCGAGGAGTAAAAGGCTACATGATGGTCCACCCAAATAGTTTTGGGCAAAAATAGTGAACATTATTGTTTATCTGATCAATCATGAACCATCAGCTCCTTTAAATGAGGGGTTACCAGAGGAAGCATGGAGTGGCAATGAGGTAGTTTATCTCACCTCAAATTTTTTTGTTGTTCATCCTATATTCATGTTGCAAAATCTAGGAGGAAGCTTGATCCAAAATCTATCAAGTGTACATTTATTGGATATGACTCAAATGAATTTGGCTTTAAATTCTAATATTATCATAATAAAAAAAATTCATCAAGAGCAGGGATGTCACATTCAATAAAAATAAAATATACAATGATAGAAATAAGACTGTTGAAGATTCTTTCAAATATGTTGAGACAGAAGATGATGATAATTAAAAGATAAATATAAAAGGTATATTCAAGCTGATGAAGCACAGAGAGTTTTTTAAGCAGCTACTACTAAAGTTAGGAGGTCTAGCAGAATCTAAAAGCTAGTACAAAAGTATTATCCTTCCTTATACTATCTATTGCTAACAGATGGTGATGAACCAGAGTGTTATGATGAGGCTATTCAAATTGATAATTCAAAGAAGTGGGAGCAAGCCATGGATGATGAGATGCATTCACTTGAGTTGAATTAGACTTGAGAGTTGACAGATGTCACACTCCAGGATCAATATTGGAAGAATTATATATATACTTTCATTTTAATCATTTAACTAAAGTTTATCAATAAACAGTGAAAAGAAGCATGATTGCATTTTTTTATTTTGTTCGGAGTACATATCATAGAATTTTTATCCTTTCTTGAAAATATATTAAACATCACTTACAATGAATCGAATAAAATTTGTAACATGAATAGTTGACAAATATGATCTAATGGCTTTTCTCTCTCCTCTCTCTTCTTCTCCTCTTTCAATTTCTTCCTGGTCAAGCAATAAAGTGAGCGAGTCGGTGGGTTAGGCAATAATATATATTATATATATATATATATATATATATATATATATATATATATATATATATATATTTATATAATTATTGTTCATGGCCTAGCATCACAACGCTCACCAAATCGGCGCCAAAGCGCTCTACTTCAGAATTTTCTTATTTTTCAAGAAAAATTATTTCACATATTTGAGTTATTACAACAGAGGTAGAAAGCACTATAGAATAAATGGGTTTATAGGTTGAAAGAAGAACTTGATGGTCGTAACCACTATAAGGCCAAATCTATAGTAAAAGTTTTTAGCGAATGGCAGGAGTGGACTACAATGAAATTTTCTCTAACATGACATAGTCAGAGTCATGCTGAGTATAGTAGCAATAAAGGTTTTACATCTAGAATAGAGGGATGTAAAGACAGAATTTATTTATGGTAACTTTGAAGAATAGTTGTACATGGTGCAATCTCAAGGATATGCGATCACATGTAAAGAATAACTGGTGTAGGCTCAAAAAGAGTCTACATTGGCTAAAGTAAGCACCAAAACAATGATATAAGAGATTTGACAGGTTTATATAAGATAATAGGTATATGAAGTGCTAGGTTGATCACTGTTATAACATACTGCTTTTGTATATTAATGACATACTGATTAAAGTATAAGATATGGAAAAGATAAGATGTATGAAGGAGCAGTTATCTAAGGATATTGAATTGAATGATTTGGGCCCAATAAAGAAAATTCTAAGTTTCAGAACCAGCAGAGATAAAAGTACAGGTATATTAAATTGTTTCAAATTAGGAGCGTCAATTTATGACAACTCAAAAACCTGACCCAAACCCGACCTGGAAAATCCAATTTTAGGTCGACCCATTTAACAAACAGGTTGGGTTCTAATTTTGATTTTTGACCCATTTGGAAAATTGAGTCGGGTATGGGTCAACGCGCTAACCCGAAAATGACTCACAATGCTTTGTTGCACCTTCCACTCCATTATTCACGCAATCCTGCTAGGTAGACGGACACGCGTAAGCACCGCATGTCTAGCTCACATTCGTACTGCATCACACAGCTTGCGCTCAACCTGTGCTCGCATCGCCCCTGCGCCCAACAGCCTGCTCTATATTAGTGCAGCTCGTACTCGACCCGCACTTGTGTCGTTCAACTATGTTAGGTCGGGTCAAGCAGGGTTTAGGGTGGGTCGGGTCCAAGTTCAAATTTCTGACCTATTTGTGCAATCGGGTCAGGTTCGAGTTGGATCAATTGAGAGTGGGTTTGTTTCAAGTTAAACCCGAATCTGACCCAAAAACCCATTTTAGCACCCCTATCTCAAGCTGAGTATGTTGACAAGGTGTTGTAGATATTCAATATGAGTGATGCAAAGTCATTTTCAACTATCTAAGGAACAATCGCTTGCATCTTAAGCAGAGAAAAAACATATGGAGAGGACTCTGTATGCTTCAGTAGTTGGAAGTTTAATGTTTGTTATGATATATAAGAGACTAGGTATAGCATATGCAGTGGAAGTGATCAACAGATTTTTTAGTAACCCAAAAAAATCACATTGGGAGGCAGTTAAGTGGATTCTCAAGTACTTGAGATGATCAGTTGACAAAATTCTTTACTTTGGAGATAAAGGGATTGATCTACATGAGTATGTAGATTTTTAATCTTGATTGTAGGAGTACAATTTGTTATATCTTCACTTTGGAAAAGACTGCATTGAGTTGGGTTTTCAAGTTATAGAAGATTATTGCACTTTCAACCATATAAGCTAAGCATATTACTATTACTAAGGTTAACAAGGACATGATATGGTTGCAAAGTTTTATGGCTGAACTTGAGAATGAGCATAGGAATTAGAAGTTGTATAGTGATAGCATGAGTACTATTCATCTAGCCAAGAAGGTTGAATTTCATACCAGGATGAAGTACATCCAACTTCAATATCATTTTATCAAATCACTTTTAGAAGATGATCAATTATCTTTGGAAAAGATTCACATGACCAAGGATCCTACAAACATGCTAACGAATATAATGACAGTTGATAATAGCGATGCATAATGCCCACTCACATCCCAACAGTCTTCAGTTACCCCTTTTACAAAAACTATTTTTTATCCCATGCAAACCAGGCTTGAAGATGGAATTCTGAAGGCCAAAACACATCATTAACCTTCAAACTTAAGTTTACAATTCCACTACCCTACCTGCTACACTCAACCAAACAAACTCCCATAATGGCGATGCACAATGCCGCAAGTGTTCTTAGCCTAACAACAGCAAGGGACCTGGTCCCTAGTCCCATCACCATTTAACGAACAAATTATGGAATGTTGCTTGACCTATAAAATAAAGGTCAAACATGAAGGATCAATGTATCTATACAAATCTCTCGACATCGCACAAGTTTTCAACAAAGAATATGACTCTGAAACATCTAGCCCAGTAGCATAGATACCTATGATTCATACTTTGCTCATAGTCAATCCATTCAAAGCTTACCATCCCTCTTTTCTATCATACATTTATGGATGCACATAAATATACTTGTTAATCCACATATATGACATACTCATAACAAGAAGCCACCCATCTACAATACCCACTCACATTACATACTTGCAGTGAAGTTTTCATTTAATGGAGCTAGGGTTAATTTTATTCTTTCTTGGCATTAAGGTAAATTCTACATCAAAGGTTCAATAAGTCGAGAGAAATATGCTAATGAACTCCTACAAACCTGGCATGATTATGCAAACCAACTTCGCGCCAACCCCCGCAGCACCCGCCCCTCACCCCAATTGCACTCAACAAACCATGGGTCCAACCTCCGATGTGCCATTTGAGAACCCCACATTGTTTAAGCAACTAGAAAGTTGTCTACAATACTTGACGATCACTCGACTAGACATCACATTCATCTATGTCAATCTAAGCTTAAGCCTATCAAAAAACACTTTCAACTTTTAAAGAGGCTTCTCAGATATGTAAAAGTAATTACTCACCTTGGACAACCAATTAGGAAAGGCAATCTCACACTTCACTCTTACCCTAATGCAAACTGGCCGGCAACCAATTCCATTGATCACAAATCCAAAATGGGTCACTTAACCTTATTTTTAATCCAATATCGTCTCATGGAGTGTTAAGAAACATCAAATAGTAGGAAAATCATCCATTGAGGCCAAGCATAGAACATTGGAAACGGTTACAGCTGATATAACAAGGCTCCACCAACTTCTTCAAGACTTCCAAAATGTGACGACACTTCAGCTATGGTTCTAATTAATAATTTTCATGCCAAAATTAAACATTTCGAAATAAATTATCATTATATATGAGAACGCATAGACTCCAAAGAAATAACTGTTCGTATTCCTTTGTGCATCAAGTGCAGCCATCATCCTCTACAGATTAATCTCAACCTCTCATCTCTAACAACCAATTCATCTCTCATCACTGGATTGTAACTGTCTATGCTATCAATACATAAATTGTCTCCCTTGCCTGTATGTGTATGCGGATCCTGTACTGTATGAAGCACGAAAGATGAAAGCAATACACTTCCTCTAGCTCCCTCTTCATTTTAATTAATGTATCTTCCTCTTCTCTCAAATATCTAACAATATAGGTTTCCTACTTCAGATTTCATTAGGGCTGTCATCATGAAGATTTACCGTCCTAATGCGGGAGTAATTAAAGAACATACCGACTCAAATAGCAAAATACCTTGAAGCAGTGCATTTTTTGAATCGCTGCCTTGCGGTCCTGCTGCTGTTGCCACAAGGAAGGAAAAGAGAGTTCTTCTTCCGCAGGGCTGATTTACCTTGAAGGGATTGAAGGGTACCGAGGAAGCAACTGAGGTGGAAGTTAATGGCCGGTGTAGAAGCTGTACTTCCACGAGGCAGGTAAACACTGAAGCTCATCTTTATTTCTTTTGTTCCCCGGAATGGAATGGTGTTGAGGGAGTAGAGCAGCTGCAGCTGTATTCCATAGCCAAACGTTGGACCACAGCTTAGAATGAGATAACAAGGAAATGCAAACAATGCAACTTACCTTAGTCAGTTTGTTGGTAGTCAAAACTCCCAATTTAAAAAATTTAGTTTAAAGTCTTATGTATGTGTTGTATATGAGTTTGTGTTAATTAACCTAAATGTCCCATAAAATAAAATAAAATGTCAGTGGTGCCATGAGGATTGGGGCTTACTTTTCAGTGCTAAACAGTATCTCGACTCTAAGAATGATGGTTTTACGTTTCGTTTGTGTTAAACTTGTCTTAGCTTCTATCAGTAATTTTTTGGTTTAAAATTTTTTAAACTAAAAATTTTGTACTAAAAAATATTTTAGGAAGCAGTAAGAAAGATATCTCAAATGAAACCTAGTGAGCGAGTAGGAGATTAGTGAGCGACTAAGGAGAAGAGCTCTCTAGAAAAAAAGGAGAAAAGAAGGAAAGAGAGAGAAAAAGGGGGAGAGAGAGGGGAGAGAGAATACTTTGGGTGTTTTCACCTGTTGCTTCTATTACATATTTGGTTTTAATCGATGTAAATCATTGTATTCTTACTTATGTTTCTAACATTTTAATTTCTAGATTTTTTTATCTCTTAAATATGTCAAAAATACATTTTCTCATGATTTATCACATTTTCCCTGTAACTTGTCGGTATATAATAAATATGATTCTCTTGAACATGTTAAAAATATATTTTTCTCATGATTTACCAAACTTTCATCACGTAACTTTTTGGTATATAATAGATATGATTCTTACGAGTATTTTGACTGTAATTTTATTAAATTGTATTAGATAAATTAATAATTATGATTTTTTCGAAGTAAATAAATAGTGTATAGATTTTTCCTATAATTTTATTAATCAATACATTTCATACATTATATTAACTTACATTGCATAGAAAAAACAATATGACTGATAGATATAATATTTACATGTAAGTAAGGAAGATTGAATGTTAACACTATAATTAATACATGTTTACAGAATGATCCCCTATATTTTGAATAGTTTCTTTTAGAACTGGCTCAAAAAAATATTATCACGATCTGATACAATCAATTTTCGAATCCCATATAGTCCCACCACCTCCCTCTTGAAAATCGTTGCTATTGATATTGTTGTATAAGGGTGGCAAAGGGGGATGAAATGGACATACTTGCACAACTAATCCACTACCACCAGTATCATAGTGTATCCTTCATACTTTAGCAGCCCTTCAATGAAGTCTATGGTCACCTGCTCCCACACCTTTTTTGATAGAGCTAACAGCTGGAGGAGCCCTCCTGGAGACATCGTTAAATGCTTATGCCTCTGGCATATTGTCACGACCCGACCCGAGACGAGACGGATCCCGC
>CM039721.1:75804257-75989117 GCA_022539455.1 Dendrobium nobile | reverse complement strand
AAAGAAACAGCATAAAAAGAACAATAACAAAAAGGAAAATAAGACGCTAATACCGAGCTCAGTATTCGGTCAAAACTTCCAGCGTCCATGCCGTCCCGCAAGGACCGTCCGAAAGGTGTATACGAACGAACAAAGCATCCCGCGATCACACCTACGGTTGCCACCAGCTAAAACGTTAAGAACGCGAGCTCTGACCACATCATTGCTCTTCGCCACAAAATACCGCAAAAATACCAAAAAGGCCGGCGCAAAACTGACAAGAAGAAGCAAACATAACAGAAACCAATTGGAAAATCATCTTCTGCGTCTGCCCTCCCCCAAAACTTTCCACGACAGACAATATTTGAAGAACGCACAAGAGCAAAGTCAGAATCAGCATTCGAAGATCCAATTCCGAATCCTCCTCCGACGAATCAACCAACCAATTATTCTGTGTCCTAATATCCAAGCCAAAAGAATTTCCCACACCGGAAACCAAATCTATGTTATCAACCTCACTAACAGGAACCTCAACTAAGTTATTGGAAATAAAGAATAGCATTCTCACTACCTGGAGACGAACAACCGCCTCAGAACCATCCGGAATCCCTCCCACACAATCTGAATCATCAACAACTTTATCACTTCCGTTCGCAGTGACAACACCCAAATCAGGAGGTCCATCTGCAATTAAAACCTCCACCGTACCAGAAAAAACTTCAGACACCACATTTTCGGGGACACAGAAATTGCAACTTCACGATCACAAACATTCAACATAACCGAAGGCACAAAAGGAATAGCATTCGGAGGAAAATGAAAAATCATTAACAAAATCCGAACGAATAGCATCCTTACCAATACCCTCATCGCTCATCAACACAGAAATTTTATCTTTTTCCAGAGCTGCTTGGCTCACATCAAAATTTTCAAGTTCCGAGCCACAAACATTCAAAATCGGACTACTAACATCAATACCAGAGGAAGGAAGAAGAGAAACAACAACAGCAGAGGACAGACCACTAAGCCCACCCTCTACCACAGCCCTCTCTGCAGCCAAAACACAATGCTCAGACACAGGAACACCACAAGAAGAGGGTTCATTCACAGTAATAACCTCCACATTCGTCGGGCTAACCTCAGGGACACAAGAAATCAACGGATCAGACACAGACTCAATGTTAGGATGCAAAATTTACAACCTATTTTCGAATGACCCAAGGCAGAGCAATGCACACAGTATTCAGGAAAATCTTCAAAAATCACATTTTGGACATAACCGAGACAATCCGAACCAATCCAGATTTTATCCGGGTAATTTTTGATACATCCAGTTCAACCAAAACGCGCGCAACAGATGGCCTAGATCCAATGGAAGTAGCATTATCAGTTTTTAAAGGTTTGCCAAAAATCGAACCTAATCCATGCAGAATACGAGAGGCGAATAAATGAGGTCGTAAGTTAGGAAAGGAGATCCAAATGGGTATGACCGAGATTCAATGTCAATATCCAACGAAGGGGATCATTTAATCAATTTCATGAAACAATTACTCACAAAATAAGACCTATGCGCAAAGATCCTGCAATAATCCAGATCATTGAAAAGCTTGATCAGCACATTCCGTTGGTTCAGAATCGTGACAGACACTTCACCCTTCAGTTTTAGCTTAAAGAAAAAAGACCTAATAGCCTCAAGGGAAGGTCTCCGACTAGGAAATTTTCCAACAAGCGCAAATTCGAACGGAGCAGCCAAAGCTTGGATTTCCGCCTCCGAAATCCACAGCGCCGGCATTCCACGATGAGAGGAAACCTTCAAATCAGGAAAAACAGGCGGAGAAGGGGACGATCCCGCAAGAGCCTCCTTAAACGACAGAGACGAAGGACACACCAAAAAACCAGGGTCCCTAAGAGGCGCCATGAACCATAAAAATAAAACACACACGAAGAAGAGTAAGAAAACTCCCCTGAACAGCACAGGCAGCGCACAGGACGAAGAGAAACCGGCGGCTAGGGCAAACGCCCTAACCCACCCCCGGGAGCGGAAGCGAGAGAGAAAACATGTTTAAAATTGGGCAGTTCAACAGCTTTTATCTTAATCGGAATTTGAAAATATTTTTACTTACAAATGACAGTTCATTACGACATATTATCGTTCAATCGACTGAAAATGCTACAATATGAACAACTGACTATTATTTATTTTTTATTTTACAAAATAAAAATGACATTAAAGAAAAAAGGTTACACCACAAGATCCCGACCAGGCCACATCAGTAGAGTTATAATCAGTGAAAAACCAAATTAAAAAAAGGGTCCACACGGACTCAAACCGACACCCAGTTGCAAGGGAGGGCCATCCAGTGAGGATACAAAAAAGCAATATCACCACGATTGCCCAGCCCTAGCCATCACAGGTGCATGCAGAATAACTGCTTCCGCATTGTCCATATCCAAACCAACGAAGGCAGTCGAAATCATAAAAAAACCAAATAATAAGGCCCAGTAAATCATTTCTTTTTCGACGTCCGTTTATGATTTCTAATAACAGTATCCAACAAACCAGTTTCCAAACCATCATCAAAATTTTCCTTCCCTTCAGATAGCAAATCATCGTGTAACCAATCACATTGCAACCTAACACTATTCCTAGCTAGGTGGGTTTGTAAGTTAGCATTAGAAATGACCGAAATAGGCACGTCAACCAGCGAAGCTACACCACCCCCAGAACAATGAACCACATCAACCCCACCTGAATTAACATCCCCACCATCAGTTGAAGAAACTTAGATAGCCTCCGAAGACTCCACACCACCATTAAATAAATGAGTACCTACATAATTCACACCGAAAAGATGAACTATTAAACTCGCACAGCCAGGATCTGCAGGTCTCCTCCCACAATAACTTCACAGGCCTGAGAGCCACCTGATCAATTCATGGCAATAGAAATAGGGGCAACAGGGGAATAGACTGGACAAACCAGACTGAAAACCGCGATAACATCAGCATTAACAAAAGACAAATCACCCATCGAATTAACAGGAAAAGAAACAGGCAAAATCGAATCAGAAAAAAAACTTCTTCCTCTTCAACAATAGGGGGAGATGGAGTAGTGGAGGGAACATTATTAACCAAGCAAGGGGAGGGCTTATAGCACCTGCATCATTAGAATTCATTCCCGTATTATCTAAAATGATCACAACATTAGAATTCATGCCCACTTCCTTACACTCACTAGAATCAGCACAGTAAACATTTTCTTTAACCGAAACAACATAATCCTCTACCAAAGCCACAGTAACAACCTCACAGCCAACAGTCCCTAAAATCGAAGTAACCACTGGGTTCGGATCTCCCCAACCTTAATTCTCCTCATTACCAACCAAAGAGAATACACCCAAAGCATGACGCTTAACATTCCCAGCCAGAAGAGTACTATTAGAATTGGGCAGATGAGCCGAATCACAATGACTTCTAAGATGGCCCAGACGCTTACAAGTCGCACAGAAATCAGGAAAACCCTCAAATTGCACCTTTGCATATACCCAGAAACCTCTGGCCCGAGCCAAATTTGAGAAGGATAAGTTTTAGTAATGTCTAGCTCCACCAAAACACGCGCAAGGGATGGCCTAGTTCCTACCGATGTGGCAGAATCAACCTTCAAGGGTCTACCGAACATCGAACCTAAGGCGTGTAGGATACGGGGAGAGTAAAGATGAGATCTCAGGTTAGGGAAGGAAACCAAAATCGGTATGACCGGATATTCACAGCCGATGTCCAGGAGCGAAGACCATTTATTGAGCTTCATGAAACAGTTATTCACCAGATATGAACTATGGCAGAAAACACAGCTATAGTCTAGGTCGTTAGAAAGTTTAACCAGAACATGCGTCTGATCAAGCACAGTTACAGAGAAATCAGAATTTAGTTTCAGAGCGAAAAAAAATTTGCGAATAGCGTCTAGAGACGAACAACGTGTGGGGAAAAAACCGACCAAAGTGAATTGAAAAGGCACATCAAGAGCTCTAATTTCATCATCAAAAATCCACAACGATGGTAAACCACTAAAAGAACCTTGACGAAGCTCAGAGAAACAATCCAACGAGGAAGAACTAGAAAGGGCATCAGCAAACAATTTAGGGTTTAGGGTTTAGATTTAAATGAACCATTAAAAAAGCCCGGATTAGCAACCCGTTAGACCGCCATTCCGGCCACAAAGGGCCGGAGGAGGAAAGACGAGGGTGACAACCATGAAAAAAAGAACGGAGAAACATGAACATCAATAGGAGAAGGAAAGGAAATTTCCCTAAAGATTCCAGATGGATGCCAACCGATCGAAAAAACGGAGGCGGAGAGCATAAAAAACGCAACGGAAGAGCAAATAGGGCAAAGCCCTAGCAGAGCGAAAGGAGTTGATGATTTGTTACTTGGTTGGTGAGTGAGCAATACAATTGTGCCCACGATCATGAACGACTGGCTATAATAAATTAAATAACTTACGGCGCCAACAACCATCTGTAATATTAGCCTTGATTTAATACTTTATTTTAATATTACTAATTAGATAATATAGTTATGACTATTATAATTCAAGAAATTAAGTTATTTACGCTTACTGAAGCAAAGAATAAGATGTTAAGATCATATTAGTGAACGAAGATGATCAAAAAGAGATAAAAACAAAAAGGAAAAAATTACAAGAGGAGCTTCATATTGTGCTAGCTCTTGTAGGACGAATATAGGATTTGAGGGGACGAGGTAAATAATAATTATTTTAGAAGACATTTAGTTATGTTTGATCAATTAACTTAATTAATGAATATCTTCAAAGTTATCATCAAAATTTTTTTTTGCATTTAAATTCCCATTACAATAAATTTTTATATTTTTGAAAAAATGATAAATGTTTATTTTAAGTTATCTCCGTTAGGAGATAATGTTAAAATAACAGACCGAAAGAAAAGCCAAATTAAAGATGGTTGTATAAAGGATCAGAGACCAGACCTCAAATGAAAGCAGCAGAAGAAGTTTGGAAAAAAAAAATAGTAATTAAAACTTAATAAAAGTACACAGGTCGAAGGGAAATACAAAAAACGTTCAAGTTTCGCAGTATAATTGGGGTAAGCTGATTAGGTTTTAATTGTGACGATGAGGTGATGGCATTATTTTTTTATTGTATAAAATTTTCAGAAGTCCTAATAAAGTAATAATAAAAATATAAAATAGATTAGTAGTATTTTAGTAACATTTTTTAAAATTTTTACATGCTTCAATATAAATATTAAATAAAATGCTTGAAAATATCAGTAAATATATTTACATGCTCCAATAAAATCTAAATAACAAAGAACACTCAATATTATCAATTTCACATCTATAATATATGCCCTCCATGTCGGTTCCTCAGCTAGGGTTTTTTCCTCGCGACGGCGGCGTGCCGCTCGCCGCTCGGTGCCGTGGCGTTCGCTTCCAGGGAAGTTTTCCATTTTTCTTCCTCTGGTTTTGTATTGTTTCTGAGGTTTTGTTGGTGGTTTGCTTTCCGGCATGCGCCGGATGGCTCTGAATCTTGTTGATCATGGATTTTTAGGGGTTTCATCTTCCTCTCGGTCTTTTCTTCAAGCTTTATCGGGATCTTCCTCTAGTAATGAATTTCCTAAACTTAAGGTATCGTCTTTTCGCGGTATGCCTTCCTTGTGGATTTCGGATGATGAAATCATGGCTTTGGCTAAACCTTTGCAGTTTGCTCTTGTGGGTTATTTTCCTACGAAACGCCCATCTCTTGAATCTATTCGTAAATTCTTTTTTAATCTTAAGCTTACTGGTGATGTGTCGGTAACTTTGCTGGATTCGTCCCATGTGTTAATCAAACTAGAGCAAGATTTGGACTATTGTCGTATTTTCTGTCATAGATCCTATTTGGTTTTCAATTGTTTTATGAAAATTACAAAATGGTTTCCCTTTGTTGAAATTGGGATTGAATCTCCTGAGATCCCGATCTGGGTCTCTTTCCCCTCCTTAAGGCCGCATCTTTTCTCTCCTAAAATTTTGCATGGCTTAGCTTCCATCTTTGGTAAGCCTCTTAAAATTGATACGGCTACGGCTGTGGGCTCTAGACCATCTTTAGCTAGGGTTTTAGTTGAACTGGATATTACTAAAGTTTATCCTGATCGTATTTGGCTGGGTTCTGAAAAGCTGGGATATGTGCAGCACGTTGTCATGGAAGAATTCCCTGTTTTTTGTAGTGCTTGTCATTGTTTCGGCCATGCTGTGGGTGAATGCAGAAATAAAGCTGTTGCTTTAGATGCTTCTGTTTTACCTAAAACCGTTTTACCTAATGCTAAAACTGTTTCACCCGTTAATATGGAGCCGCTGGATGGACAGCAAGTTGCTGTGATTGTGCCTACTTCGGTGAATTTTAACTTAGATAGAGATGAATCGGTCTTGCCTAACGTTTTCATTGTTGATTTTGAACCTGTTTCTAAAGTTTTATCTCCTAATGCTTTACCTTTCATACCCCCTGCTTTGGATATGGAGGGGTCATTGGGTAAGCCTTTGTTAACTGATTCTATTTATGGAGAAATTGCTTTGGTTAACCCTGCTATGAATTTTTCTGTGGATGATGGGTGTTTGGTGAATTCGATGGCTTCTAATCAGTTGCTGGTGGTGAGGCGGTGCAGCCTGTTGTTTCGGTGGATAATGCTCCTGTGTGTGTTGAGCATGCCGAACCGATTCGGAACCCTTTGCTTGCTGAAAGACCGGTTGGTAATGTGACTCATTTTATTCCTGCGTGTGGGGTTGATGGTTTTGGTCATATGGTTGAGGCTTTGCCGGAAAGTGATTTGGTGCCGGAAGGTAGTGAATTTGTGGTTCCTAACTCCTCTTTTCATACGACTGTCCCTGGCGAGTGCGGAGGTGGTGTAGTTGTTGGTATGGAGGACTCTGTTCGAGTCCAGAATAATGTTTTCAATGTGGATCCTAAGGTGGGTGATCAGGGGTTTGTTCCAGATATGCAGGATTTGGTGATCAATTCGCAAAATCTGATAAATGTTCCAGTTAAACTATCTGGTGGGATTAGTAGAACCAATGCTGATTGGTTGAATAATTCGTCTGAAGTCGATTCTGATTCTGAATCTTATTCAGATTTTGGCGAGGAGTCCAAATTGGTTCGTGGAAAAAATATTAAGGTTGCTTCTCGAGGAAAATTTTGGAATCGAGGTGGCAGGAGAAGATAATTTCTTTTTCTTTTTGGCTTATTTTTTGCGGTTGATCGGTTTGCTCGATGTTTTGAATTGGAGATTGCGGGGCAATGATGTGGCTGAGGCTCCTCACCTCATCAGCTATCTTGTGGCAACCATTGGTGATCTTCACTAGTCTGGATGGTCCTTGCGCGGATTCGAGGTGCTGGGAGTCCCGGCTATCTGCTGAGCTCTCTTTTTGGATTTTATCTCCTGTTTTGCTAATCTGTTTTGGTGTCCGTAGCTTTTTTGGGGGTTTTTGTGCGCCTTCCTTTATTTGTTGTACCTCTTGATTTATTATTAATATATTTGTTTTGGTTTAAAAAAAAAATATTATCAATTTCACCATTCCAGAGGACATTCTACAAAAAAAGTATTTTCAACTGAAAGGACATATTATATGTTTGATTCACTAAGGACAGTTAAGTTATTTTATTTTACAAGAATCACATATAGATTATCAGCCTTAAAATATAGGATATTAGCGAAGTCATAAAAAAAATTATCTGAATTATTGTATTGAAGTGCCATCACAATTTACTTTACCTCATATACAAGAAGATTCCATCATCAAAGAAACACACATAATATGAGCTCCTAATCTAATTAGGGTATATATATAAAGAGAGAGACAGAGAATAATCTTTTAGTTTATGGCGGCATATGTTTTTTTTTTTAATCTTTTTGCCGTAAAATCTCTCTGTCTAAAAGCAATATTTTATAAGAAAAAGTTATAAAAAAATTACAAAAAAAAAAAAAAAATTTCATCAGAGTCAAACATTAATTTTTGGTTGATTATTTGTATTACATAAATATTCAAAGAAACCTTCCCAAATAAAACATGTATCTATAATATATACTTTGTAATGATAGATTTTATTTTATTTGTGCTTCACATAAAGGATGTTGAAAAGATATCATTCAAAAAATAGTTTATAAGAGAATTTTAATATTCTATCCTTTTTTTTTTGAAATTAAATATTTTAATTTTAATATTCTATCCTAAGAACATTAATCTGGCGCAATGAATGAGGCTGGACAAAATAATGATGTAAAAAATAAATCTGGCACAAGAACCTCATAAGATGGAGGAGAATCTCTAGGAATTAATAAATACCACTTGTGACATGGAATCAATGAAAGAAAATTATTCCTAGCTTGTGGCTATAACAGGCTACCCATTTATAGGAATTATATTCATATTCATTCATATAATTTTTATTGATGCCTACTGACTTCTACTTGATTCCTGGACAGAGTCAAGCCTCTAGAGAATAAGTTATAAAACCTACTAAATTATTAACAAAAGTATTTTAAATGATCGATCTACATGTTAAAAAATAAACAAAACTATTTATGGATATAAATGAACAAACAAATTTATTCATAGGTATCCATTTTTTTTTTAAAATCAACTCTATTTAATTATTTAAATAAATAAATCTTACATAAAAATATAAAATTTTTCATGGAATATAATAATTTTTTTAAACCTTAAACAATGAAAAACTAAATATGTTGCTTGTATATGAGGAATATATAAATAGTGCATCCAACTGATCAGTAGCTCCCAACTGATGACACGCAGAAGATCGATTACCTATGAAACTTGAACCAATTATGAAATTCTATCATTATCGCCTAAACCCTAAACATAAAATATGATCTTGCAATTTATGTCTAAAGACAAAGGGAAAGTATATTCTTCCACATGGCGTGGATCGCACACTGCCAATTTGATGATGACACAACTTGCATTTTGATTTCCTCAGCAGCTTTCCAAAAAGTAGAAACTTTGTCTCTGATTGAGCTTCGAATTAATGCTTGCATACGTGTTATGTTAAAACTCATGCACAACATAAGGCAGGAGAATTCTTTCACGCCACACTCATCAGTAGGGGCGGAACCGGCTTCAATTTTGAAGGGGAATTCAATGAAAAAATAATTAAATATTAAAAATAATATATTTATTACAAAAAAATGTTTTAAAAAGTTAAGCAAAAAAAATGAAGAAAATAAATTGTGTAATAAAATTGTGATAAAAATAAGAAAGAAAATATTAGAACTAAATGTGAAGAAATACATAGATATTTTAGGGTATGTATTTATAATTAGCAGTAGATTAAAATTTGTCATCATTACGATTAGTACAAAAAGGCTTTTAAGGGGGGCATTTGAAAAGAATATTGGTCAAATTAAGACAAAAAAAATTTAGAGGGGGGGGAAGTGATTTTTTAGGAGGGGCAAAAAAAAAAAGTACACTCCTATAAAATAATTTCTTTTTTTAGGGAGGGCAATTGCCCCCTTGACTTGCATGTGGTTCCGCCCATGCTCATCAGGTCTTCCTGAACTTGATTAATTCTTTGACAACTAAAAGCAACATATATTGCTTGAGCTTTGCTAGCCCTTTGATAAAGATCATAGCATAGAGAACTAGCTGAGCAATCCCGGCCGGCTCTATAAAGTTGGTTTATATTATCTGCATCTTCATCAAATTAAGATGAGTGTTTTATGCTGTGCGGGAGAGCCTCATTGATTGGGTGCACAATATCATTTGTTCACCACAAATCTGAAAAGACACCTTAGAATATGCTTGCTAATTAGGATTATATATATATATATATATATATATATATATATATATATATATATATATATATATATATATATATAGCTTATAAAATTACTATGTTATCGTCACATTATAAAAAAAATTTATAGAAGTTGGATAATTATGAGACGAACCATTGAATCAAATCGATTAGATTTGGTGCTTGACATTAAAAAAAATAAGAATAATAATTAAAAAAGGCTAGAATTAGATTCTCATGACTCGCATGCATCAATTTTAGTACTATAGTATATGTTAGCTAGATAACATAAATCTCTCACATCAATCACACTTGTCATCATTAGAATCTCTACTTTGTTAAATTCATATCCTAAATTCCAAATTAAGAAAGGGAGGGATAAGGAATATCCCACGCTTGCTGTGATATGCAATAACCCTAATCCAAAAATTCCCTGCAACTTTATATTTATAATATCCCTTGATGAGTTCCAACAATGCTGCCACCTTAATTTTGATATAAGATATTCATTTTACGGCAGAGGAAGCTGCCTCTTAATTTAGGGTTTAGTTTGTTGTTAGGAAAATGATCATATTAATTTGTTTGTCTTTGAATAATTGATCATTGCTTAATTGTTAAGCCTTTGCCAAAAGTAAACATAAATTACATTTAATTGATTAAAGAAATAGTCATTAATTTGTTGGGGTGTGACAAATAATGCTTCAACATGTGAGCATGACACGGTGGAGGGACCACTAACATTTCATGGATTCCTACTCATTGGGAGCCAAAATAAATAACATGTATAGAAAGTAGTGGCTAATGACTGGTATAAATTCTTAAATTTAGATATTTAATTTCATGAGCTAATTAATTTTGTTGGGCTAAAATGGAGAAAAACCAATAATTCTCAAGTAAGAGATTTCACTTTTCATAAACTATGATATGCAATTGGTTTTTGTTGACCAAAAATTGCAAACGATCGATTGGATTCAACTTTCATTATAAGAATTTTAAACTATTTTTACCTTTGAATACTCTACTACAAAATATTTATAGGCTGTCTTATGCTTTGTTGAGCAATCAGGGAGATGAGCCGCAATTGTAGAGGTAAAGGTCATAAAAAAAAAAGCTGAAATAACAACTCTAGGTTTATATTGACATTGGTGCATTTGAGACAAATTTGATTTATGCCAAGATCATTTATGTGAGACAACCTTTCATATTTTGTAGTTGATTAAAGGTCACAAAATTCAGTACTCACTGTGTATGGACATTTATGAGTCTTATCCTCCATAATATAATTCATTATTTTTAGCGTATTCATGTTCATCACATCTTAGAAGATGCTGGATTCAATATCATTAATCAAAAGATACCAATATCCCATTGGAAATATAGATCGGGCCCAAAGAATGGAATGGATGAGAGAGCGAGAGAGAATGTGTTATTAAATCTAAATTAGTCTCTTCAATGAATCAGTTATAGATAATTCTATTTTTCTTTGATAGAGAATGATGAATCAAATCAAGTAATAAATGTGATTCAAAGAGATAGAGTGAGATTTTTATGAGAAACATAGAGTACTTCAAGAAAATGTGGATTTTTGGATGGATATTACAAATGGACAATACACCTATAATAATATTATCATTGAAAACTATAAAAAGTTGTGTGGGCATTACCGGTGACTTGCCCACTACTAATAATCAAAATAATGATTATGCCATTGGTAAGCCATTAATAGTCCCAAAATTCTAAAATCACACACACACGCACACACACACAAGATTGTATGCCTCTCATTCTTTTTTTTTTTTGCAAAGCCATTTCTTCATATTTTTCTCTCTTATCGTACAAGAGAGAGATCCTGCATTTGTTTGATCCTAATTTGCTTGTGGGCGATACATGACCCAAATAATATATTTAGTAAGCTAAAGAGAGGAGCAGAGTGAGTGAATCAATATGGAGACTAGATCTAGATGAGGGTTTAAATGAACTTAGTGAATAATAAAAATAGCATGAAGTCAAAAATATACCTCATAACCCCTTATTTATATGGTTAAGAGGGTCATAAGATAGCCTACACCAAGAAAAAAAATAGAAAAATGATATATTATATAACAAGTACATTCTAAAAAAGATGTGTGGGCTAGACTAAAACATTCACACATGGCTCTTTAACATCGTTGCACCTAACGTTATTTGAGGCGGCTCCTAGCAAGTACTTTTGGGTGAGTCCTTGGGGCAAGTGCCTTTGGAGAAACTTTAAAAGTAATTGTCTGAGGTGAGTCTATGAAAGAAATAATTTTGGGTGAGTGATGAGTCTTTTGGATAAAAATGGCTATGAGTAAAAGATGAATATAATCGAAGGAGACAAACTATAGATGCCATTAATGTGTGCTTCCTATAGCTTAGATTGGGATATCTATGGAAGGCGAATTACCTTACGTGAGGAAAACAGCTAAGAGAAGTAAATTATCAGAGGCGAGTGTCCTTTAATCTGAGAGTGTTCTTAGGATATAATTAAATATAAAGATTTGTCTTTATGGAAAACTTGTACCTCATAATAAAATAAAAATTATCGTACCCACATTATGAAGGAAAAAAAATATCTGAAAATATATGTTTTTCTCAATAGTTTATTTTTATTTTTGAATTCATTGTAAAATATTATTATTATCTTTCAAGATAGTATGCTGTTTTTCTATACTGTATTTTATCACAAAATCTGATTAAACATGTAGTGTATTTTACCCACATAAGCCAATAAATTTAATTACTTTGTTTAATTACGAGTGGTTCGACAAATTAATTAAATTTTTATACTATTAGTTGAACATGTGGGCGTGCATAAAAAATTTGATGAACATGGGCATGCATAATAATTTAACATGATTGAGGTTCAATATACAACTAAACATTCAACGTTTGATCCTTTTATTTTAGCATAAAAAGCAATACAAGATTATTATGCATCATATCTTGGTAGATTAAGGCATAAATTAAATGAGTTGGTATTTTCAAGACCAAGCCATAATGAAGGATGGAGAAAAAATATTCTATAGATGTTGATTTTTAAGAAGATGATATGACACACATAGAACTCATAGTTAATAATGATCCAATTTCACCTTACTAGATCGTGAAGATAAAGGTGACAAGATTCATGAAAATTCTAACAATGTTATATCTATAAATAAGAATGAGGCAAAAGAGAACAATACTAAAGAAGTTGAAGAAGAAGAATTTTTTGGTGACATAGATGCAAGTAAAAATGAATTGGGTGAATATGAAATAAAATGATATGTATTATTGTAATTATTCAACATTTAAAAAATACATACATGAAATATTTGAGTCAGATACTGTACACATGAAATATTTGGGCATAATATTGTACAAATGAAATATTTAAAAAATGAATTAGGTCTGATATTGTATGCATGAAATATGTGAGGATATAACAATCTAACATTTTATATATAAAATACTTGGCGTTATACGGGTCTGAGGAAAAATTGATATAATGCATTGTACTTTTGTTATCTTTATATTACAATATTCTGACACATGAATTTTTATTAAATTTCTATATTTATGTTAGACTTAATGTAGCAAAATATTTAATATGTTAAGGTTTTGTATTTAATATTATTGCTATAAGCATTAATTATAAAAAATTTCTATAATTATGCTTTATAAAATTTCTGGCATATGGATAGAATAACATGTTTATTTATCATAAGGAGGTATGGTTCCTCAAAAAAAAAACATGTTTATTTATCATCTTTCTAGTATATTCTAAACTTAAGTAGATTTTGGGTAACCTATTAAGCAATTGGTGCTCATTTCTTCTTTATCTAAATTTATAATTTTTTTTTGTTGATAGGAAATGGGGAAAGAACTCATTGAGTATATTTGGAGGTGACAAATTCCTATTTATAGGCATGTCTTTTAGTAGTTTGTTATTTTTGCAATCATGATAATATTATTTGATGATGGATGGAGAGATATGCTTACTAAGATTGTTTTAAATTGATATTTTTTATTGTATAGCCATGTGATATTAACATAAAATATGTTGTTGACTTTATTTACTTTATTTTAATGATTTTGACGGCTCTGTGTTATTATTATATATGAAAAAATTCCTATCAAATAGATATTGAGATTATCTACTGCACATCCAACATGATGTGACCTGCTGATATAAAGATTCTGTCATTTTAAGCCGTAACAGTATGATATGAGAGGGATTTGTGGGTTGAAGATGCCAAGCTATGATTGTCCAATGATCAAAATAAGAGTTGGGATTAAGGACATAGGTAAGGACAAATGTTGATATTGTGAAGAGTGCAGTGGAGGGGTTTTGATTGATGAGGTTCTGGGTCTTGTAGGGTGGGTTGAGTTCGGAAGATATTTTTCATGGATAGGTGTTCGTGCCATTGAGGAATCCAACGAAATCATTTGTTGTGAAGAGCTTGTGATTTGTGACTTTTATATGGGATAGTCATTTGCAGTCAGTTGAGTGTGAACAATGCTTTCAATGCTGACTATGAGGAACTTTAGAGGGAAAAGGAATGGTTACATTGTATGGTGAGGGTGTTTCGGTTGTCATTGAGGGGATTTATTATTCTGTGCGGAGTGCGGAGGGCGTCCGGAGACCAATAAAAATGTACAACGTCACCTCATTGCTGGGTACCCAGCTCGGTACCCCTCGGCACCGCTGGATACCCAGTGCTTAACCGGACGGTTCTACCATATCCGGTGTCCGTACAGAATAATAGCTCCATTGATGGGGAGGAGGAAGATAATATAGAAAATATAGCACATCCATTAAGGCAATATGTAGAAAAGAAAAGATAATCATACTATAGAAGGGGTTAACTCTCTTTACACAGCTAAGGCGAGGCTTAAATGATTTGATCATAGTTGATAGTGGATGTGAGAGATTGAGCGAACTGTTTAGCTCGGATAGTGGTGTTGTTATCAGAACTGATACCTGCTACATTGAACTACTGTAGAGGCGCTATTGCTTTGCACCTATGGCTAGCTAGATCCACACAACTAATGTATGATTTCAAATTTTAAATTTTCAAGTTAATCATCATAAAAATACTCGCTATAAATTACTCAAAAGTAGAATAATGAACTGAGTCAATTAATTTTTATTTATTAAGATAATTAATTTAAAATTTCATATGTACAATTTTATAAATCATCATGAAGAACTGGCCATGTATTATTGCTGTGAGTTAGGAAACAAATAATTTGACCGAGTCTAGCTACAATCACTAAATTTGATTCGGGGTTGCAATCTTCCATCTGAAAAGCTAAAAATGTCAATGGTAGTTGACTGGAATTTTTCTTTTATTTTGACAAAGGCAATAATATTTATTATTTAAAAGGTTCTCAATGTGTGGCCATAAATATAAGAGAATTAATGTATATATCCTCCATAATTATTTTTATACTATTACTATTGCTGTATTTCTTAGTCTGGTTGTCAATTAACTTGGATGCACTGATTTGAAGTATGAAATCAATTCAGCAAGTAAAGGGCCATAACCTCGAGAGAGATTCTTATAAATCACAACTAACGCAAGTAGTAAGGAACTAAGTTCCTTTCAATCAAGTGAACAACTTTGATAAATTCACTCACACAGTACTAGATGTTCTATTGGATGCATATATTACGTTGCATAATAATATCTTTTAGAATAAAGTACGAAGATTATTCCGCCAAAAAAATTAAGACAACTTGTCTTTCAAAATAATGACATTGAAAATTAACTTTTAAAAAAAAAAATCGCTATAAGCTAGAGAATCGAAACACCTAAAGCCTAAGCTGACAATTGGCTTAATGCTTCGTAGCATGATGAGGTCAGGATATTCTTGTCAATGGCAACAAGCACCAAACGTTAAAGTAAGATTAAGCATCGAGGAATTCATTTATTTCTTCGAATCAGGAATTTCTTATTCATTTAGCATTTCAATAATATTAAGGGAATTCTAGTGGTTATGAGTGGGCATATGCCTCTTCTCTATTCATTTTTTATCAGTCTTGTAAGATTACTTATTCGCGCAAGATAGCAATGTTGATTACCATCACATGATAAATTAGTCGTATCATCAGCTAATTAAAAACTACTTAGAAAATGCAAGTTTTAAAATATAATAGCATAGTATATATATACATGACATGACTATATGAAAGAAACAAATCGAATTTCCTGCGGGCACATTAATGTGTTCAAGTATATACATATCTATAAAAAATATTGGCAGGAATAATTTTTTATGCTATGAATCTTCTTATAAACAATCATTTGTGCTTGCAATGCCAAATCTACTGCAATGAAGTCTTAATACACAAGATATATATTTTTTATCTGTAAAGACCAAGCTACAAGCTAGATCAAGTTGCATGGAACTGGCTTGTTCTATGTTGGCAAAGTCACAAAGTCAAGTCACACGTTGGACTTGGACATGACCAAAAATCTTGCATGACTTCATGAGGCGCTTAAAACAACTCCAAACAAGCTGCCCGCTAAAGCCTGTTGGAATGAGAGGGCTTTTTACAACTAGAAAAGGATAAAGTAAAAAGAGAATAAGGAAGAGGCTAGTTATGCTAAGAAGATGATGAGCGAAGATGAAATAGGCTTACACATTTTATTTCTCATTTTGCTCGATACAAGCTCAAAAACACAATCACTATTTATACTCGTAGTACGCCATTAGAATTGTGACAACATATTTTAATCTAATAATTACAAATAACTCTAAAGATAATTTTTCTATTTCTTATCATAAAGGACATTAAATGCTTTTCTAGACTTTTCTAAAAGTTACTCTAGAATAGGATTTTAACACTTTCTACAGAAGATTATTCTATAATATGATTTTCGTTTTGACAACAAAAGCCAGATAAAAATAGTCCAAATTTAAGTTTAACTTACAACAAAAGCAAACTCCAAGGCAAACTATTTTAAAGATGTCTCCTAGTTCATTTTTTAGAACATGTGACTTAATAATCTACATATAAGGGAAACGACCAAGTTGACCCTGGAACAACATATATATAACTAGATCATCATCTATCCTTTTTAACTACGCAGCCTAATTCAATCAAATCTTCTTATATGTTTGGACCAATTTTCACTAGATAATTTACAATTCCAGTAGTTAAGTTCTTCTTTCAGCAATCTCTTGCTTTGCTCATCCTTATTCTCTAAGTATCTCAAAATAAATAGTTTTTTACTTTTCTCTTAACTCACAATTGTTGAAGCCCACAAAGTGAATACCAAAGTATTCATCAACTATAGCTATGCATACGAACAACAAAGAAAGATAACAGGGAGAAATCATGCTTCATTATATTCTACCTCATTGAATACAAATAACAAATGTGTATTTATATCTACAAAACTTTAAGTATAAAGACGGTAATGCCCACGGTGGATACATAAAGCTGACAAGGTAGAATAATGTAATGTAGTGGCAACAGATTCTGAACAACAAGCATAGGACAACCGCTTCAGGTAATTATTATGGTTTGTGGTGTAATGGAGATGAAGTGTTTTTATCACTGCCCTTCAAGTTGATGGGAGGTAGAACCAGCAACTTGTCTCGAAGATGAGTGATCCTGGATTTGTAAGGATTTGGCGAAGAAGTCCGCAAGCTGATCAGTGCTGGAAAAATGATGAACTGTGATATGCAGAGCTTGAATGCAGTCCCGAATGAAGTAATGCTTGATCTCAATGTGTTTTGTGTGTGCGTGAGAAATTGGATTGCAAGCAATAGTCATGGCTGACATGTTGTCACCGAAAAGTGGTCTAAGCTCAAGCGGTATGGAGAATTCTTGACATAAACGCTAAATCCAAATGAGATCAGTAGCAACAACAGCAAGAGATCGATATTCAGCTTCAGTAGAAGAATGGGCAATAGCGGATTCCTTTTTGACTGACCAGGAAATAAGAGTGTTGACAAGAAAAATACAATATATTGTAGTAGATTTTTTATCTTGAGTGTCACCAACCCAGTCTGAGTCCGAGTATGCTAAAAGTGCTAGATCAGTTTTCAGAAGAAGAAGACTAATATCTATGGTGCCTTTGAGATAGCGAAGGATCCGTTTTAGAAGCTGAAAATGACTGGGTAATGATTGGTGCATATGTTGGCACAATTTGTTGATGGCAAAAGCTATATTTCAGTCGTGTGTTGGTGAGGTACTAAAGAGATTCTGCTAATTGCCGAAATAGAGCAAGTAGGCTATAGGGATCTTGTAAATATGTGGCCAGGCAACAAATGGGTGGAAAGTGGTTTACAGGAGACCATAGCAGCAATAGTAAGTATGTTTGTAATGTAACTTTTCTGAGACAAATTATAGCCAGTAAGAGATCTTGAGAAATCAATGCCAAGAAACCGTGAATGAGCTCCTAGATTGCATATTTGGAACTATTTCTGAAGTTATTTGATGTAGTGGATCGTCGGAAGATGCGACCTGCAAGAAGGATTTGGGTTTCCCAATCCAGGGAAGAAGAAGAAGGGGAGCTCTAAAGCTTCAAAGTGTAATATATCATTCAATAATGCTCAAAACCTTACATTGGACCTATTTAAAGAGGAAAATAGAAGTCTCTAGAGCAAGGAAGGTAAACTAGTCCCTAAGCACAATAAAAGCTAAGATGTTCCTACATCATTCTCCCCTTGCGTAAAAAGAGCTCGACTCCGTTCGAGGCTCACTAATTAGAAGGGAGGTAGAGTGGCAAACAAATTCCGGGATCGATGACTTTGAATGCAGACTTCAAAATTAGTACATGAAGAGGCTTTTCCCACTCCAAATGAGGATGTTCAGCTTTGGTATCATTGAAGTGAACTAGCATTTTAATTTGCCAATGGGTTGGTGAATAAGAGTTCTTGGCAAATAAACAATACGTCCTGAAGTCAACACCATGCCCTACTATAGATAGAAAAGAAATGTTTCTGTACAATTCAGTTACTGGATGCTCATTTGAATTGGCTTCCTGAATCTCCTCAAACAGTTTGATTTCTTTTGCAATGCATTTATGAATCTCACGCCCATCTATCATCACACTGTAGCAACCCAATTCATTTTGATTCCATCTGCAATGATTGTAAGACTTATCTATATTTTTGCACTTTGAATGAAGGTCTATGAGGGCAGCAATGCTGTGATCATTGAGTAAATCAGTGTCATGGTGGCCAATGTAGGCTTGGAGAAATCTTGCTCGGCTGGGAGACTCGGATTGTGCAAACGCAGAAGCAAGGGTGGCTATAGTAGTGTGTTTGGGATGTCGACCATGGCAGATATCCCGCATCAGATGGAACAGGGCCTTTGCTTCATCTATGAATCCATTATGAGTATAAGCTGTGATCATTGCAATGTATGAATGTGTATTCTTAACAGGCATTTGTTCAAACAGATTTCGTGCAGTGTCCATGTCAAAGAAATCCATTATCTTATACAAAGGATCCCACTTCAGAAGCTCTAGTCTTACATAAGGAGAAAATATGTATGGTGCGCTTAGAGATATGTATGCATCTTGATAACTAGGAAGATGACATTTCTTCCACCTTTCAAGTCTTTCCTTGACAATGGAAATTTTGGAATATTTATCAACTGCATTACTAAAAACTTGTTCAACAGTTTGGAGCAACTCATTTCTACTGGATCGATAAGCACTAATTTCATTATCACTTTCAACACTAGACACCGTACCTTCAATCTACTGAGATTCATCGACTCCCTTTGCAATGAACGACAACCTCTTAGCCTTGGCCTGAACTTTTATGCACTTTTTAGCATCAGCCCTCACAACAGAATCCATATGCTTTTGTAGGTTAACATCCCTGCCATACTCATCTAACTGAACAGGCAAACTTGAAATTTCTGGGCCAGTTGTCAGGGAAGCCTAAGCTTCAATGGTCGCTGCAGCCATATAAGCAGAGCTAGAGCCTCTATCTAGAACAGAACATGCCGCACTTACTGTAGCCTCTAACCCAACATTCTTATCAGTAATATCAGCAACAACCCTCTGCTCATGTAACTTCTTCATCTCTTCTTCCAATTCTTTGATACTAGAAGGATCAATAGATTTAATCGGTTGTGCAGGTGCACTGGAGGAGATGGGTGACGGAGTGGGAGTGCTGGGCGAACCTGATGATTGGATAAACGGGAGAGGAATATGAGCGGAAGACAGGAGTGAAGGGAGTGAAAGTGACGAGTCATGGACGACGGCCGAATGATGGTTGTGGACTGTGCGATCGGGAGGAGATGAATCGTTTGTTAGAGCAGGCATGTTGTGTGGGGGCGAAGGTGATCGGGCCAATCTAATAAGTTTGATGTCGCCGAGAGGGTTCAGGTCTGGGACACTATCTGCCTCCGGCCTTCTTGAGCTGGAGTGGTTCGGGTTGAGGCCGGAAGGCACTCGAGAGGTGAAAGCGGGGGCAGAATCCGACAGACTGATTACAGGGACAACAACGGGCAGATCTAAAGGCCAAAGTGGGGTTGGGCGTGCTGGGGGTGTGCGGAACTGTGTGGAATTGGAGTCACGATAGCTGAGTCGGAGCGGCAGCTGGGGTATTAGCGGGAGCGGGAGTGTGAACGGAGTGGCAGCGGTCGAAATCTTGATGGAGGGGATCTGGATTGCGAGTATGGTCGCGAGATTTATTGGAATGGATCTGGAGCAGAGGCGGTTCGAACGGAGCTGGTTTGGCGTTGATCCGGTCAGGCGGAAGCGGAGGAGGATCACGCCATTTGAGCGGAAGCTCGAGCGGGGGGTAGTCGTCAATGACGGTGGAAGAATGGCGAGATTGATAGCGTTTGCGAGGAGCGGACGAGGATAGCGAAGAAGAAGAATGCCTCGGTATGGTTGCCGACGACATCCTCATCCTCCTTATTGACCGAAGGGTTTCGCGAATCCGATCAAGGTTTCTATCTACCTGATCGAGCGACTTCTTCGATTGAGCTTGATAGAAGGCGATCCGGCTTCGAGCATCGTCGACAGCCCATCTTCCTTGGCGTCGATCGTCGTCGACCGCCAATCTTGTTTTGCGGCTTCGATCGTCGTCGACAGCCGACCTTCTGCAATACATCGATCTTCGCAAGCTCCAGGTTCTGATACCAACTGATGTAGTGGATCGTCGGAAGATTCGACCTGCAAGAAGGATTTGGGTTTCCCAATCCAGGGAAGAAGAAGAAGGGGAGCTCTAAAGCTTCAAAGTGTAATATATCATTCAATAATGCTCAAAACCTTACATTGGACCTATTTAAAGAGGAAAATAGAAGTCTCTAGAGCAAGGAAGGTAAACTAGTCCCTAAGCACAATAAAAGCTAAGATGTTCCTACATCATTATTGTATAAGAGTGGAAATGAATGTAGAATCATTGCAAGAAATCAGGATAACGTCAACATAGAGGAGTAAATAAATACGTACACTATTATCGTGGAGAATGAAGAAGGAATCAGCTGAACTAGTGTAGAATCATTGGGAAATGAGGTAGGAGGATAAACTAGCAAACTATTATCTTTGTGCTTGTTTGAGGTCATAAATGGCTTTATGTAGTCAAAAAACATGATTTGATTTTTGTGGATCTTAAAAACCTTGAGGATGAGCCATATATATTATTTCGGTGAGGTTTCCATGAAGAAAAGCATTGACGACATCAAGTTGAAGAATGAACCAACCAAAGTGTAATGCAACAATGATAAAAATATGAATTGTAGGGAACTTTGCAACATGACTAAAGGTTTCATGACAATCAATGTCATACTTCTGTTTAAATTCTTGAGCTACTAAGCGAGCTTTGCAGCGAGCAATGGTGTCGTCAGCATATCGTTTGATTTTGTAGACCCACTTAAAACCAATGACCTGCTGATTATTTGGAGGAATTAAAGATCAACTTTGTTGTGAATGAAGAGTATGGAATTCAGAAGACATGGCTTGATGCCATTCAATAACTTTTGCTACTGAATTATAACAGGTTGGAGTTGAGTAGATGGTATGGTGGAGATCCAGAATGTTGCAAGGTTTGAGAGAGCCAATGTGAAGATGGGTGGTCATGGAATGACAAGGAGGTAAGGGGAGAGATGGAGCAAAAGAGATTGAGGTAGTGGGAGGAAGAATTGGGAGTGATTGAGGAAGAAGTAGATGAAGAATAGTTTGTTGTAGGTTGAGGTAAAATATTTTTTGAAAGGGAATTTGGTGGAGAATGTTGAGATGGTAGAGGAATAATAGGAGGGAACGGAGGTAAGGGGTGTGATGAAGTTGCTGTAGGAATAGGACTGTCAGAAGGACAAACAGAAGTTTCATCAAAATTTACATGCCTAAAGAAAATGGTATGTACGGCTACTGGATTGTAGCATTTGTAGCCTTTTTGGGCGTAGGCATAGCTTAAGAAGATGCAAGGGGTTGAACATGGAGCAAGCTTATAAGAGGTATAGGGTCGAACATGGATAACAAAGACATCCAAATGAACAAAGGTGAGTATAAGAAGGAGAAATTTTATATAATAGTTGATATGGGGAGGCGGACAATGTGGTGGTGGAAGGAAGGCCGTTGATTAGATAGATCATTGTAAGAATAACATCAACCCAAAAATGAGCAAATAGTTGTGAATCAACTAGTAGCATACGAGCAGTGTCAAAAAGAAGCTTGTGTTTTTATTCAGCAATATCATTTTGTTATAGAGTGTAAGGGCAAGTAAATTGATGAGATATACCATATTTTAATAAGGACTTGAGTGTATAATTAAGAAATTCTCCACCTCCATCAGTTCGAAGAGTGTGTATGGGATGATTTAAATGTTTTTCAATTAAATTTTTAAAGTGAATGAAGGTATGACGAACATCAAATTTATACTTAAGTGAAAATTACCACATATAATGAGAGTAGTCATCAATTAACACAAGATAGTAATGAAAACAATCATGGGATATAATGGTGGAATGATTCCAAACATCTGCATCAATTAATTCAAGGGGGAACATGGGAGAGATGGGTTGATTTAGCAAATGGCAATCTGCGACTCTTAGCTATAGCATACGAATTATAGAATTTTTTGAAAGGAAAAATAAATAAAGCAAAAAATTGTTTTGTAACAACAACAACTATAGAAGAGTTGGGATGTCTCAAACATCAATGCCAAAGCACCGCAGACGACTGAGGGCGACAGAAGCAGTAGCAACATTGATGTTTGAAGGTGATGTTGAGGAGAAGACTGGATATAGTCCATTATGGCAAGGACTTTGGAGAAATATGTGATTGGTCTTCCGATCCTTGACAATAAAGCTATTTTTGTCAAACAAAACAACAAAATTATTGTCATTAACAAGTTTAGAAATGGATAGAAGTTTATGCAAGAGATGTGGTACGTGAAGTAATGGATGAAGAGAGAGCTTATGAGAGGGACTGGGGAGTAAACCTTTTTCGGAATGAAGAATGGGAAGAGGAGTACATTTTCGACAAGAACCTGATTCGAGCCAGTATAAGAATTAGCTTGCTAAAGGGATTGCGAACCATGAGTGAGATGAACGGGTGCATCACCATCTAGGTACCAAGGTGAGGTAATAGAGTCAGCAACCAAGACAACTTTCTGATTTGTTGTAGATGGTGAGCATTGCAGATTAGTTTGATGCCAACAAAAGAGGGAGGGATGGCCCCTTTTGCACAAATTTGGCAATCAACAAAGAATCGAGGTTGACGTGTGTGGACTGAAGTGTTGTGAAAGCTTGATTTGGCACATCCACGAGAGGAGAAGAACCGGCCTCAACCTCGACCATGAGTGGAAGTAAGGGCAAAATGAGGGTATGTTGTGATTCAAGAATCAATTACCGTGAGATAATTGATAGCATCTATAGCTTGATTTACCTCTTCCCTTATATAAGAAAATGAAGATCATCAGGGCTAATGGGAGTAAGCTTGGTCCTTATAACTGTTTTGAAAGCTTGATACGTTTTAGGAAGTCCATTTAAAATGTAGAGAATGATATCCTCGATATCAACAGAGCCTCCAGTAGCAACTTATCAACCAGGTTTTTAACAGTGGAAAGGTACTCAGTCATGGATTTATTTTGCATAGAGAGAGCATGTGTTTTTTCCATATTAAATCCAACTGTTCTTCTTTTCCATGGCATTTTCTCTTTCTTGTTTGCGCTTGCTACGTGGTTTTTCTTCCCCAATAAAAAACAAGAAAAATAATATGTAACAAAAAAGTAATAGCGAAATGAAATTGTAATTACTATCTAAAAAGCAAAGTAGCAAAAAAACTATCCCAAATAGACCCATGTCTTATTTTTACAAATCGATTTTTTGATATTAATTCATACAGCTTATCATCCTAAATCAATCGTGGGTGATTAATATAGTTGTTAGTTGCAGATCCACACATGCTTTTTTTTAATGTTTTGAATAAAACGAAGAATTAGAAAATGTATAATTTAGAAAGTAGAATGAAAGTAATGAGTTAATCATCAACAACTGCATATGCTGTACAGCTTCACAGCTTACTTGATAGTTTGTAATATGGAGCATTGGTTCATTTGTTTTCCTTTTTTTCTGTACTCATTTATTTAATAACCTTCTTCAGCATCCATTTCGCTCGACTTGCTGCTTTGAATTATTTTTTATTTCTCTGAAGCCACTCGCGAATGCCCTTCTCTGATTCTGAGAGCAAATCCTCACTTTTACCCTTTGAAGAGCCTTCGACAAACTCAAAGTAATCCTTGTAGTTTCGATTGTAATAATCATCCAGCCTCTGAATGCCAACACAAAAAAAATATAAAGTAAGAAAGCAGAACTGAAAATCGTTTCTCTGTCTGAAACAAAAGCAATTCATCATTGGTTCAAAGCTAACCTCTTTGTCATACTTTGCCTTGTTCTCTCTTGACCTCTTCTGATACTCTGACAATTAAGAAAACTCACATATCTATGTTAGTTAAAAACAACAGTTACGTATATGAATAATACAGTGTATATGTTGGGAATTAAAAAAGAACTAATTCAAATCTTTGAGAGGGTAAATAGAATAGAATAAACATCAAAGCACATAACATATCAAAAATTTTGGTTCATTAAATTAAAGGCTACGTCATATTGCTGTCATTATAGATTTTGATATGTGATATGAACGTGAGATTAGTCGGTTGTGATAAGCAGCTATTCTTATTCCTTTCTACATTAAGAACAGCCATCATACTCCGCAGATTATTCTCAAACTATCATCTTTAACAACCAATTCATCTCTAACCACTGGATGGTAACCGTCTTTGCTGGCAATACACATATTCTCTCCCTTGCCTGTATATGTTTTAGGATCCTGCACTGTACGAAGCATAAAGATGCAAGCAATGATGTACTTTCTCTAGCTCTCTCTTTATTTCAATCAAGGAGATGAAAGTCTACTTCAGGTAGAGTGAAAGCTGTGTGCTGGAACTATAAAAAGAATAGTCACTTGAAGAAAGACTACATTATTCCAAAGAAGGCTAGCGGTGCACCTGAATAATATATAAATGTATATGTAGAAGAATTTTAGAGTGATTCTCTAATTTTATCTTTGCATAATTTTGAATCTTGGATTATATACTTAAGTTCTTCATTTCATGCAAGTCTTAACAAGGAGATGTTCAAGAGCTACATAAAAAGTGATATGGGCAAAGTGTATATGGGATACAATAAGCCATACAGCATTTTGGACAAGAAGATGTTGATATCTGAATGTCAGATGGGTCAACTTTGAGACTCAACGATGTTAGGCATGTTCTTTGTCCAAAAAGTAATTTAAATTCTATGAGTTAGCTTGGAAACTCAGATTATGTGGCAGCATTCAGAAGAGATGAATGGAAAGGTGACAAAATATAGGTTATAGTTATAGCTCGTAAAAGTATTGAAGGTACCTTATATATTATCAATAAAAAATAAGGTTCTATTGGAATGGCTAATTCGGATGTTGATAGATGTCTTTGGCATCAAGGTTTCATCATATGAATAAAAAATATATGCATTCACTTCTTACTAGAGGAAAGCTTCTTGGTTTAAGATCTATAAATCGAGATTTTTGTGAAGATTGTGTATATGACAAGCAGCAGATGGAGAGTTTCTAAAAGACTAGTTCAAAGGTGAAGTCCAAAAAGTTGGAATTAGTGCATACTGATGTATGAGGTTCTTGTTTAATTTCTTCTATAGGAGGGTCTTTGTAATTTATCATTTTTATTGATGATCAAAATATAAAAGTATGTCTACTTTCTAAAACCCGAGTTAGATGTATTTGATGTTTTCAAGAAGTGGAAGGCCATGATTGAGAATAAAATAGAGTTAAAGCTCAAGTTTCTCAGATTAGATAATGATAGTAAGTATCATGACAAGAAGTTGAAGGAGTATTATGCTTTGAATGTGATCAGACATAAGTTCACTATTCCAAGAATAACATAGCATAATTGTGTTTGTATAGCGCATGATAGAACAATTACTAAGTGTTCGAGGAGTAAAAGGCTACATGATGGTCCACCCAAATAGTTTTGGGCAAAAATAGTGAACATTATTGTTTATCTGATCAATCATGAACCATCAGCTCCTTTAAATGAGGGGTTACCAGAGGAAGCATGGAGTGGCAATGAGGTAGTTTATCTCACCTCAAATTTTTTTGTTGTTCATCCTATATTCATGTTGCAAAATCTAGGAGGAAGCTTGATCCAAAATCTATCAAGTGTACATTTATTGGATATGACTCAAATGAATTTGGCTTTAAATTCTAATATTATCATAATAAAAAAAATTCATCAAGAGCAGGGATGTCACATTCAATAAAAATAAAATATACAATGATAGAAATAAGACTGTTGAAGATTCTTTCAAATATGTTGAGACAGAAGATGATGATAATTAAAAGATAAATATAAAAGGTATATTCAAGCTGATGAAGCACAGAGAGTTTTTTAAGCAGCTACTACTAAAGTTAGGAGGTCTAGCAGAATCTAAAAGCTAGTACAAAAGTATTATCCTTCCTTATACTATCTATTGCTAACAGATGGTGATGAACCAGAGTGTTATGATGAGGCTATTCAAATTGATAATTCAAAGAAGTGGGAGCAAGCCATGGATGATGAGATGCATTCACTTGAGTTGAATTAGACTTGAGAGTTGACAGATGTCACACTCCAGGATCAATATTGGAAGAATTATATATATACTTTCATTTTAATCATTTAACTAAAGTTTATCAATAAACAGTGAAAAGAAGCATGATTGCATTTTTTTATTTTGTTCGGAGTACATATCATAGAATTTTTATCCTTTCTTGAAAATATATTAAACATCACTTACAATGAATCGAATAAAATTTGTAACATGAATAGTTGACAAATATGATCTAATGGCTTTTCTCTCTCCTCTCTCTTCTTCTCCTCTTTCAATTTCTTCCTGGTCAAGCAATAAAGTGAGCGAGTCGGTGGGTTAGGCAATAATATTTATAAATAAATATATATATATATTTATATATATATATATATATATATATATATATATATATATATATATATATATATATATTTATATAATTATTGTTCATGGCCTAGCATCACAACGCTCACCAAATCGGCGCCAAAGCGCTCTACTTCAGAATTTTCTTATTTTTCAAGAAAAATTATTTCACATATTTGAGTTATTACAACAGAGGTAGAAAGCACTATAGAATAAATGGGTTTATAGGTTGAAAGAAGAACTTGATGGTCGTAACCACTATAAGGCCAAATCTATAGTAAAAGTTTTTAGCGAATGGCAGGAGTGGACTACAATGAAATTTTCTCTAACATGACATAGTCAGAGTCATGCTGAGTATAGTAGCAATAAAGGTTTTACATCTAGAATAGAGGGATGTAAAGACAGAATTTATTTATGGTAACTTTGAAGAATAGTTGTACATGGTGCAATCTCAAGGATATGTGATCACATGTAAAGAATAACTGGTGTAGGCTCAAAAAGAGTCTACATTGGCTAAAGTAAGCACCAAAACAATGATATAAGAGATTTGACAGGTTTATATAAGATAATAGGTATATGAAGTGCTAGGTTGATCACTGTTATAACATACTGCTTTTGTATATTAATGACATACTGATTAAAGTATAAGATATGGAAAAGATAAGATGTATGAAGGAGCAGTTATCTAAGGATATTGAATTGAATGATTTGGGCCCAATAAAGAAAATTCTAAGTTTCAGAACCAGCAGAGATAAAAGTACAGGTATATTAAATTGTTTCAAATTAGGAGCGTCAATTTATGACAACTCAAAAACCTGACCCAAACCCGACCTGGAAAATCCAATTTTAGGTCGACCCATTTAACAAACAGGTTGGGTTCTAATTTTGATTTTTGACCCATTTGGAAAATTGAGTCGGGTATGGGTCAACGCGCTAACCCGAAAATGACTCACAATGCTTTGTTGCACCTTCCACTCCATTATTCACGCAATCCTGCTAGGTAGACGGACACGCGTAAGCACCGCATGTCTAGCTCACATTCGTACTGCATCACACAGCTTGCGCTCAACCTGTGCTCGCATCGCCCCTGCGCCCAACAGCCTGCTCTATATTAGTGCAGCTCGTACTCGACCCGCACTTGTGTCGTTCAACTATGTTAGGTCGGGTCAAGCAGGGTTTAGGGTGGGTCGGGTCCAAGTTCAAATTTCTGACCTATTTGTGCAATCGGGTCAGGTTCGAGTTGGATCAATTGAGAGTGGGTTTGTTTCAAGTTAAACCCGAATCTGACCCAAAAACCCATTTTAGCACCCCTATCTCAAGCTGAGTATGTTGACAAGGTGTTGTAGATATTCAATATGAGTGATGCAAAGTCATTTTCAACTATCTAAGGAACAATCGCTTGCATCTTAAGCAGAGAAAAAACATATGGAGAGGACTCTGTATGCTTCAGTAGTTGGAAGTTTAATGTTTGTTATGATATATAAGAGACTAGGTATAGCATATGCAGTGGAAGTGATCAACAGATTTTTTAGTAACCCAAAAAAATCACATTGGGAGGCAGTTAAGTGGATTCTCAAGTACTTGAGATGATCAGTTGACAAAATTCTTTACTTTGGAGATAAAGGGATTGATCTACATGAGTATGTAGATTTTAATCTTGATTGTAGGAGTACAATTTGTTATATCTTCACTTTGGAAAAGACTGCATTGAGTTGGGTTTTCAAGTTATAGAAGATTATTGCACTTTCAACCATATAAGCTAAGCATATTACTATTACTAAGGTTAACAAGGACATGATATGGTTGCAAAGTTTTATGGCTGAACTTGAGAATGAGCATAGGAATTAGAAGTTGTATAGTGATAGCATGAGTACTATTCATCTAGCCAAGAAGGTTGAATTTCATACCAGGATGAAGTACATCCAACTTCAATATTATTTTATCAAATCACTTTTAGAAGATGATCAATTATCTTTGGAAAAGATTCACATGACCAAGGATCCTACAAACATGCTAACGAATATAATGACAGTTGATAATAGCGATGCATAATGCCCACTCACATCCCAACAGTCTTCAGTTACCCCTTTTACAAAAACTATTTTTTATCCCATGCAAACCAGGCTTGAAGATGGAATTCTAAAGGCAAAACACATCATTAACCTTCAAACTTAAGTTTACAATTCCACTACCCCTACCTGCTACACTCAACCAAACAAACTCCCATAATGGCGATGCACAATGCCGCAAGTGTTCTTAGCCTAACAACAGCAAGGGACCTGGTCCCTAGTCCCATCACCATTTAACGAACAAATTATGGAATGTTGCTTGACCTATAAAATAAAGGTCAAACATGAAGGATCAATGTATCTATACAAATCTCTCGACATCGCACAAGTTTTCAACAAAGAATATGACTCTGAAACATCTAGCCCAGTAGCATAGATACCTATGATTCATACTTTGCTCATAGTCAATCCATTCAAAGCTTACCATCCCTCTTTTCTATCATACATTTATGGATGCACATAAATATACTTGTTAATCCACATATATGACATACTCATAACAAGAAGCCACCCATCTACAATACCCACTCACATTACATACTTGCAGTGAAGTTTTCATTTAATGGAGCTAGGGTTAATTTTATTCTTTCTTGGCATTAAGGTAAATTCTACATCAAAGGTTCAATAAGTCGAGAGAAATATGCTAATGAACTCCTACAAACCTGGCATGATTATGCAAACCAACTTCGCGCCAACCCCCGCAGCACCCGCCCCTCACCCCAATTGCACTCAACAAACCATGGGTCCAACCTCCGATGTGCCATTTGAGAACCCCACATTGTTTAAGCAACTAGAAAGTTGTCTACAATACTTGACGATCACTCGACTAGACATCACATTCATCTATGTCAATCTAAGCTTAAGCCTATCAAAAAACACTTTCAACTTTTAAAGAGGCTTCTCAGATATGTAAAAGTAATTACTCACCTTGGACAACCAATTAGGAAAGGCAATCTCACACTTCACTCTTACCCTAATGCAAACTGGCCGGCAACCAATTCCATTGATCACAAATCCAAAATGGGTCACTTAACCTTATTTTTAATCCAATATCGTCTCATGGAGTGTTAAGAAACATCAAATAGTAGGAAAATCATCCATTGAGGCCAAGCATAGAACATTGGAAACGGTTACAGCTGATATAACAAGGCTCCACCAACTTCTTCAAGACTTCCAAAATGTGACGACACTTCAGCTATGGTTCTAATTAATAATTTTCATGCCAAAATTAAACATTTCGAAATAAATTATCATTATATATGAGAACGCATAGACTCCAAAGAAATAACTGTTCGTATTCCTTTGTGCATCAAGTGCAGCCATCATCCTCTACAGATTAATCTCAACCTCTCATCTCTAACAACCAATTCATCTCTCATCACTGGATTGTAACTGTCTATGCTATCAATACATAAATTGTCTCCCTTGCCTGTATGTGTATGCGGATCCTGTACTGTATGAAGCACGAAAGATGAAAGCAATACACTTCCTCTAGCTCCCTCTTCATTTTAATTAATGTATCTTCCTCTTCTCTCAAATATCTAACAATATAGGTTTTCCTACTTCAGATTTCATTAGGGCTGTCATCATGAAGATTTACCGTCCTAATGCGGGAGTAATTAAAGAACATACCGACTCAAATAGCAAAATACCTTGAAGCAGTGCATTTTTTGAATCGCTGCCTTGCGGTCCTGCTGCTGTTGCCACAAGGAAGGAAAAGAGAGTTCTTCTTCCGCAGGGCTGATTTACCTTGAAGGGATTGAAGGGAACCGAGGAAGCAACTGAGGTGGAAGTTAATGGCCGGGTGGTAGAAGCTGTACTTCCACGAGGCAGGTAAACACTGAAGCTCATCTTTATTTCTTTTGTTCCCCGGAATGGAATGGTGTTGAGGGAGTAGAGCAGCTGCAGCTGTATTCCATAGCCAAACATGGACCACAGCTTAGAATGAGATAACAAGGAAATGCCAACAATGCAACTTACCTTAGTCAGTTTGTTGGTAGTCAAAACTCCCAATTAAAAAAATTTAGTTGAAGTCTTATGTATGTGTTGTATATGAGTTTGTGTTAATTAACCTAAATGTCCCATAAAATAAAATAAAAATGTCAGTGGTGCCATGAGGATTGGGGCTTACTTTTCAGTGCTACAACAGTATCTCGACTCTAAGAATGATGGTTTTACGTTTCGTTTGTGTTAACTTTCTTAGCTTCCTAAAGTAATTTTTTGGTATAAAAATTTTTAAACTAAAAATTTTGTACTAAAAAATTATTTTAGGAAGCAGTAAGAAAGATATCTCAAATGAAACCTAGTGAGCGAGTAAGGAGATTAGTGAGCGACTAAGGAGAAGAGCTCTCTAGAAAAAAAGGAGAAAAGAAGGAAGAGAGAGAAAAAGGGGGAGAGAGGGGGAGAGAATACTTTGGGTGTTTTCACCTGTTGCTTCTATTACATATTTGGTTTTAATCGATGTAAATCATTGTATTCTTACTTATGTTTTCTAACATTTTAATTTCTAGATTTTTTTATCTCTTAAATATGTCAAAAATACATTTTCTCATGATTTATCACATTTTCACCATGTAACTTGTCGGTATATAATAAATATGATTCTCTTGAACATGTTAAAAATATATTTTCTCATGATTTACCCAACTTTCATCACGTAACTTTTTGGTATATAATAGATATGATTCTTACGAGTATTTTGACTGTAATTTTATTAAATTGTATTAGATAAATTAATAATTATGATTTTTTTCGAAGTAAATAAATAGTGTATAGATTTTTCCTATAATTTTATTAATCAATACATTTCATACATTATATTAACTTACATTGCATAGAAAAAACAATATGACTGATAGATATAATATTTACATGTAAGTAAGGAAGATTGAATGTTAACACTATAATTAATACATGTTTACAGAATGATCCCCTATATTTTGAATAGTTTCTTTTAGAACTGGCTCAAAAAAATATTATCTCGATCTGATACAATCAATTTTCGAATCCCATATAGTCCCACCACCTCCCTCTTGAAAATCGTTGCTATTGATATTGTTGTATAAGGGTGGCAAAGGGGGATGAAATGGACATACTTGCACAACTAATCCACTACCACCAGTATCATAGTGTATCCTTCATACTTTAGCAACCCTTCAATGAAGTCTATGGTCACCTGCTCCCATACCTTTTTTGATAGAGCTAACAGCTGGAGGAGCCCTCCTGGAGACATCGTTAAATGCTTATGCCTCTGGCATATATCACAGCAAGCCACCATCTTCTCGACATCCTTTTGCATACCCTCCCAATATAGCTCTACAGAGAGTCGTCAACGATATGTCTTTTTGAACCACGAATGTCCCCCAATGATTGTCCCATGAAACTCCTGAAGCAAGCATGGAATGTAAGAAGAGGTCTTTGGAAGCACAAATCGCCCATAATGAAGTAACTTCTATCTCACTATTGAATATCCTTGATAACTATCCTTATTTTCCACTAGCTCCTCAATTTTCCTTAACCCTACATCATGTTCACTTTCTCTTTGTAATGCTTTCCAGTCAACCACCAAGGACACAAACGATACCATTATTTGGGGTTCCCCCATGCATCTGGATAAACCATATGTTATCTTATTTTTAACTCTAAGTTGATACTTAATCTTGAATTTGTAGCCCAATAACTTGAAGAGCTACCTTTAATGCTCCTGAATGTCCATTATCTACTCCAACAAGTACTTTAGATTCCTCTGGTCAGTTTTGATGATGAAATGTCTTATAAATAAATAAGGTTGTCATTTCTGAATGGCCGATACTATTGCCATTAGCTCCCTATCATAAATTGACTTGAGCCTTACCCTAGTCATCAACACCTTGCTAAAATAGGCCACTAGTCTCTAGTTTTGCATGAGTACCGCTCCTAACCCAAAACCTGAGACATTTGTCTCAACTAAAAAAGTCTGGCTAAAATTTGGAAGAGCTAATACTAGCACACTAGTCATAACCTTCTTCAACTCCTTAAAAGCATGGATGGTGGACTCTTCCCACTTGAAGGCATCCTTCTTGAGTTTTTTTATCAATGTCTAGTAGCATGTATGCCCCAAGAATTCTCTTAACTCCTTTAAAATCTTAAGTATAGGCTACCTGATTATGACCTCAATCTTACTTTAATCAACTGCCACTCTATTTCCCACACACCCTAAATACTCTACTCTGGACTAGGTGAAAGAACACTTCTTCTGATTAACATACTCTACTCTGGACTAGGTGAAAGAACACTTCTTCTGATTAACAAATAAAGAGTGCTCTCTTAAGATAGAAAGTATAACTCTTAAATGCTCTAAGTGCTCCTTCTCAAACCTGTTATGTACTGATATATCATCAAAAAATACCAGTACAAACCTTCAAAGGTAGAGCTGTAATACCCTATTCATCGGAGACAGGAAAGTTCCTGGTGTGTTGGTGAGGCTAAAAAGTATCACCAAAAACTCATAGTGTCCCTTGTACATCCAAAAAGTTGTCTTGTGGGTGTCTCATGGTCACATTTCGATCTGGTGGTACCTGAATTTCATGTTAATCTTGGAGAATATAACAAATCCATATAGTTCATCTAACAACTCAACAATTATTGGCATGAGAAACTTGTCTAGTACAATTTACTTATTCAGGGCATGGTAATATACACAAAACCTTTATCTCATATCTTTCTTTTTTATCAATAATAAAGAGCTAAAAAAAGGGCTCACACTAGTATTGATAATTATAGCTTCAAGCATCTCCCTAGTCAGTCTCTCAATCACATCCTATCGGGTCTGAGGTAGTGGTATGGCCAGCCATCAATGGGGGATACTCCTTCCTTCAAAACAATAGCTCTTTCCTTCATAACGATAGATTGATCATGCTCTCAGAAGGGGTGACATTCCCTGGGGAAGTTGGAATACCTCCCTGAATTGCAGAAGAAGTGACCGGATAATTTATGGAGTGTCCTCTACATCCTTTGTCTCCCCTCTCTCCAAATTCTGGTGCTCCACCAAGAATCCCCCTCCTTCCCCTTGTAGGACGGAAATCAGGGTTTTCTTACCACCTTTCTCCCCTCTACCTAAATATCTATAACTAATGCATTCCATTTTTTCTTGGTGTCCCCCAAGGTTTGTAGCTATTTCATTCCCAAAATCAAATCAATACTCCCTAATTCCAAAGAAAGAAAATCCTCCCTAATGTGAATCCCCTGGAGCTCTACCACCAAACCTTTACATATCCATCTACTATTCTCCACCTTCTTGCTCCTATCATCACTTCAAAACATCAGTTTCTACCCAGTTTATATCTAGTTTATTTACCACCTGATTTGATATAAAATTGTGGGTAGCCCCACTGTCCACAATGATCGCCTTGCCTTTCCTCTTTTCTATCCGCTCACCTTTATAATGTGATTTAGGTTGAATCCCACTATAGAGTTCAATAAAACTTCAGCCACCTCCAAGCATACAAGCTCTTCTTCCTCTTCTTCTTCCCTCACTACATATGCCTCATCCACCTCCTCCTCACCATACACCAGTGAACCTACAAGGTATAATTTTTATATCTATATCCAGGTGTAAATTTCTCTTTGCATCTGTAACATGACCCCTTTTTTCCCTCACATATTGTACCTCCGCCTTTGTAAGACACTTGAAATTGCTTCCTTGATGAATTCTAGTGCTTTTCTCCTTTGTGATTCCCTCTAAGGAACACTGTTGGGGTCCTCAACGCCAAGGTCATGGAGGTATTCCTGTAAGTGCCTCACATATTGTTGCTTCTTTTGGCATTTTCCCTCTGATGTTTCTCTTCTACCATTTGTGTTAATTCCATCGTCTCCCTCAACCCCCTTGTCCTCAACACACTAAGTTATGCTCATATGTCTTCATTCAAGCTCTTCATGAAATTTTCCTCGAAACATTCCTCTAAAATTCCTTTCATCCCACCCGGTAACAGCTTAAATTTTTATTGTTACTCCATGATTAACCCATCTTAGGTCAATGCATGAAATTTCTCAAGGAGGTATCCTTCCCAGATGGCTCAAAAATGTTCCAACAATCCCTATTTAAATTATCTCCATGAATGGAGCAGGTACCTAACCTCCCTCCTCTAAAACTAAGTTAAGGCTTTGCCCTCCAAACATAGTCCTACCACTATGAGCTTTTCCCCCTTCGTAAGCCCATTGATAGTAAAGTCATGCTCCACCTGATACACCCATCCTTGAGCATCTTCCCCTTCAAAAATTAATATTTTTATCTTCCTCACCCTAGCATCTCTACCCCAATTTTCTCTTCCACGATTGTACCCCACCCCATGTATCGAAGTGAAAATCCCACCTTCTTTTGTTTGCCCCCATAGTGGATGATCACCCTACCACCTCCGCTACAAAACTCTCTTCCTGGTGTCCCTGCTTCTAAAAATTCTATTCCACCCCTTACTAGAGCCTTAGGAGGAGGTTCTTGGAGGAAAAAAACTCCCCTAGTTATTCTCGTTGTTTGACTCCTTTTCCTTTAGTTGTGGTTAAGGGAGTCCCGATCGATTATGGATTGGCATTAGCCATTAGAACCATAGATGGAGTTTTTGTTTGCATCTCTAAGAGCCTTCTTAACATCTCCTCCAACCCTCCAAATCATTTTTCTATCAGATTTTCCATTGATGAAAACATTTCTTCCATGGTGGAGAACTTCTCCCTATTCTAGTTTTGAATTGCTTCATCTCGCCTTCCAACACATCTACCTTCTTTGCTGTTATTCACGGATTTAGGTTCCAAACCACAAAAAAATATATCAAAAAAACACCAACTAAGGTCTTCAAACAGTAAAAAAAACAACAAACTGGGACGAGATATGCAATAGAAATCAGCAAGGAGAACTAAGATTTTGGTCCAGGACACTGCTCTGATGCCAATTTGATATACCTTGAAGACAAAGTAGCAAACAAATAATGGAAACACTACATAAATGTTAATAACAATGATTGATTTTGGATTATAACTTCAATTTGAAAGCAAGATATAGATGATCTATAATTCAAGAGGTAGATCAGTTTTCCCAAACAACCTAGATGCCAGTGGGAAGCCCTCAAAGAAAAAGTTACAACAAAATACAAATCAAAATTTGCATAAATCAAATAAACCCTAAAATTAGCCTTAAATAAGCTCTCCTCCTTCCCTCCTAAATAAGCTCACCTTTTCTTATATATTTCTTTATTCTATTTGAAATTCAATTAGAAAATTATTTTCTAATTGATCCTCTCCTACCGTAATAAATTAATTACTTGCTTTCCCCACTAAATCAACTGAAATTCCCCTCCTGGATTCTGCCTCTCCCTCCTGGGCCGGATCTTGCTAGATCGGCCGGTTTAACCCTTCCTGGCTTCCCCACTTGCAGGCTACTAAGGTTGTCGTTCTATCAATTTGAAAGCATAACTCAAAATTCTAACTGTTAAAAATCGTCATTGCTTCCCTCAAATAGGATATGCTGATGTTTAACCTTAAAAGCAGGGTAATGTAGACAAACACCAGTACTGTATCGAAATTTTTGATGGGCATCCTTTTTTTATGATGTATTATTATTTATTTGAATTTTTTTAGTTACTTTTATGAGAAAATATGTGTTTCTTTCTTTTTTTTTTTTTGCTGTTATGGATTGAATGAATCACAAAAAATTTTTAATCATCAAGACCAATCTGACAGCTAAATTTTATTTGAATTTTAATTAAAATGTTATGCTTTGTTAATTTAAATTTTAAAATCTTGCCTGCAAATGCCTAGGATATTAAATTATCATGAAGTGTTAACTTATATTTGGATCCCCAAACTATTGTGGCTGACAATGTTCCTTTTGTTATAGGTGTTAGTTCTTTATGTCTTCTGATTGTGTTGATCATCGAGTTGTACTGTTAACTCGAATCTCAATTCTATCGGTTGAGCTCGTCAAGGGATTGTAGGGGTTGTAAGGGGGTCCTCTCTCTACTTGGGTTCGGAGGCTTTGTATCTTTTTTTTTTTTTTGCACAACCATACAACGTTGTGTACTCGAGCAGTATGGTGGTGTGTAGTCCAGTAACAAATAGAGAGCAAAGGTTCGTGACATACCATACCTCGATGCTATGGTGCTGCCAGTCAGGTTGGATAAAGAGAGAAGAGCGCCCCAATGCTTCAAACCTGGCATTGCAGTGCTGTGAGTCGGGTTGGGTAGTTAATTTTACTTCTCATTTTTTATGTTTAACTTGAAGGGTTGTGTGTCTTGGGTGGTTTATGTAAGTCTCTTTCTTAGTTTTGAGTGTACAAGGGTGCAAGAGTGAAGAGAGAAAAGGAGATAGTGAAAGTGAAGAGATGTATGTATTATTTCTCTCAATTTTTTATTGTGAATTTCTTGATGTGGTGTGACTATGTGGTTTTTTACCAATTTCAAATTTTTTTCCACATTAAATTATGGAAATATTTCTTTTTTTGCTTCATTTTCTCTTTCTTATTTGTAATTGCTATGTGGTTTTACTTCTCCAACAATAGTTGCCAATGAGATTTCCTCTCATTGATATATTTTACTATGATAAATTTATTAATACAAGATCTTATCAGTTTGAGTCATTTGATATATATATATATATATATTATGATTGGATAAAGCGGGGAGAATGAACATTTTATTTGAAGGTAAATAATCTCACCATGAAATTAAAACAAGAGTTTAATTTCAATTATAATAACAGTGGATATTACTCAATTCTATAAATTCAACCAATAACGCATACCTTCTTGATGTTAAGGGCCTCTCTGATGATATTTTTGTTTGCTCAAAAAAAAAAAAAAACAAAAAACAAAAAAACCAAGGTCATATTAGGTCAGCAACAAATATGAGAGATTTATATATATATATATATATATATATATATATATATATATAATATATATATATATATATATATATATATATATATATATATATATATATATATATATCAGCTAGCTATAGAAACTTCTAAAAATCATGTAACAAATTGATAAGCTATTCCTAAGGTATGCTATAACTAGGATGTTCCTACATCATACTTCCCTTGCATCAGAAAACCTCACTCCGTCGAGGCGCGTCATCGGGAGGGAGGTAGGTGTAGAAATTATAATCAATCCACCTGGGTCGAAGATTTTGAGTCTTCGATACATGCCCACAAGCTTATTCATATGAGTACAAGTTCCCGATATTTCAACCATGTGATGACGGACAGTCATTACAGCTTCATTGCATAGAGAAGCTAAATCAACACAAACAAAATCATATGTTTCAGAAGCAAATGACTCAATCACACTGCTACTTAGCGAATGATCAATATGTTTAAGAAGAGTATGCAATACATCTAACTGCTGAACTGAAGACGGTACTCCTATTTCAATTTCTCAATATAATCTACCAGGCCATCTCAGAGCAAGATCAATACTGTCAGGTTGGTTTATAGCAGCAATTACAAGAATTCTGTTGGGATTCTTGGTGAGGAAGGAAGTTTTCTTGAATGCAGAGGGAGGGAGAGACGTAGAAGAGTAAAAATCAGAATATAACTTTTATTCATTGGCTTTTTGCTTTTTGAGAGAGGTAAGATAAAATTACAGAATATATGTCTATATATAGACATAAGATAAAGGCAACACCAAATCAATAAAAGAACTTAAAGAAAACTAACAGAAAATACAAAAAACATAATTAAGTTGGATCACAAAAAACTCAACAAATTCTATCAGATCCTTTAATATAATCCAACAGTTTTAGCTGAGTTGTGAACATTCTAAGAGATAGCTCTTCGCCTCCACCCATCCGTGATGGAACAATGGCATTAAGCTCATCAATAAATACCACAACAGGATCAACTCTCCTTGCTGAATAAAAAATATCATTTAATGCTTGCTCACTTTCACCATAGTATTGACTAATAATTTCAAGTCCATTAATCGATTTTTCTCAAGCACCTGTTGTAACAATCCAAACTCTTAACTATCATGAGACATTGTCCGCTTTGGCCTAAGGGTCACACGGTTTTGTCCTGTTGGTGTAATATCCAAAGAGATCACCCATCCCAAGATTTCTTCGGGATGAACACGCTTAACTATGGAGTTTCCTAATGAAATTCCAATCATTGCACGAAAAGGCGCCTTGTTGTTTAAGATTTTAACTTCTTTTTATTTAAGGGGTTTCACAATCTCTCCCACTTAAGTAACTAACATCCTTGTTAGTATCCTTATCCTAGAATCATCTACTAGGCAAATAGGATTCTAGAGTTGATCCCTACAAGTTCAAGTGGTCACTCCCTCTACGTAGCAGTTTGTCACATACAACGTTCAAGAGGTGGCTCCCATGGCGTAGCTTTTGTCTTGTATGACACTTAGTTCTCATCTTATGATTGATATATTGCTCTGATACCATTTGTAGCAACTCAAACTCTTAACTATCGAAATATTGTCCGCTTTGGCCTAGGGGCCTCACAGTTTTGTCCTGTTGGTGCAACTTACCAGAAGGTTATTAAAGCACTAAATTGTACTTAAGCACTTGTCCTTAATTGTAATTAATTTCTGTAATTGTCTATATATACGTTCTCTCACTGTACGCCTAAGGCATCATAATACAATTTCAATTCTCCTGTGTCTCTCTGTTTTCCCGCTTTCTTCCTCTTTCAAGAATTCAACATGGTATCAGAGCGGCAAGGCTTCACAGCCCTTCTCTGATCATCGGCATCTTCTTCCGATCCTCCAATGGCAGAAGAACCGTCCATTGGATCTCGCCGGACGACGTCCTGTGCTACAAATCAAGAATCCGAATTCTTCATCCCCCCCCACCTCAAATTTCTCATATCCAACATCAAAATTTAGTTCCGACTCAGCTCACGACGGAGAACTACGCCATTTGGAAGCTGCAATTATTTCAACATTTTTCTGCAAATGGATATGAGACTCACCTCGACGGAACCGTTCTTGCTCCGTCACCTTCCGATGTTGAAGCTCACAACAAATGGAAACTCGTCGACAGAAACCTGGTGTCCGCCATTCTCTCTACCGTCTCATCATCAATTCTTCCATATGTACTTAATCTCCACAGTGCTCACGACGTCTGGACCACGCTCGAGCGCCGGCTGCAACCTACAAACTGTTCTCGAGTCATTCAACTCAAGAACGAATTGCATCAGATCCAAATGAAAGATCGCACGATGCAACAATACCTAGATCAAATCAAGAATATTGTGGACAGCATCGCCGCAGCCGGATCCACCGTCGATACGGAGGACATAGTTCTTTATATCTTGAACGGCCTACCAAACGGATACAAATTCTTTCAAAACAGCAATCAGGACATCTCTTCAACCCATTACCTTAGATGATCTCTACTCATTACTGTGCAGCGAAGAAATCAATCTCCAGCACCAAAATCTTCAAGATCAACGACAGATGGAAGCCACGACACTCCTGGCTCAACGACAGTCAAATTACAGGGGAAGATCAAATAAATCACGCAACGTTGCGACCGCTCCCAGAACCTCGACGGCGACTGATAATCAAGAATCATCAAGAACCTCTGTCAACCGTCCTACATGTCAAATCTGCGGCAAGCGAGGACATTCAGCCGGAACTGTTGGCATCGCTGCAATTTAAACTATGCCCCTCCCTCCACTTAGCGCGCTCTCTCCGCCCAGCATCAAACTGCAAACAACGACTGGATCCTCGACTCAGGCGCTTCCTCTCATCTGACCTCCGATCTGACGAACATCCAAAACCCAGTCGCGTACAATGGAATGGACTCGGTATCCATTGCAAACGGATCAACTCTCCCAATTCAGCACTCGGGTCAGGGGATCCTACCTTTACCCGAGTCCAATCGTAAGCTTCTTCTTCGCAACATACGTCACGTTCCCTCCCTCTCACATAATCTAATTTCTGTTTCAAATTTGGCCGCTGACAATAATCTCTCTATCTCTTTTAATGCTAACAATTTTACCATTAAGGATTGTCAGGACAACAGGATTCTTCTGCAAGGTCCCAAGCTCAATGGTCTGTATCAAATCAAAGCTCCTACGCGCAATAGACCGATTGCGCTGTGTTCTACTAGGTCGTTCAACTACACTTGGCACAACAGGCTCGGGCATCCTAGCACGGGAACCATCCGTCATCTTGCTGCATTCATCCCGGAGATCTCCAATCGTTCCACGGATTTGTGCGTAGCTTGTAATCTCTCCCGAAGCCACAAGCTACCCTTTAATACTAGCAGCTCCATCTGTAATAAACCGTTTGAACTCGTTCATTCGGACGTCTGGGGTCCAGCCCCCGTCCCTTCTACGACTGGTTTTAAGTACTACGTGATTTTCATAGACGATTTTTCCCGTTTTACTTGGTTGTATCTTTTGCATAATAAGAATGATGTTCTTGGAAAGTTTATGCATTTTCATAACATTATTAAAAACAAATACAATACTACGATTCAAACCCTTCGGTCCGATGGCGGCGGCGAGTACCAAAATAATGCATTCCATAATTACTGCTCTCAACATGGCATCACACAGCAATTCAGCTGTCCATACACACCCGAGCAAAACGGCACCGCAGAGAGGAAACATCGCCATCTTTTGGAGGTCACTCGAACTCTTGCTCAGGCGGCCAATCTCCCTAACTCCCTCTGGGCCGAAATCATCTCTACAGCTAATTACTAGATCAATCGTCTACCGTCCGTCTCCATCAACAACTCAACCCCATTCTCTAAACTTCATGGTATACCCGCAACTTACACGCATCTCCGCACCATAGGATGTCTCTGCTTTCCTTGGACTAAACCTCATGCAGCCAACAAGTTCTCAAATCGCTCCCTCGAATGCATTCTCGTGGGATACTCCTCTCAACACAAAGGATACCGGTGTCTAGGAGTGCACAACAACAAACTCTACATATCCCGTCATGTGGTGTTCTATGAGAATGTCTTTCCTCATCTACAAAAACAGGAGCAGATCTCTACAAGCAACTCTCCTAACTTCTCGTCTCCACTGCTCCTAGTCCCCACATCCACCATTTCTAATTCCAAGTCTTCTTCTCAGGTAACATCTACGTTCGGCTCAAACAACGAGTCTCCACCCGCCACCACAGCAGTCAGTTCTTCTCCTTCTCAACAACCCGGCATCTCACTCCCTCTCCTGTCTCAAGGACATCCAATGCAGACCAGGCTACGCTCGGGCATCTCTAAACCAAAGGTCATTTTTGATCTATCCGCAATTGAAACTGCCCATCAGATTCCCAAAAGTTATACGGAAGCTGCTCGACATCCAAAATGGCGCGAAGCAATGTCCGGCGAATACACTGCCTTACAACAACAACACACTTGGTCCTTGGTTCCGGCTCCTCCTGGCAAACCGGTCATTGGCAGCAAATGGACATTCAAACTCAAACTCCATCCTAACGGCAACATTGACCGATACAAGGCCAGACTTGTAGCACTCGGCTGTTCTAAACAGTTCGGCGTCAACTTCACAGAGACATTTAGCCCTGTGGCCAAAATGGTCACGATCCGACTTCTTCTCACCGTAGCTCTCCATCATGACTGGCCTGTCCACCAGCTAGATGTCTCGAACGCTTTCCTTCATGGCGAGCTGACCGACGAAATCTACATGAAACAGCCGAAGGGATTCGAAGATCATCAAAACCCTCAACACGTCTGCAAACTCCACAAATCCATCTACGGACTCAAGCAATCTCCGCGAAATTGGTTCACCAAAATCACCAAATTTCTGTTTTCCATCGGATTCGTCTTCAACAAGGCAGATCCCTCTCTCCTATTGTTTACCAAAAACAACACGCGCATATTCATTCTAATCTACGTCGATGACATCCTCATCACTGGAAATAACGCCACCGTCATTCGCTCCACGCTTGATCAACTGCAATCTACGTTCCAGCTCAAGCAGCTCGGCGCCGTCTCACTGTTCCTTGGCATTCAGGTGATCAAAACTACACAAGGTTATTTTCTAGATCAGTCACACTATGCAACCGAACTTCTTTCTCATGCAGGTTTTCTCAACTGCAAACCATCCACCACTCCCGCACCCACAAAAAGATCCGGTGATCTGGACGAACGGCCCTACCACGATCCCCAGCTCTTCCGTCAACTAGCAGGATCGCTTCAGTATCTATCCATCACACGACCCGACATCGCGTTTGCTACAAACGCGGTTTGCCAACAGATGCATCACCCGCGGAACTGTGACTTTCACGCTCTAAAGCGTCTTCTTCGGTATATCAAAGGCACAATAGAATTTGGTTTACCTATCGCAAAAGGTGAACTCCGCCTCAATACCTATGTCGACGCAGATTGGGCCGCAGACCCTACAGACCGAAAATCAATATCAGGATTCTGCACTTTCCTCGGTCACAACCTCATTTCTTGGTCAGTTAAGAAGCAAACAACGGTCGCTCGCTCGTCGACCGAAGCAGAATACAGGTCACTTTCAGCGGCAACTTCAGACGTTCTATGGCTTCGTCGGTTGGCAGCTGAATTCGGCATCTCCTCCACCGGACCTACTGTCATCTACTGTGACAACACCTCAGCCATTGCCCTTGCACATAATCCGGTATTTCATGCTCGCACGAAACACATTGAGATTGACTACCACTTCATTAGCGAGCACATCAAGCAAGGCGCAATTCAAATTGAGCACATCTCTACCAACGATCAAATCGCGGATATTTTAACCAAATCTTTATCTACAACTCAATTTACTACTTTAAGATCCAAATTAACCATTCACTCAAGGAATGCTTAATTTGAGAGGGGATATTAAAGCACTAAATTGTACTTAAGCACTTGTCCTTAATTGTAATTAATTTCTGTAATTGTCTATATATACGTTCTCTCACTGTACGCCTAAGGCATCATAATACAATTTCAATTCTCCTGTGTCTCTCTGTTTTCCCGCTTTCTTCCTCTTTCAAGAATTCAACAAAGGTCACCCATATCAAAATTTCTCCGGGATAAGCACGCTTAACAGTAGAGTTTCTTAATGCAATTTCAATCATTACATCAAAAGACACATCGATGCTTAAGAGTTTAACTTTTTTTTTTACTTAAGGGGTTTCACACATGTAATGATAATTGCTTTCACATATTGTCTTCTCATTACTTGCTCATAAATTTCTTATTATTCCCCATACAACATTCCTAAACTCCATGTTTTCAAGAACTCATACACAAGGCACATCACCCCTTATCTTGAGAATTACCATGGAGTTTCACTGTGTTCCGGTGTCGTACCTCTGTCTATACTTTGAACTCATTCTTGAAACTCTTCTGATTGACGTCTAGGATATTGCCGACGTAGAGGTTTTGGTTGAATATAAGCTTCTGGAAAGTAGAGAAATTACCGATTAAGAAAGGGAGAGAACTAGATGGACGGTTGTTCAAGAGGGTGAGCTGGCCCAAATTGGACGAGGTCTAGGATTTACTAGTGTGTCAACGAAGAGATTGCCCTGCAGCTCAACCTCACCAAGATTGGGAAAGCCAAAGAGTCCTCTCGAGATGGATTCAAAAAGGTAGTTTTTTGGTTTGAGTTTTGATTGAAAAATTTTTAAAATATCAATTCACCTCTCTCTTGGTTAGCCTTGGGCTAGTTCATAAGGGCTTAACATCTCTATCGAACTTTCAATTTCCACCATACGCTAGCTCCCGCTTTAAGTCTACAGGCGACGTATTTCACTTATTTATTTGGTTCAATCTCTATGTATTTAGGGCTGCAAATGAACCGAGCGTTCGACGAGCTGCTCGTGGCTCGGCTCGATAAGAGCTCGTTCATGTTCGTTCGATAAGGTAAACAAACGAATTTGAACACTCTTGATAAATACTCGATAGCTTAATGAACGAGCTTGAACAGCTTGTCGTTCGGTTCATTTATGTTCACGAACAATATCGTTTAAGCTCGTGAAAAAATTCGCTAAGAAGCTCGCTTAAAGCTCGACTAAGAAGCTCGATTAGAGCTCAATTAGACTTCTAAAAATAAATACTATTAAATCTACTCATTTAATAATTATTTTTACTAATTTTAACTTTAATCATTTTCATTAGACATATATTTAACTTTTATTTTTATAGTAATCTAATTAATTAGAAATATTAGCTAAATAAAAATATATTATATGTTACTTTTTCCTCTCCCGCTTCAATGTTTCCTCAGCTTTCCCGCGAAACTTTTCCCTCCCGCCTCGGCTTCCGCTCAAGTTAAAAAAAAACGGTTGGTTTAGTCCCACACCGTGAAATAGTTGAAGATTTTGCTATATATAATAAGACATATTAGCAAGGCGAACAAATTATCACTGTTGCTAGGCGGGGCGGGGCGGAACGTGTGTAGTGTTCGGTTGGAGGCCAACTTATACTTCAGAAACGAGCTTATTCTTGACGGATCAATTCTAATCGAGCTCGAACCTTTTCACAAACTGAACTTCTACCAGCTTTAAACGAGCTCGAACACCAATGAAAGAAGATCGACAAGCTTCGAACTGAGCTTGAACTTGTTTTTGACAAACGAGCTCGAGCTCGAACACACCTAAGCTTGTTTCTACTTCCGAAACGAGCCTATTCCTGGCGGATCATTTTTGAGCTCTACGAGCTCAATTTTAATCGAGCTCGAACTTTTCACAAACTGAACTTTAACAGCTTTAAACGAGCTCGAACACCAATGAAAGAAGCTCGACAAGCTTCGAACTGAGCTTGAACTTGTTTTTGACAAACGAGCTCGAACTCAAACACACCTAAGCTCGGTTTGGTTTGACCTTGAACTCACTGTGATGTCGATTTGTTTCCCTTTGTTGCCTCATCCTCCAAATCAGAAACTTCCAAATGCTTGAAACGGTCTACTTCCTCCTCCGAATCAATCGCATCGATACTTTGAGAGCCCCTTTACTATTGTCGTTCGACCTCTACCCTTCGATGCATTGCCGACACTGTTGTTCGAAAAAACTGTCTGAATGGGTTGGATCCGATCCAGTCTGTCATTGATCGCCTGTAATTCCTGACGCATTTCATGGTAAAAATGATGAACCTCCGATGTTATTTCGACAGTCTGCTGCGCCAACCGGTTATGCTCCGTCCAAAGAGCTTCTTAGGCTGTTGTCGACCTCAAGAGCCACCCTTCTACTTCTTTCGGTCATCTAGCTTTGATATCAATACTGATGTAGATATCGTTTCGGTAGAGACACCAGCAAGCAGAAATCAATGAAACAGTAACACTCTTTTTACTCAACTATGTGAAAACAGCGTTCTCTGAAAATTCTAACAAAAACTGAGCTTCTAAGCTCACAGTTTCAGCTAAGTAATATCCACAACAAGGAGTATTAAAACGGTTAAAACAGAAAAAGTGTTATCATGTGATGTGCGCCTAAAATTAGCAACGGTGGTGTATAAGAATGATCCTAACTAATTAAAACAGCATGTGCATGTAAAATGATCCGCCCGGCCTCCTTGGTAGTTCCTGATGATGATACATCACTTTCATCTACAAACGATTCTCGCCACTTCTCTGCACACTGCTCATGATGCTGCTATGCCAATTGATCTCCAACGTAACTCCATTCTTATCTAACGGTTAACTCGTTTCTCACCTGTACTCTCTCTAAGCTTTCTCCTCTATAAAACACGCTTACTGTACTTACTTATTATTAAGAAGAAATGCATTTCACGGTTGTCTTGTCTCTGTACTTTTTTCCTCTTCGCTCCTGGTTGGTTGGAATACTTGTTCTGTACAAGTATTTTAATTATCACAGATTAATGAATGAAAACCGAACTTTACCCACAAAAAAATAAGTGCTAAAAGTGATGTCTCGCTTGTTCGGATAAAGACACTTAGGCAAAATTAAAGCACAACGTACTAATTTCTTTACATATTCATAAAATTTAGCCATCGTTTTCCTACTCCAACCACTAGCATCGATGAGTATGAAATCACGTGCCCAGCGAACCGAAAAAGACACAGATTTTATTATTTAGTTTAGGGTTTATCTATTTATTCATTTTGATAAAATTAAGACTTCAATTGAGATAATTTTTTATTATTTATTTCAAACCAAACCTAAAACCGTGCCGAATATAAAATTAATTTTGGCATATTACTAGCTCTAATGGAGCCCAATAATTAAATTTTTTGAATATATATATAGTAGTCTAAACTAAACTAGAGTTCATTAAAGCAGTTATTAAAATATATTTGAGCTGAATCAAATCAAAATACATTTAATTAGTACCCTAATTTAAATTGGATTTTTAGGTTTTATTTTACATTCTGATCTCATCATCATAAATGCCTTAATTTTGAATGTTCTGAGAAGTTTGATGATTTTTATTTTAAATGTTGGTATTTAGTTTAACTTATTTTTTAATGTAAAAATTTCTAAATTATTTTAAGTCCTAATAAAAATATCAAAATTTTTAGTCAACTTTGAATTTAGAAGTTAACATTAAATGGATAGTATATTTATAATTGTTATGTTTTATAATGTTTTAGATGCAAATTTGCAATAAAATTTTTTCAAATACATTGCCAAGTCATGTTTATTTTCTACAAAAACTTCTGAAAAATGATGGTTGATACATGATAGTATATTTGTAGCAAAGCAAAAACATTTTTTGATACGACTATAAAAATCATATGATCAACATGAATTTGAAGGCAATCTTTGAATTAAATATTTGTTTGAATTAAAATATGATCATATGAACTTCAAATTTGACTTGCTTATACTCGAATCGAGTAACTCACCAAAATGAATCCAACGGGGTTAATATCATTCAATTCTGACATCATTAATTAAGGCATTTAAATGTTGAAAAAAATGCATCATGGTTAAGAAAATCGATATGGACCATACAAAGGAGTTTCTGCTTAAAAATACGAAAATACATATCCCAAAAAATTTATAACTAAAGCTTCATTCACCATATGAGAGGAAGAGGAAATGAGAGTTATAGAGCTCTCATGAATTTCCAGACTATTGCCCCCCAACAAGCACCATAACTGTCAATGATCACCACTAGACTATCTGCCACCATCTCTAGAATTCTAATAAGACTTAATCCTGTTGTTTATCATATTTTTCTCCATGTGGTTAGTTCTAGCTTGCACTTTTCTGAGGATAATCTGGTAGAGGTAGTGATTCTGATTCTGTGGCATGTTATATAGCATGAAGACTGTCTATATATAGGCACATGTCTACAGTCTGACTCAGTAAGAAGCTCAGGATGCCCCAGATGTTGTGCAAGATACGACTTACATTACTATTGAAAAAAACACTCATTTTCGTCGACAAAATATGTCGAAAATGAGACAAATCCGCGGGAAAAATATCTTTCCAACGGATTTCTGACATGAAATTGTTCGACAATAAAATGTGCATTAGAAATAACTTTCCAACGAAAAACTTGTGGATTTACCGATGGACTTCTGGCGGAAATGTGTCATAGAAACAACGTTTTCCGAATTCGTTTTACGACAGTTTTAGATGCCAAAATTTTTGGCGGAATAAATCCACCAGAAGTATCGGCAGTGTATTCTTCAATCATTTCCACTGGAAAGCCCAACAAAATTTGCCGACAGATAATCCACTAAAATTTCTAGTGGATTTGACATTAGAAAAGCTATCAAACTTATCGGTGGACAGCCCTCTGGCTAATCCTCTAAAATTACAAGCAGATTTCTTCCATCGGAATGGTACTCATTCTTATTCATTGTACCGAGGTTTCCGGCAAATTATCTGCATAAAATCCATTGTAAACCTGTAGCAAAAAAGTACTTTTTATTATTGTACAACAGAATAATCCTACAATCAAATAGTCAAAACATCTTTGTATTATCATCATAACCATCATTACCTTCCATCTCTTACCACTTGGTGCATGACTTTTGAAATTGTTGGAAATGTTTCTTTTTTTTAGAGAGAGTGCTAGCTAATATGCACGGGTGATATATATATTATATATATATATATATATATATATATATATATATATATATATATATATATATATATATATATATATATATATATATATATATATATATATGTGTGTGTGTGTGTGTGTGGGGGAAAGAACATTATCCCTTCTTGTACATCCAAAATAACGCCCAAGGGAGAAAAGACCTAATACTAGATAAACTCCCTCTTAAATGCCTAATCAATCGAAAAAACTTGCAAACAATGAAGACCAAGATGACCGATGTAATAACTCAAATATTTGAAATAAATTTATTTAAAAAATATGAAAATTTTGAAGTAGAACGCTTTGATGTTGATTTGGTGAGCACTACGATGCTAGCTGATAAACAATATGTATGTATGCATGTATATATACGTTTTTCCGGCAGGTCATTTGCCAGAACCGTTCCGACGTCATTTTCGCCAGAATTAATTCGATGGATTTAAGTAAGCCGATGGACATTCCGCTAGCACATCCGCCAGAATAGTCCCAACGAAATTTTCGCCAGAACATTTTGTCGGCTTTATTCCTTGGCATATCAAAATTTCAAAAATGTAATTGGATGGCCTATGAAGATTTGTTGATCATAAGCCATTCATCAAGCATTTAAGTCCTGAATGACATTAGATTTTAGTTATATTAGGCTTGTTAGATTAATTATAAATTCTGAATTTAAGTTTGAAAGTTTCTAATTAAAAATATCTTTATACCATACAATTTTGCTTGTATAAATATATTTTTCATAAAAAATATGTAATTTGTGCTCTTTACAAATTTAGAGTTTAAGGTCATACTATCAATTAAAAAATATTGAAAACTAATTTATGTCGTCACTGTGGAAAACTTTTGAGTCTGCCACTGACTATATATAGGTTTATATCATTTTTGCAATGAATTAATACAAAGTAGTATTAGTTGGAAATAATAGAAATAGAAAATGTTGAACTCGGACAATATTACATATAATCATAAAGATATTATAATGTAAAATTTTGGAGTACACCTCCCTTGAAATATATTTCAGAGAGGTTTCTTTGAAGTCCACCTATCGAACATGGCGAAACATTGCTGAGGCTTGAACTCTGGCGCAGTGTGTCCGGCCGCCTGGAAACAGACATACATACAAGGAATTAAAACCATTAATAACTAAAGATGAAACATATATGAATTAAATAAAACAACTATTGGATTACCCTCACTGTCGCAAAAGTTAAATCGTTTGAATACAGAACTGTATACCTAACAATACAAACATTGGGAAATGTCATTATATATTAAATATCATGCATCAAATTAATCTTATTCAGTTAGTGGATATCTAACCCTGCAACTTGGTCATCAACACTCCATGATCTCCATGGATCCACAACCGTTAAATTTAAGGATTTAATCCATAGCTTGGTGCCCACAAATGGGATCAACATGTCATGGTCACCGCTGTTTTTAAAATTAAAAAAAAAAAAAAAAGTCTTACTAATTATAAAGTTTTATTTCTTGTAATTAATTAAGAGCCAGCATTAACTTAACCTGTAAACAAGAGCTCTGTAACCTCTTTTTAATAGATTCAGCTGATAAGGTAAACTGCTTGGGATGTCTTTCAGGTAATCGAAGAAGTTGTTGCACCTCTGCCATTCACTCACTGTTCCCTGCTCGATCATGCATGCACACTATTTATTTAGCATAGGTTTTGAATTAGTAATTAGAGAAAGTTAGGATCGATCATACCTTCCTGATTTGAAGGGCCTCTCTGGTGACATTTTCGTTTGCCCAGAAATAACCAAGGTAATAAGCATAGCCCTGCAGCAATGGCAACAGATTACACAACATGAAAGCGATCAGAGTAAAACAGAGTAAGAGGTTGTGCTTGTTAATTAATTGTATCAACTTTGCAGCGGAGTTCGGGAGCCTTCGGTGGACGGAAGAGCCGGCCAAAGCTGTCCTCATTCAGTGATCTCTTATAGTACTCTCTGGCGATGTCTTTAGGCCTTGGGAAGTCCGTCGCACATTTGGGCTCCAATACGTCTGTCTCCGACAGCTCCCAACGGTACTGCATATGTATACATATACATAATATATGACCTTTTATATTAATCTCCCTCCCTCCCTCTCTTTTTTCTCTTTCTATATATCTGTATGTTACATATAGATTTTCTTACTTTTTTAAAGGTATCGAGGCGAGCAGCGCACTCTGCAGCTTTTGGATTTTCATAATCTTGTCCAGCACAATCCTTTTCAACGAGCTGAGACATTAAAATCAAAAGAAGTAATTAAGAATATTAATCATTCGGCATATTGTTTTATAAACAATCATGCATATTAATTTTACTTGCGGCCGGTATATATATGCATACGAATTAGTGATAAGTAAGAGATTATAACCTCTGCAAATTCATCAGAGATGATGCCCATTCCAAGGGCAAATGGAACTTGGGCTTTAGCATCAATCCTTTCACCCGTTCTTGGATTTCCAATAATATAACCCTGAAATATGTCATAAATTTTATCATGCATCTTCATACTAAACTTTATCCTTTCGAAATGAGAAAATACCTGAAGATTAATGAAGGGTTGCTCTTTCACATCATTTCCTGTACGTGATTAACAAATTGTAATATAAGCAAATTGAGTTATCCTGCACTTACAGATAGTAACTAATTATTGAATCAAATAGCTTGTCCTGACATACCATCTGCAATAAATTGAGCAACGACGGGGACTAACATGCCGCCATAAGAATCTCCAGCCACATAAAAGCTGTTTGAGCGAAAACGAGGGTGCTCTACTAACCACTGCAATATGCGAGATGTATATACACAAGGATTGGAGCTAGCGCTCAGGAAATAAAAGTTAAAAATGTATTTGATATTCCAATATATAGATATTTGTAAGAGCTAGAGACAGGGCGAGCTGCATCAGACCTTTTTTAGAAACCCATAAACTTGATTAGAAGAAGAAGAATCCCCTGTCATATAGGTTTGAGATACAGTTGGGACTGAGAATCCAGTCCCAGCCGGGTAATCCAGAAATATAATGCTAGATACCTGATCACACACAAATATACATATATATGCTAGTAATTGAAGACTTTTTTTTTTCTTTCTTACTTATGGAAAAAAAAGTTATTTATTTACAGATCCAATCGCTTATTTATTTACCTTGGTCCAAGAGTAAGGATTATAAAGAAGAGTTGGCACACTCCCATCATAAGCAGCTATTTGAAATTTTACAGGACCTGCAATTGCATACACATAAATGTATTGAATCTTCTTCATTTGTTTATTTGTAAAAAAATAAGTAATTAGAGAAACAGAGCGCATCAAATAAACTAGAAATTTAACTTTACGGGGAATGTTTTTCACTCCTATATGTATCTTAACAATTATCATACACTTATACATTATTTAAGTGTGGAGTTAATCATCTAATTATAAATTTAAGAAGTTAAAAATTGGGAAAATAGGTTAAAAAAAAAAAAAAAAACTCTTTACCAATTTCGAAGAAGAGAGCCGAGAAGCTTGAACAACCGGGGCCTCCACTAAGCCAGAGGAGGAGAGGGTCCTCGCTGGCGTTTCTCTCCGACTCAATGAAGTAGTAGAACAACTCCACACCATTAACTTCATCCACCGTCAAATACCTGCAAGACTATTGATGCTTTCATATATATGCCTTTTCCTCCAACTTATTCTCAATTTTCTATTCTTAATTACAAAGCAACCAAATTAATGATGTAGACACTTAATGATCACTTTGTTTTGGGAGAATCAAATGAATAAAGTTGTAAGTAATATGTAGATGGATGAAGTCTTTCAGATTTTGCTGTAATTCGGTTCAATGAAATTAGAAATCAGTATGATATTTAAATTCAGAAAGCTTTTTTCACTTATATAAATATGTAGATTAATCGATCTGATGGGCTCACCCAGTTTCCATTTGGAAGGGAAGCTGCCCTTTGAAGCCTGGTAGTTGCTGTACATGATTTGGAGTTGAAGAGAGAGATTTTGGTAATATGACGAGAAAACTAAGTAGCAGTAGTACAGGACTCCAACGAGCCATTGCCTGTTTTCCTTACTCCAAGCAGGGGGAGAGAGAGAGAGAGAAGAGAGAGAGAGCGCGCGCGCAAAGGCAAAGGTTGTGAGATGGTTTTATTTATATATCTATAAATTATATATCGCGCGGTCCTGCCCTGGCAATGACTGCAAAAGACTGTTAGGTAGCGGCCACACACATTAGAAGTGGGCCCTTACGTTCACTTACGGAGAGAGTATATGGGGACCAGCCCTTAAACTTCACCCAACGGTCTTTTTTGATCTATTGGCCGCTTTCGTTTTGTTCAAAGTTTGTTTTATTGCCTTCTAAGCTTCATAGAATTTTTGTGTTGGGAAATGGCTCTTTTTTTTTTCTTTTTTTAATTTTTTAGCAAATTAGAGCAAACACATACATACATCACATACTCAAACTTTAAATATAAGACCTCTTAGTTATGAGCCAAAATTCTCAATTAATAGATCAAGATAAACTGTGTCTGAAGTGGTAAATAAAAAGATATTAGATTTGATTTTGATGTATTAGTTATCAAATTTATTTTTAATTCAAAATTTTGAATTAATGACTAAGATTTATTTATTTAATAATTTAATATCATTACATATTTCAATAATCTAAGATGAGATTATATAAATACTCGTTTGCTTAAATGACACATAGAGTTTATTTGTTGGTTTTAGGGTTTAGGGTTTAGATGCAGGAAGTATGACTGCTTTATCAATAGTGGAGACTCAATCTGGAGACGTTTCGGCTTATATTCCTACTAATGTAATTTCTACTACAGATGGACAAATATTGTTATTTTCCGATCTATTCAATGTTGGAATCAGACATGCTATTAATGTAGGTATTTATGTCTCCAGAGAATGATCGATAGCTCAAATTAAAGCTATGAAACAAGTAGCTGGCAAATTAAAATTGGAACTAGCTCAATTTGCAGAATTAGAAGCCTTTGCACAATTTGCTTCTGATCTAGATAAAGCTACTCAGAATCAATTGGCAAGAGGTCAACGATTACGTGAGTTGCTCAAACAATCCCAAACAGACCCTCTCGCGGTGAAAGACCAGATAGCAACTATTTAAACCAGAACAAATGGATATCTTGATGCGTTAGAAATTGGACAGGTAAAGAAATTTGTCATTCGGATGTTACATACCTACTTAACAAAGAATAAACCTAAATTCCAAGATATTCATCGAAGAAGCTGAAATTGTTTTGAGAGAAGCTATTTATGAACAAATCTAACTATTTCTAATTCAGGAACAAACATAAAAGCATAAATGTCGAAGGATAGTTTTTCTTATATTCTTAATTCAGAGAAATCCTCGATAAAGATTTCTAATTAGAAAGGTTTAGAAGACCTTTGTCATATCCATTAGACAATGGATGCCCTTCATTCCTATTTTCGCATTTTTTTCATACATGAAAAAAGGGTGTATATCAAAAAGTCAAAAAGGATAATGCATCTGTATATCATATGAAGTTAAGAAATGAATATATAGCTTGTAGCAGGAATCGAACTCTCATTGTTAGCTTGGAAGGCTAGGGGTTATAGTCGACGTTGGTTGATCATTTTTAACATCTCTAATTCAAAACCGAACATGAGATTTTGGTTTCATTCGGCTCCTTTATGGAAGATCTATGTATTCTCACCAGAGAAAAAATGAGATCCATAACATCTATGTCAGCTTTTTTTACGAATGCATCTAAAGCTACTTGCTTTTTAGATGATCCCTCTAGAAGAGGGGGATTCTATCAAATCTTTCTAGTCTCTAGTCTAGTTACTTCGTTCCCTATTTCTTTTCTACTCGTGGGATCCTAAGGAAAATAATTTTGTTTCTACCGAGCTGAAACAAGAAGCCGAGGGTTCTAGTAAACCAAAACCATCATTTTCTAGCTATTTGGCTTCAATCTCCCCCTTTTTCAGCGCAAAAATTGAAGATTTAGTTACGATTGAAAGTTTTGTACTATCATCCATAGATCCTTTATTCATACTCATTCAATTGGAAAAATTGAACCAATCAAAAAAATTATGCTTCTCGACTCCATAATCCAAATTTTTTATTAAGATTATGATTGCCTTTTGGAGAGAAGTCATGAGAATGTATGTTCTTTCCTCAAATGTCCTATTGATGGGGAAAGGATTAAATCTTTTTAAGAAATAAAATTTTTGATCGGAATATGAAAAATATGGAAAGACCCTTTAACTATTTAAGTTGTTAATAGTACAAATCATACTTTTACCACTAAACTATATATGCTACATATTTATTATTAGATATGAATGGACTTATTGTCCAAAAAGTAATTAGACGTAGTCAAGATAGCATCAGAATCATGAAAATTTTAGCAATAACACGTATTTTGTTATGCTGCGGCAAGGGATTGAGAAAAAGAATAGGTGAATAGCAAAAAGTTTAGTCAATTTTAAATAATTTAAATAAAGTATTAAAGTTTTAAGTATTCTTTTTTTGAATTCCTTTCACTTGAACCGATAGATTTTTTGAATTCGGGTAAATTGGGCCTCAAACTTTAAAGCTTGAACAAGTAAAAGATTTAAAATATTAGAAATATGTGTTTTCTATTTGAGATTCTTTCTCTTATAAGATTTCTAAGATCTATTTCTTTTCTTTCTTAATACTTCCTTCTTATTAAGATTTCTTAAGTGAATTATAATTATTAAGATGAATATACAGAATTTCAACTTTCATTTATAATGAAATTTGTTTTTCATTAATGAATTCTGAAATCTTATACTTAAGAATAATAAAATAAAGACAAAAAATATCAGTACTATATTACATTACTATTATACTCTAATACTATTACTAGATATTACTAGAACATACTAGATATTACTAGAACAGAACACTTTTACTATAAAGACTAAATATTCTAATTTAGACTCTAATTTACTATAATTACTTAGAAGATACTAAGAATAGATATAGAATCTCTAACATTTTAGATTTCAATTTCATATTTCAATATAGAATCTATCATAATCATATTAAGATAGATTTATAGAATTTATAAAATATTCTATATTAATCTAGATATAGATAATTTCTTAAAGAATTTCTAAGATAATCTATCTATTAGAATCTTATCTAATTTCTAAGAATTAGGAATGGCAATGAAAATTACTCTTCTTGTTTCAATAACAATTTTTCTTCGTTGGAACAAAAGAAGTACTGGCCCGGCCAGTACTTATACTTAACCAGGCCGGGGAAATGAACCTTTTGTACAAAATCAAAGAAGTAAGGTATTCTTTCTATTGGAGAAATCTGTTTCGAAGAAAATAAAAATGGTTCTCAATCTTCACTTCACGTGTGAAATCACATGAGAGATTTCCAATTTTTAATGGGGAGAGATGGCTAAGTGGACTAAAGCGTCATATTGCTAATATGTTGTACTAATTATTCGTACTGAGGGTTCACATCTCTCTCTCTCTCTCTCTCTCTCTCTCTCTCCAATCCCCTTGATAACTTAAGATTTTAGAATCAAAAGAAATTTTGATTATTTTCTTTTATGAATTTTTTCTCTTTATCTATTCCATTTCTTTCTGCATTTATTAATGAAATACCTATATAAAAAAAGTAAAAGCGAATCTCAACTTATTTTTTATTCTTCACGCCAACGATTAACTCTGAATCAGAGAATCCGAAGATGAAGAGATAAACAAAGAATATTATTAATATGTAAATGAATAGTTTAAGAGTAAGCATTACAAATCTCCAAGATAAGATCTTTTTTTAAAGGAAATATATCACCTATTTTAAGACACTAAGTTTACTAGATTTAGATTTTTCTACATTTAGTTATGAATGTTTGAAGTTTTAACTTGATTTTAACTTAAGGTTTGACCAAAAGTTGACTTTTTTAAATTTAAATGATTTCTGGTGTTTTGATATTTTTAATAAATATTAGAATTTATTATGATTTGAATGCCTTTAAGTTTAAATAATTTAGAATTTTCTATAATTAGTTATGATTTATCAAAGTTTGATGCATTTATTAAAATTTTAAAATTATTTAATTAAGGGGCTTTTATTGATTTTATTCCAAATGAACTCCCAACTCCTCGAAATCAACTCCAAAGGTCAGGAATGACCTAATGAGAGATTCCCAAGTGTTTGAGAGTTTTATGGAATTTTATATTATTTTTAATTAATTTAATTAATTAAATATTAAATTTTAATTAAAATTAAATTAAGTTCAGGTTTGCTATCAAATTAAAAAGAATTTATTTTTCATTTCTTAAGGATTGAATTTTGGTCATTTTGTGGTCTTATGTGTAACTTTTTGATTTAAATTTGATTTATTAGAATTTCTGGAAGGTTTAATGCTTAATTAAGGGTTTAATTTTAAGAAAATTAATTAAGGGGCTTAATGAATTCAAAAATCAGTGAGAATAATTCTATGGGTCGTATGTGCCACTAAGTTTAAGTGTTCAAAGTTTTAAGTTATGAGGATGTGTATTCTAATTATTAATTGAAAATATTCTAAGTTCTCTAAACAAGTTCTTAATTATTGTCCTTAATGATATCACTAAGTTAAGAAGGTTTGAATCAAAATTTCTAACCCTTGGACAAGCATGAATAAGCAAACACAATAATACAATCAAGTCCTTAAAATTAGGAGAGCCTAGGCTAAGTGGTGTGAGCACCCTAACTCCCTAAGTATTCATGGATAAATATTAATTAAGATGATTAATGATGTAATTAATAAATAACTAAAATATAATTATTCATTAATCAATCCCCATAAATTCCATTCACACATTCAACCTATCTCTCAAATTTTTAAGATTTAAATATATATATATTTTAAAATAGATTTTAAAACACAATTTTAGGTCAACTTCGGGTCATTCGTGTCTAGTCGGGTTGACCCGTGCCCAAATCAGGTCGGGTTCGGGTCCAAAAACCTGGCCTATTTTTAAAAATGGGTCGGGTTCGGGTTGACCCGAACAGTGCCGGGTCAGTTCCGAGTTCGACCCGAACCTAACCCGCTGACCCGAATTGACACCCCTACCTGTATATGTAAATATATGTTTTAACATAAAATAATTAAAAATATTATTAAAATAAATTTTAAAGGGTTGAGAGATCCATTGAAATTTTAAGTTATTCGAAAATAATTTTTAATTTTAAAATAATTAATATAATAATTAATTAAATATTAAAGATATTAAAATAATTAAATTATTTAAAAAAATAATTTTATAATTAAGTTTTAAAAGTAATTTTAAATTAAAATTTATTAAATTTAAAAAATTTTGAGATATTATTTAAATTTTTTTTATTTTAAAAAAGAATCTAGTTTGAATTTTTAAATTGTTAAATCAATTAAATGAACTTAAAATAATTTAAAATTAGTTAATACTTAAAATAATTTTTTAAATCAAATTTAATTGGATCTGAAATTTTAAAATTATAAAAATTATTTAGTTTAGATTATGAAAATTATTTAAATTTGATTTCAATTAAGTATTAATATATATATATATATATATATATATATATTTAAAATATTCAAAATATAGCTTAAATCAAACTTAATTTGAAATTAAATTAATTGAAAATAAATGTTTAATTATTTAACATATTTTAATGTATAAAGTTTTAAATTAGAAAAATATTTAATTTAATATTTAATTAATATTAAATAAAATTTTAAATTCAAGTGTTTTAAATATATATATATATATATATATATATATATATATATATATATATATATATAATATTTAATATTTTTTAAAAAAATAATTTTATTTAAAATGTTTCAAAATTTTAAACAGTTTGATATAAAATTTGAATTTTTAATTAATTTTTAATGATTTTTAAGTATTTTGTTAATTAAAATAATTAAAACTAATTAATAGCTTCTGGCGGCGCTGGCGACTGTGGGAGGCCACGTTGCGGGCGCTGGTTGGGCATTCCAAATCGTGGCGGGGGACTAGGGCCCACGCTCAAGCCACTTAACCAGGTTAGCACAGCGTGCCGCCGTTCGATGTCCTGCCGTTCAGAACGAGCGGTCCTGATCTTGGCGTATGAAGCACTAATAGATCGAGGCATATACGCGGTCTAAATCCCCCGCAGTTTGGCTAGATCGTGCAGTTGATTGTATGATTAATGATCCATATCTCATGCAGCGAAGAGCTGCACGAATCGAGCCCTAGAACGAGTGTTTGAGCTCGTTCTCTCAATCTGATTAATCTAATCAATTGAAAATTTAAACATAGGTAGCCTAGGTGAATAAAAATAATGGGGAATCAATTTAAACATTTGAAAAGCGCTTATAAAAATGTTATTTTAATCTATGTGTGCTAAACTAGGTTTAGGATTATACCTTCTATAGTCAATGGATTTGGATGAACTCGAGCTCGATGAACTTGTAGTTTGTCCAAGTGTAGTCCACTAGAAAAAAGTCTCCAGCTGAAAATGCCCGGATCAATTGATTCAAGCCTTAGACGGACCTTGGCTTAAGCTCGCCGAATATGGCCGCCAACGAGCTTTGACCTGTCAGATTTGACTGGGGTAGTGTGAGGAGATCTCTGGAGAGTCCAAACGAATGGAGTATCCGCTTGGAGAGCTTGAAGGTAGTGAGAGAGTGGGGGTTAGAATAATGGTTCCAAATGTTGTTTTTGCCCTATTCAGCCTTCTCCAGACCAAAGGGACGGCTAGGATCGACTAGATGGAGTCTCTAATGCCCTCCATGTGTGCCGGAGTTGTTGGGATGGTAGGGAATCAAAGGATAATATGATATCCCATGTGTAAAGGGATTTTGTCCTCTTGAACACGTGGGAAAGATAAAGGCCACTTAATTTTGATCCAATTGCTGAGAATGTTTTAGGAATGTTCTAGTTATTGTTTAAATGGCTGGAGTGATTTGGATTTGAGGGATTAAGGCTTAAGAGGTCATTCGACCATCTTTGACCCCTCCAAGCCAATTGTTTGACCATTTGATTGGTCAAACAGTCAATAGGAGTGAGGTGGCATCCAAGGTGGCTTCAAGCCTTGATGGAATGCTTTGGGTTCAGTGCAAGAAGCAAAGGATCAAGGTTTGATAGGGTTAAGCATCTAAAAATTGTTTAGAGAGGTTTGTTGACTAAGTTGACCAGTCAACTAATCCTCTTGACCGTTGAGGTGGCAGTAAAGGGAGTCTTGAATGCTGTTATGATAGGTTGGAGATGGTTTAAATGGGTTGGATTAACTCATGCCAAGAGATTTGGCCATTTGGAGTCAAATAAGCCATTTTTTGATTGAGTTGACTAGTCAACTAGTCAAATTGACTGATGATATGACATGGGAGGGTGTCTGAACTGATGGAGATGATTTGAAGAAGGTTGAATGTTCAAGGTTTACGGTTTAAATCCATACACATGCATGAAGAGAGGTTTGACCAAGTTAATGTAAGTTGACTTAGTCCAACTAACCATGACTTAGCTCATAGTGATCTTATATGTACTTAAGCCATGATATAGGATTGGGTTAAAGGCTTGAAAGAGGTTTGAAATGTCAAATGGGTTGAAATAACTCATTTAAAATATTAAGGGAATATTTGGGTCAAATGGGTCAAAAAGGTCAACCAAGCTTGACCAGGGCTAGGGCTTGAGTCCAATGTGTTCCTAATGGTGATTAGGATACATTGGAGAAGAGCCTAGGGTTTGATTTGAAAAGGACATATTGAAGTTTGAAGAAAACATCAAAATTGCCCTTAAGGGGCATTTTGGTGATTTTGACCCCTAGTCAATTGGGGGTCAAAGTGAGTCCACCAAAATACAGTTTAATGTTCGATAGGTCATAATCAAGTGTTTGGAAGTGATTAGAGGCTTTGTAGAAAGCTCTAAGGTCAAAATCCACTAGGTGGCAGATCCAGTGGCATAGGCTGTAAATATTTGAAGGTTTTATAGCCTTTGTATTTCAATTTAAATTTCTGGGGTTAGAGACCTCAGAATGGGGTCAAATTTGGAGGGTTACCTCTAGAGACATGTCTTATCACTGTGCAAGTGATAGACTCTGAATCAGAGGTCATTTGATTAGGTTTTAAGTGTTTGAAAATTCAATGGAAAAGGCTTTCACGACTTGAACATTTGGCCTTGGATTTGAGTCTGGATTAATCTAAGATCTAGGTAGATCCTAAGGTCTGGATTGGTCCTAGTGACCTCATACAAAAATAATGTCAACAATTGACGAATAACCAATATTTAGCTTAGTTTTTCTTAGACCAAATCAAAATGGGATGTGGCCAAGCGGTAAGGCAACGGGTTTTGGTCCTGTTACTCGAAGTTCAAATTCTTTCATCCTAGATCATTTGCATCAGAAACGAAGGATTCTTCTATAATTCAAATTGAATTCAACAATTTATGTTTCATGTTGGATACACTAAATTCTAATATTTGTTCTTAGAATCATATCTTTTTTTACTTTTTTACTAAAGTATTTTATTCTTAAATATTTGTGATTATTTTCATTAATAATTCTTCGTTTTCTATGATGAAGATGGAGTTGGATGCTAAAAGATCATAATCCTAGGATTCTGATTTTCTCTTTGTTCTCACCTTACACGAGACTTTTTCTACTCCATAATAATGAAAACAATGAAACTTTATTGTCAAACTATCTTTTTGATCATTTAAATGAAATGAAAATTAGATTCAATTGGAGATGGTAAATAATAATATTATAATCATGAAATCATATTTCATAAATAAAAAATGAGAAAATATTCATACTTCATGATTAATATTCATATTAGAATATATTAATACATAAATACATAATTCTTATTAATAAGATTATCTTATTAGTCTATAATTTAATATTTATGAATATTGAAATGAAATATTTAGTTTAGTATAGTTATTAGTTAGTATAGTATCATAGTATTATAACATTTAGTTAAAGTGGTTAAAAACTTTTATCCAATCATGAGGATTTCTTTTTCATTTGAATGAAATGAAAGTAAAAGGCTTTTTTGAGGTTTCTAATTTCCATTCTTTTTTTTAAAAGAAAAAGAATGATCATTTATGATGGACAATCTCGAAAGATACGTGAAGATGTAAATAAGTTTGCTTAAAAACATATTTATTTTTTCATGTGATATTATTCATAGAGAAAATATGGGGTAATTTGAAGTGAAATCTCCGAATAAACACTTATTTTAAGTGTAGATTATTATATATCGATTCAACCAATGATTATTCATTATTCCATATTGAATCAATTGCATGCGGTTCCAATTTAAAATAAAATCAAAATTATAGATATGTTATGGTAAAAGTTTGTTTGAAAACGATGTGGTAGAAAGCAACGTGCGACTTGAAGGACATGATTGGATGTGGATTTTGACATCCACCATTTTCTATATGAATGAAGATGCTCTTGTTTCGACATAATTTGTTATCCTAGGAACCTAATTGAATTTTTATTGGGTTGCTAAATAAAGATACTAATGGCATAGAAAGGTATAGCATATGATGAAGCTCGAGCAAAAATGATTGATTCATTTATCAGGGGAATAATCTAGGGTTAGTGACAATCAATAAGTTAGACCAACTTTGTAAATATATCATCAATATAGAAATATAGATAAATGGAGAGGTTCAAAATTGAACAAAATGAAAAAAATCAAATTTGTCGAAATTTTCAAACTGTTTCGATCAAGAGTGTATCACAAAGGAATCAATTGTTCGTATTAATTTTCCCTTTTTCCATAGAAAAAACAAAGGTATGATGCTGCCTTTTTGAAAAGGAGTATGAATCACCGAAGTAATGTCTAAACCTAATGGTTTCACAAACTGCAAAGCGAAGACAACAAATTTTGGAACAAGGAAACACTCTTTTCACTAGTCTAAATAATTGGAGTAGAATGATTTAAAAAAATATCTGAATGGAGACAAACAAGAGGTTAGAGACAACTCAAGAAATTCTAAGGATTTCCTTTCAAACTCTTTCAAAACTACCCAGCTTAAGTTAGGAGTATGAATGAATTTTCTTTACTTTTTCTGTAAAGAAGGAAAAAAGGCTCAAATTACAATCTATTTCTTTATGTATCCATTTTTGTTCATATCTATCTATCTAAATAGAAATAGAAATAATAGAAAATAGAATCTTTTTTTTTTTTTGCTGTATGAGGAGAAAACTTCCTATACGTTTCTAGGGAGGCATTTTTTATTTACATCTATCCCAATGAGCCATCTATCGAATGGTTGAAATTGATGTTCGATCCTGAAGAGAAGGAAGAGATCTTCGAAAATTGGGTCTTTATGATCCAATAAAGAATCAAACTTATTCAAATGTTCCTTCTATTTTATATTTCCTTAAAGAAGGTGCTCAACCCACAGGAACTGTTTAAGATATTTTAAGAAAGGCAAAATTCCTTAAAGAATATAATGTTTCTTTGATAAAATTAAGTTCTCATTTAAAAGGAAGTATGACTGTTTTAACAATATTGGAGACTCAATTTGAAGACGTTTCGGCTTATATTCCTATTAATGTTATTTCAATACAGATGACACATCCATTACACATCCAATACACATAAAAATTTTAAAAATTGATTATGAGATAATCTTAATTTATTTTTAATAAATTAGCAATCAATGTATTATGATCCAATCAGATGAAATTAATGGATATCAAAAATATTTTGATTTGAGTTCGAATGAGTCAAAACTACATATTATTTGCTACGACAAGATTGAAGATGAACTTCAAAGTTTGACTATCAATCTTATCCTATAAATCAATATATCTCATCCTGATGGTTGACTTTTTCGACTGACCAAATTCACTCTTTGCAATAAAATGTGACATTGGTGTTGATTTCTCAATCACCAATTGGATTAATACTATAAGTTATTAACTTAGGCTACCTAATTTAATTCTATTTTTCACATTGCACATCTTGTATTAGTGGCTTTATTTTTCATCGTTAGATAGGAGCCGAGTGACATGCATAAATCAAAATTTTGGCTAATTCTAAATTTCAAAACTTTGCTCTCTTTTTTCTCCCTTTTCCACATTAAGTCTACATATTTTTCCCTAGTCCAATTTCTTTTCTTTGTGAAAAGGCTTGGTTAAATCCTCATAAATAATTCAATCAACATTTTTAAACCATATCTCTTGAAGTACAAATAACTAATGAAATGCCAATTATGAGAGAACATGACAAGATTTGACATACATTTGTGTGTAGTAGGACTACTCTTTTGAAAGAGAAATTTTCCTGTTATTCCATTCTGATTAATAATCCTTCAACTATGCATACAATAAAGAGCATAAGCATAGATAAGAGAAGAGGAAGAAAAAGGTTTTCTCGTATCATTATAAATGTGAATAGTACATGTATAACACTACCAAAAAATAGGACATCGCAGCACAAATTATTTACTTTCCCAGCAGTTATAACCCCTACAAAATACTTTGCAGCGGTATTAAAACCGCTGCATTACCTCTGTGATTGCAGTGCACTGCAACAACATTCCGCAGCGATTTTGGGTCTGCTGGAGTATATTAAAGGATGTGCTAGTTATAACAGTGGTTATAACGGATGCTATGTTCCAGATTTGCATTGGTTATAACTGCCACCAAAATTAAAACCAAAAATTATTTTCAGTATTGTAGCGGTTTGAACCGCTACATTTTTGGGAGGTTATGGTGGTTAGAACTGCCACAAATGTCTAATTTAAATATAAAAAAAAACCCTGAATGTCCACTACAATCTCATGGTGACAATTGTAGGAAATTCATGTCAGAAACACCACACATTAACTTCTAAAAAACGTACAACTATGCATGATTCAAATTAATCAAGAAATTTCAAAAAATTACCATAGTTAGTTTTGGCGCCATTGGTGTTTGTTGTGACCCGCAAAGTGGCATTACTGTTGGTGGTATGCTTACTGTCGAAGCACATTAACAGGCCCCCACAAGCTGTTGGTGCGGAAGAGACTATGAGCTTGTCCCGAAGAGAGGTAAATCAAAGTCAAGGAAGAGCTTTAGTAATTAATATCTACAATTGATCCTAAGTGTTTATATATAATGGACTGTAATGGTAGTAGACTTGATGCAATCTCGGATGGAAATGATAATCCACCTCTATGTGTTTAGTCCTGGTGTGAAAAAACTAGATTATAGCAAGGGCAATGGCCAATACAATTTCAAAATATAAGGTGTTGGAGTGGAAAGTGAAACTAAAAATCAGCCAGAAGGTGGTGGATCCCAAATGATGTCAGTAGCTGCGGTAGCCAATGCCCGATACTCAGCTTCAGTCGACGATCAAGCAACTTAGGTATCTTTTTGACACACCAAGAAATTAGAGTTCTCCTAGAAATAAACAGTAACCAGTAGTGGATTTACAATTTAGTGGATCACCGACCCATCAGAGTCAGCATAGGCACGTAACGGAAGAAGAACTATTATTGATGGAAGACCAAAATTTAGAGTGCCCTTGAAGATAACAGAGTATTCGCTTAAGAGCTTGAAAATGATGTTGCAGAGGATGTTGTGCATAAAATGGAACAACTTGTTAACAACATAAGATAAATCAGGTCTTATTATAGTTAAATATTGTAAAGCACCCACTAGATGTTGATATAATTCGGGATCATCAAACAATAACAAAGAGGTGTTATCCAAAACAGGTTTTAGGGAGAATGGGGTAACAACTGGCTTATAGGTTCCAGGCAAGCCCGATGAAGAATATCCTAAGCATATTTGGATAGGTTTAGGTGATATCTGATGGGTGTAAGGATAACTTGAATGCCAAGAAATTGATTTAAGGTACCCAAATTGCAAAGTTGAAAATGTGTTAGAGATTGCGAAGCAATTCATTAAGTGCCAAAAAATTGTTCATGTCAACAGAATATCATCCTGTTAATTAAAATAATTAAAACTAATTAATAGCTTCTGGCGGCGCTGGCGACTGTGGGAGGCCACGTTGCGGGCGCTGGTTGGGCATTCCAAATCGTGGCGGGGGACTAGGGCCCACGCTCAAGCCACTTAACCAGGTTAGCACAGCGTGGCCGCCGTTCGATGTCCTGCCGTTCAGAACGAGCGGTCCTGATCTTGGCGTATGAAGCACTAATAGATAGGCATATACGCGGTCTAAATCCCCCGCATTTGGCTAGATCGTGCAGTTGATTGTATGATTATGTCCATATCTCATGCAGCGAAGAGCTGCACGAATCGAGCCCTAGAAACGAGTGTTTGAGCTCGTTCTCTTAATCTGATTAATCTAATCAATTGAAAATTTAACATAGGTAGCCTAGGTGAATAAAAATAATGGGGAATCATTTAAACATTTGAAAAGCGCTTATAAAAATGTTATTTTAATCTATGTGTGCTAAACTAGGGTTTAGGATTATACCTTCTATGTCAATGGATTTGGATGAACTCGAGCTCGATGAACTTGTAGTTTGTCCAAGTGTAGTCCACTAGAAAAATCTCCAGCTGAAAATGCCCGGATCAATTGATTCAAGCCTAGACGGACCTTGGCTTAAGCTCGCCGGATATGGCCGCCAACGAGCTTTGACCTGTCAGATTTGACTGGGGTAGTGTGAGGAGATCTCTGGAGAGTCCAAACGAATGGAGTATCCGCTTGGAGAGCTTGAAGGTAGTGAGAGAGTGGGGTTAGAATAATTGTTCCAAATGTTGTTTTGCCCTATAGCCTTCTCCAGACCAAGGGCGGATAGGATCGACTGATGGAGTCTCTAATGCCTCATGTGTGCCGGAGTTGTTGGGATGGTTAGGGAATCAAAGGATAATATGATATCCCATGTGTAAAGGGATTTTGTCCTCTTTGACACGTGGGAAAGATAAAGGCCACTTATTTTGATCCAATGCGAGAATGTCTTTAGGAATGTTCTAGTGTTTGTTTAAATGGCTGGAGTGATTGGATTTGAGGGGATTAAGGCTTAAGAGGTCATTCGACCATCTTTGACCCCTCAAGCCAATTGTTTGCCATTTGATTGGTCAAACAGTCATAGGAGTGAGGTGGCATCCAAGGTGGCTTCAAGCCTTGATGAATGCTTTGGGTTCAGTGCAAGAAGCAAGGATCAAGGTTGATAGGGTTAAGCATCTAAAAAATGTTTAGAGAGGTTTTGTTACTAAGTTGACGTCAACAATTCTTGACCGTTGAGGTGGCAGTAAAGGGAGTCTTGAATGCTGTTTTGATATGGTTGGAGATGGTTTAAATGGGTTGGATTAACTCATGCCAGAGATTTGGCCATTTGGAGTCAAATAAGCCTTTTTTGATTGGTTGATAGTCAACTAGTCAAATTGACTGAGATATGCTGGGAGGGTGTCTGAACTGATGGAGTGATTTGAGAGGTTGAATGTTCAAGGTTTATGGTTTAAATCCATACACATGCATGAAGAGAGGTTTGACCAAGTAATGTAAGTTGACTTAGTCCAACTAACCATGACTAGCCATAGTGATTTATAATGTACTTAAGCCATGATATAGGATTGGGTTAAAGGCTTGAAAGAGGTTTGAAATGTCAAATGGGTTGAAATAAACTCATTTAAAATATTAAGGAAAATTTGGTCAAATGGGTCAAAAAGGTCAACCAAGCTTGACCAGGGCTAGGGCTTGGTCCAATGTGTTCCTAATGGTGATTTGGATACATTGGAGAAGAGCCTGGGGTTTGATTTGAAAAGGACATATTGAAGTTTGAAGAAAACATCAAAATTGCCCTTAAGGGGCATTTTGGTGATTTTGACCCCTAGTCAATTGGGGGTCAAAGTGAGTCCACCAAAATACGTTTAATGTTCGTAGGTCATAATAAGTGTTTGGAGTGATTAGAGGCTTTGTAGAAGCTCTAAGGTCAAAATCCACTAGGTGGCAGATCCAGTGGCATAGGCTGTAAATATTTGAAGGTTTTATAGCCTTTGGATTTAATTAATTTTGGGGTTAGAGACCTCAGAATGGGGTCTCAATTTGGAGGGTTACCTTAGAGACATGTCTTAATCACTGTGCAGTGATAGACTCTGAATCAGAGGTCATTTGTTAGGTTTTAAGTGTTGAAAATTCAATGAAAAGGCTTTCACGACTTGAACTTTTGCCTTGGATTTGAGTCTGGATTAATCTAAGTCTTGTAGATCCTAAGGTCTGGATTGGTCCTAGTGACCTCATACAAAAAATAATGTCAACAATTGACGAATAACCAATATTTAGCTTAGTTTTTCTTAGACCAAATCAAAATGGGATGTGGCCAAGCGGTAAGGCAAAGGGTTTTGGTCCTGTTACTCGAAGTTCAAATTCTTTCATCCTAGATCATTTGCATCAGAAACGAAGGATTCTTCTATAATTCAAATTGAATTCAACAATTTTTGTTTCATGTTGGATACCTAAATTCTATATTTGTTCTTAGAATAATTCTTTTTTTACTTTTTTACTAAAGTATTTTATTCTTAATATTGTGATTATTTTATTAATAATTCTTCGTTTTCTATGGTGAAGATGGAGTTGGATGCTAAAAGATCATATCCTAGGATTCTGATTTTCTCTTTGTTCTCACCTTACACGAGACTTTTTCTACTCCTAATAATGAAAACAATGAAACTTTATTGTCAAACTATCTTTTTGATCATTTAAATGAAATGGAAAATTAGATTCAATTGGAGATGGTAAATAATAATATTATAATCATGAAATCATATTTCATAAATAAAAATGAGAAAATATTCATACTTCATGATTAATATTCTATTAGAATATATTAAACATAATACATAATTCTTATTAATAAGATTATCTTATTATTCTATAATTGAATATTTATGAATATTGAAATGAAATATTTAGTTTAGTATAGTTATTAGTTAGTATAGTATTTAGTTTATAACATTTAGTTAAAGTGGTTTAAAAACTTTTATCCAATCATGAGGATTTCTTTTCATTTGAATGAAATGAAAGTAAAAGGCTTTTTTGAGGTTTCTAATTTCATTCTTTTTTTTAAAAGAAAAAGATGATCATTTATGATGGACAATCTCGAAGATACGTGAAGATGTAAATAAGTTTGCTTAAAAAACATATTTATTTTTTCATGTGATATTATTCATAAGAGAAAATATGGGGTAATTTGAAGTGAATCCTCGAATAAACACTTATTTTAAGTGTAAGATTTTATTATCGATTCAACCAATGATTATTCATTATCCATATTGAATCAATTGCATGCGGTTCCAATTTTAAATAAAATCAAATTATAGATATGTTATGGTAAAGTTTGTTTGAAACATGTGGTAGAAAGCAACGTGCGACTTGAGGACATGATTGGATGTGGATTTTTGACATCCACCATTTTCTATATGAATGAAGATGCTCTTGTTTCGACATAATTTGTTATCCTAGGAACCTAATTGAATTTTTATTGGGTTGCTAAATAAGAGTACTAATGGCATAGAAAGGTATAGCATATGATGAGCTCGAGCAAAAATGATTGATTCATTTATCAGGGGAATAATCTAGGGTTAGTGACAATCAATTAGTTAGACCAACTTTGTAATAGATCATCAATATGAAATATAGATAAATGGAGAGGTTCAAATTTGAACAAGTTTTTAAAATGAAAAAGAAATCAAATTTGTTGAAATTTTCAAATTGTTTCGATTAAGAGTGTATCACAAAGGAATCAATTGTTGTATCTTAATTTTCCCTTTTCCATAGAAAAAACAAAGGTATGATGCTGCCTTTTTTGAAAAGGAGTATGAATCACCGAAAGTAATGTCTAAAACCTAATGGTTTCACAGCACAAAGCGAAGACAACAAATTTTGGAACAGGAAACACTCTTTTCACTAGTCTAATAAATTGGAGTAGAATGATTTAAAAAAATATCTGAATGGAGACAAACAAGAGGTTAGAGACAACTCAAGAAATTCTAAGGATTTCCTTTCAAACTCTTTCAAAACTACCCAGCTTAAGTTAGGAGTATGAATGAATTTCTTTACTTTTTCTGTAAAGAAGGAAAAAAGGCTCAAATTACAATCTATTTCTTTATGTATCCATTTTTGTTTATATTATCTATATAATAGAAATAGAAATAATAGAAAATAGAATCTTTTTTTTTTTTTGCGTATGAGGAGAAAACTTCCTATACGTTTCTAGGGAGGCATTTTTTATTACATCTATCCCAATGAGCCATCTATCGAATCGTTGCAATTGATGTTCGATCCCGAAGAGAAGGAAGAGATCTTCGAAAAGTGGGTTTTTATGATCCGATAAAGAATCAAACTTATTCAAATGTTCCTGCTATTTTATATTTCCTAAAGAAGGTGCTCAACCCACGGAAACTGTTTAAGATATTTTAAGAAAGGCAAAATTCCTTAAGGAGATATTACAACATCTCTCTCTCTCTCTCTCTCTCTCTCTCTCTCTCTCCAATCCCCTTGATAACTTAAGATTTTAGAATCAAAAGAAATTTTGATTATTTTCTTTTATGAATTTTTTCTCTTTATCTATTCCATTTCTTTCTGCATTTATTAATGAAATACCTATATAAAAAAAGTAAAAGCGAATCTCAACTTATTTTTTATTCTTCACGCCAACGATTAACTTGAATCAGAGAATCCGAAGATGAAGAGATAAACAAAGAATATTACTAATATGTAAATGAATAGTTTAAGAGTAAGCATTACAAATCTCCAGATAAGATCTTTTTTTAAAGGAAATATATCACCTATTTTAAGACACTAAGTTTACTAGATTTAGATTTTTCTACATTTAGTTATGAATGTTTGAAGTTTTAACTTGATTTTAACTTAAGGTTTGACCAAAAGTTGACTTTTTTAAATTTAAATGATTTCTGGTGTTTTGATATTTTTAATAAATATTAGAATTTATTATGATTTGAATGCCTTTAAGTTTAAATAATTTAGAATTTTCTATAATTAGTTATGATTTATCAAAGTTTGATGCATTTATTAAATTTTTAAAATTATTTAATTAAGGGGCTTTTATTGATTTTATTCCAAATGAACTCCCAACTCCTCGAAATCAACTCCAAAGGTCAGGAATGACCTAATGAGAGATTCCCAAGTGTTTGAGAGTTTTATGGAATTTTATATTATTTTTAATTAATTAAATATTAAATTTTAATTAAAATTAAATTAAGTTCAGGTTTGCTATCAAATTAAAAAGAATTTATTTTTCATTTCTTAAGGATTGAATTTTGGTCATTTTGTGGTCTTATGTGTAACTTTTTGATTTAAATTTGATTTATTAGAATTTCTGGAAGGTTTAATGCTTAATTAAGGGTTTAATTTTAAGAAAATTAATTAAGGGGCTTAATGAATTCAAAAATCAGTGAGAATAATTCTATGGGTCGTATGTGTCACTAAGTTTAAGTGTTCAAAGTTTTAAGTTATGAGGATGTGTATTCTAATTATTAATTGAAAATATTCTAAGTTCTCTAAACAAGTTCTTAATTATTGTCCTTAATGATGTCACTAAGTTAAGTAGGTTTGAATCAAAATTTCTAACCCTTGGACAAGCATGAATAAGCAAACACAATAATACAATCAAGTCCTTAAAATTAGGAGAGCCTGGGCTAAGTGGTGTGAGCACCCTAACTCCCTAAGTATTCATGGATAAATATTAATTAAGATGATTAATGATGTAATTAATAAATAACTAAAATATAATTATTCATTAATCATTCCCCATAAATTCCATTCACACATTCAACCTATCTCTCAAATTTTTAAGATTTAAATATATATATATTTTAAAATAGATTTTAAAACACAATTTTAGGTCAACTTCGGGTCATTCGTGTCTAGTCGGGTTGACCCGGGCCCAAATCAGGTCGGGTTCGGGTCCAAAAACCTGGCCTATTTTTAAAAATGGGTCGGGTTCGGGTTGACCCGAACAGTGCCGGGTCAGTTCCGAGTTCGACCCGAACCTAACCCGCTGACCCGAATTGACACCCCTACCTGTATATGTAAATATATGTTTTAACATAAAATAATTAAAAATATTATTAAATAAATTTTTAAAGGGTTGAGAGATCCATTGAAATTTTAAGTTATTCGAAAATAATTTTTAATTTTAAAATATTAATATAATAATTAATTAAATATTAAAGATATTAAAATAATTAAATTATTTAAAAAAATAATTTTATAATTAAGTTTTAAAAGTAATTTTAAATTAAAATTTATTAAATTTAAAAAATTTTGAGATATTAATTAAATTTTTTTTATTTTAAAAAAGAATCTAGTTTGAATTTTTAAATTGTTAAATCAATTAAATGAACTTAAAATATAATTTAAAATTAGTTAATACTTAAAATAATTTTTAAATCAAATTTAATTGGATCTGAAATTTTAAAATTATAAAAATTATTTAGTTTAGATTATGAAAATTATTTAAATTTGATTTCAATTAAGTATTAATTTATTTATATATATATATTAATATATATATATATATATATATATATATATTATATATATATATATATATTTAAAATATTCAAAATATAGCTTAAATCAAACTTAATTTGAAATTAAATTAATTGAAAATAAATGTTTAATTATTTAACATATTTTAATGTATAAAGTTTTAAATTAGAAAAATATTTAATTTAATATTTAATTAATATTAAATAAAATTTTAAATTCAAGTGTTTTAAATATATATATATATATATAATATATATATATATATATATATATATATATATATATAATATATATATATTTATTTAATATTTTTTAAAAATAATTTTATTTAAAATGTTTCAAAATTTTAAACTGTTTGATATAAAATTTGAATTTTTTGGATTTTTAATTAATTTTTAATGATTTTTAAGTATTTTGTTAATTAAAATAATTAAAACTAATTAATAGCTTCTGGCGGCGCTGGCGACTGTGGGAGGCCACGTTGCGGGCGCTGGTTGGGCATTCCAAATCGTGGCGGGGGACTAGGGCCCACGCTCAAGCCACTTAACCAGGTTAGCACAGCGTGGCCGCCGTTCGATGTCCTGCCGTTCAGAACGAGCGGTCCTGATCTTGGCGTATGAAGCACTAATAGATCGAGGCATATACGCGGTCTAAATCCCCCGCAGTTTGGCTAGATCGTGCAGTTGATTGTATGATTAATGATCCATATCTCATGCAGCGAAGAGCTGCACGAATCGAGCCCTAGAACGAGTGTTTGAGCTCGTTCTCTTAATCTGATTAATCTAATCAATTGAAAATTTAAACATAGGTAGCCTAGGTGAATAAAAATAATGGGGAATCAATTTAAACATTTGAAAAGCGCTTATAAAAATGTTATTTTAATCTATGTGTGCTAAACTAGGGTTTAGGATTATACCTTCTATAGTCAATGGATTTGGATGAACTCGAGCTCGATGAACTTGTAGTTTGTCCAAGTGTAGTCCACTAGAAAAAAGTCTCCAGCTGAAAATGCCCGGATCAATTGATTCAAGCCTTAGACGGACCTTGGCTTAAGCTCGCCGGAATATGGCCGCCAACGAGCTTTGACCTGTCAGATTTGACTGGGGTAGTGTGAGGAGATCTCTGGAGAGTCCAAACGAATGGAGTATCCGCTTGGAGAGCTTGAAGGTAGTGAGAGAGTGGGGGTTAGAATAATGGTTCCAAATGTTGTTTTTGCCCTATTCAGCCTTCTCCAGACCAAAGGGACGGCTAGGATCGACTAGATGGAGTCTCTAATGCCCTCCATGTGTGCCGGAGTTGTTGGGATGGTAGGGAATCAAAGGATAATATGATATCCCATGTGTAAAGGGATTTTGTCCTCTTGAACACGTGGGAAAGATAAAGGCCACTTAATTTTGATCCAATTGCTGAGAATGTCTTTAGGAATGTTCTAGTGATTGTTTAAATGGCTGGAGTGATTTGGATTTGAGGGATTAAGGCTTAAGAGGTCATTCGACCATCTTTGACCCCTCCAAGCCAATTGTTTGACCATTTGATTGGTCAAACAGTCAATAGGAGTGAGGTGGCATCCAAGGTGGCTTCAAGCCTTGATGGAATGCTTTGGGTTCAGTGCAAGAAGCAAAGGATCAAGGTTTGATAGGGTTAAGCATCTAAAAATTGTTTAGAGAGGTTTGTTGACTAAGTTGACCAGTCAACTAATCCTCTTGACCGTTGAGGTGGCAGTAAAGGGAGTCTTGAATGCTGTTATGATAGGTTGGAGATGGTTTAAATGGGTTGGATTAACTCATGCCAAGAGATTTGGCCATTTGGAGTCAAATAAGCCATTTTTTGATTGAGTTGACTAGTCAACTAGTCAAATTGACTGATGATATGACATGGGAGGGTGTCTGAACTGATGGAGATGATTTGAAGAAGGTTGAATGTTCAAGGTTTATGGTTTAAATCCATACACATGCATGAAGAGAGGTTTGACCAAGTCAATGTAAGTTGACTTAGTCCAACTAACCATGACTTAGCTCATAGTGATCTTATATGTACTTAAGCCATGATATAGGATTGGGTTAAAGGCTTGAAAGAGGTTTGAAATGTCAAATGGGTTGAAATAACTCATTTAAAATATTAAGGAAATATTTGGGTCAAATGGGTCAAAAAGGTCAACCAAGCTTGACCAGGGCTAGGGCTTGAGTCCAATGTGTTCCTAATGGTGATTAGGATACATTGGAGAAGAGCCTGGGGTTTGATTTGAAAAGGACATATTGAAGTTTGAAGAAAACATCAAAATTGCCCTTAAGGGGCATTTTGGTGATTTTGACCCCTAGTCAATTGGGGGTCAAAGTGAGTCCACCAAAATACAGTTTAATGTTCGATAGGTCATAATCAAGTGTTTGGAAGTGATTAGAGGCTTTGTAGAAAGCTCTAAGGTCAAAATCCACTAGGTGGCAGATCCAGTGGCATAGGCTGTAAATATTTGAAGGTTTTATAGCCTTTGGATTTCAATTTAATTTCTGGGGTTAGAGACCTCAGAATGGGGTCAAATTTGGAGGGTTACCTCTAGAGACATGTCTTATCACTGTGCAAGTGATAGACTCTGAATCAGAGGTCATTTGATTAGGTTTTAAGTGTTTGAAAATTCAATGGAAAAGGCTTTCACGACTTGAACCTTTGGCCTTGGATTTGAGTCTGGATTAATCTAAGATCTAGGTAGATCCTAAGGTCTGGATTGGTCCTAGTGACCTCATACAAAAATAATGTCAACAATTGACGAATAACCAATATTTAGCTTAGTTTTTCTTAGACCAAATCAAAATGGGATGTGGCCAAGCGGTAAGGCAACGGGTTTTGGTCCTGTTACTCGAAGTTCAAATTCTTTCATCCTAGATCATTTGCATCAGAAACGAAGGATTCTTCTATAATTCAAATTGAATTCAACAATTTATGTTTCATGTTGGATACACTAAATTCTAATATTTGTTCTTAGAATCATATCTTTTTTTACTTTTTTACTAAAGTATTTTATTCTTAAATATTTGTGATTATTTTCATTAATAATTCTTCGTTTTCTATGATGAAGATGGAGTTGGATGCTAAAAGATCATAATCCTAGGATTCTGATTTTCTCTTTGTTCTCACCTTACACGAGACTTTTTCTACTCCATAATAATGAAAACAATGAAACTTTATTGTCAAACTATCTTTTTGATCATTTAAATGAAATGAAAATCAGATTCAATTGGAGATGGTAAATAATAATATTATAATCATGAAATCATATTTCATAAATAAAAAATGAGAAAATATTCATACTTCATGATTAATATTCATATTAGAATATATTAATACATAAATACATAATTCTTATTAATAAGATTATCTTATTAGTCTATAATTGAATATTTATGAATATTGAAATGAAATATTTAGTTTAGTATAGTTATTAGTTAGTATAGTATTATAGTATTATAACATTTAGTTAAAGTGGTTAAAAACTTTTATCCAATCATGAGGATTTCTTTTTCATTTGAATGAAATGAAAGTAAAAGGCTTTTTTGAGGTTTCTAATTTCCATTCTTTTTTTAAAAGAAAAAGAATGATCATTTATGATGGACAATCTCGAAAGATACGTGAAGATGTAAATAAGTTTGCTTAAAAACATATTTATTTTTTCATGTGATATTATTCATAAGAGAAAATATGGGGTAATTTGAAGTGAAATCTCCGAATAAACACTTATTTTAAGTGTAGATTATTATGTATCGATTCAACCAATGATTATTCATTATTCCATATTGAATCAATTGCATGCGGTTCCAATTTAAAATAAAATCAAAATTATAGATATGTTATGGTAAAAGTTCGTTTGAAACGATGTGGTAGAAAGCAACGTGCGACTTGAAGGACATGATTGGATGTGGATTCTGACATCCACCATTTTCTATACGAATGAAGATGCTCTTGTCTCGACATAATTTGTTATCCTAGGAACCTAATTGAATTTTTATTGGGTTGCTAAATAAAGATACTAATGGCATAGAAAGGTATAGCATATGATGAAGCTCGAGCAAAAATGATTGATTCATTTATCAGGGGAATAATCTAGGGTTAGTGACAATCAATTAGTTAGACCAACTTTGTAAATAGATCATCAATATAGAAATATAGATAAATGGAGAGGTTCAAATTTGAACAAGTTTTTAAAATGAAAAAGAAATCAAATTTGTTGAAATTTTCAAATTGTTTCGATTAAGAGTGTATCACAAAGGAATCAATTGTTCGTATTAATTTTCCCTTTTCCATAGAAAAAACAAAGGTATGATGCTGCCTTTTTGAAAAGGAGTATGAATCACCGAAGTAATGTCTAAACCTAATGGTTTCACAAAGTGCAAAGCGAAGACAACAAATTTTGGAACAAGGAAACACTCTTTTCACTAGTCTAAATAATTGGAGTAGAATGATTTAAAAAAATATCTGAATGGAGACAAACAAGAGGTTAGAGACAACTCAAGAAATTCTAAGGATTTCCTTTCAAACTCTTTCAAAACTACCCAGCTTAAGTTAGGAGTATGAATGAATTTTCTTTACTTTTTCTGTAAAGAAGGAAAAAAGGCTCAAATTACAATCTATTTCTTTATGTATCCATTTTTGTTCATATCTATCTATATAAATAGAAATAGAAATAATAGAAAATAGAATCTTTTTTTTTTTTGCTGTATGAGGAGAAAACTTCCTATACGTTTCTAGGGAGGCATTTTTTATTTACATCTATCCCAATGAGCCATCTATCGAATTGTTGAAATTGATGTTCGATCCTGAAGAGAAGGAAGAGATCTTCGAAAATTGGGTCTTTATGATCCAATAAAGAATCAAACTTATTCAAATGTTCCTTCTATTTTATATTTCCTTAAAGAAGGTGCTCAACCCACAGGAACTGTTTAAGATATTTTAAGAAAGGCAAAATTCCTTAAAGAATTTAATGTTTCTTTTGATAAATTAAGTTCTCATTTAAAAGGAAGTATGACTGTTTTACCAATATTGGAGACTCAATTTGAAGATGTTTCGGCTTATATTCCTATTAATGTTATTTCTATTACAGATGACACATCCATTACACATCCAATACACATAAAAATTTTAAAAATTGATTATGAGATAATCTTAATTTTATTTTTAATAAATTAGCAATCAATGTATTATGATCCAATCAGATGAAATTATGGATATCAAAAATATTTTGATTTGAGTTCGAATGAGTCAAAACTACATATTATTTGCTACGACAAGATTGAAGATGAACTTCAAAGTTTGACTATCAATCTTATCCTATAAATCAATATATCTCATCCTGATGGTTGACTTTTCGACTTGACCAAATTCACTCTTTGCCAATAAAATGTGACATTGGGTGTTGATTTCTCAATCACCAATTGGATTAATACTATAAGTTATTAACTTAGGCTACCTAATTTAATTCTATTTTTCACATTGCACATCTTGTATTAGTGGCTTTATTTTTTCATCGTAGATAGGAGGCCGAGTGACATGCATAAATCAAAATTTTGGCTAATTCTAAATTTCAAAACTTTGCTCTCTTTTTTCTCCCTTTTCACATTAAGTCTACATATTTTTCCCTAGTCCAATTTTCTTTCTTTGTGAAAAGGCTTGGTTAAATCCTCATAAATAATTCAATCAACATTTTTAAACCATATCTCTTGAAGTACAAATAACTAATGAAATGCCAATTTGTGAGAGAACAGTGACAAGAGTTGACATACATTTGTGTGTAGTAGGTCTCCTCTTTTGAAAGAGAAAATTTTCCTGTTATTCCATTCTGATTATTAATCCCTTCAACTATGCATACAATAAAGAGCATAAGAATAGAATAGAGAAGAGGAAGAAAAAGGTTTTCTCGTATCATTATAAATGTGAATAGTACATGTATAACACTACCAAAAAATAGGACTATCGCAGCACAAATTATTACTTTTCCCAGCAGTTATAACCCCTACAATTTACTTTGCAGCGGTTTTAAAACCGCTGCATTACCTCTGTGATTGCAGTGCACTGCAACAACATTCCGCTGCGATTTTGGGACTGCTGGAGTATATTAAAGGATGTGCTAGTTATAACAGTGGTTATAACGGATGCTATGTTCCAGATTTGCATTGGTTATAACTGCCACCAAAATTAAAACCAAAAATTATTTTCAGTATTGTAGCGGTTTGAACCGCCACATTTTTGGGAGGTTATGGTGGTTAGAACTGCCACAAATGTCTAATTTAAATAAAAAAAACCCTGAATGTCCACTACAATCTCATGGTGACAATTGTAGGAAATTCATGTCAGAAACACCACACATTAACTTCTAAAAAACGTACAACTATGCATGATTCAAATTAATCAAGAAATTTCAAAGAATTACCATAGTTAGTTTTGGGCGCCATTTGGTGTTTGTTGTGACCGCAAAGTGGCATTACTGTTGGTGGTATGCTTACTGTCGAAGCACATTAACAGGCCCCCACAAGCTGTTGGTGCGGAAGAGACTATGAGCTTGTCCCGAAGAGAGGTAAATCAAAGTCAAGGAAGAGCTTTAGTAATTATATCTACAATTTGATCCTAAGTGTTTATATAATGGACTGTAATGGTAGTAGACTTGATGCAATCTTGGATGAAATGATAATCCACCTCTATGTGTTTAGTCCTGGTGTGAAAAACTAGATTATGAGCAAGGGCAATGGCCAATACAATTTCATAATATAAAGGTGTTGGAGTGGAAAGTGGAAACTAAAAATCAGCCAGAAGGTGGTGGATCCAAATGATGTCAGTAGCTGCGGTAGCCAATGCCCGATACTCAGCTTCAGTCGACGATCAAGCAACTGTAGGTATCTTTTTGACACACCAAGAAATTAGAGTGTCTCCTAGAAATAAACAGTAACCAGTAGTGGATTTACAATTTAGTGGATCACCGACCCAATCAGAGTCAGCATAGGCACGTACGGAAGAAGAACTATTATTGATGGGAAGACCAAAATTTAGAGTGCCTTGAAGATAACAGAGTATTCGCTTAAGAGATTGAAAATGATGTTGCAGAGGATTGTGCATAAAATGGAACAACTTGTTAACAACATAAGATAAATCAGGTCTTATTATAGTTAAATATTGTAAAGCACCCACTAGATGTTGATATAATTCGGGATCATCAAACAATAACAAAGAGGTGTTATCCAAAACAGGTTTTAGGGAGAATGGGGTAACAACTGGCTTATAGGTTTCCAGGCAAGCCCGATGAAGAATATCCTAAGCATATTTGGATAGGTTTAGGTGATATCTGATGGGTGTAAGGATAACTTGAATGCCAAGAAATTGATTTAAGGTACCCAAATTGCAAAGTTGAAAATGTGTTAGAGATTGCGAAGCAATTCATTAAGTGCCAAAAAATTGTTCATGTCAACAGAATATCATCCATATATACTAGCAGATACATGAGATGAAAATTATGATTATATATGAGCAAAGAGGCATCGACATCACTGTGCCTAAATCCTAAAGCTTGCAAATGGGCAATGAGTTTAGCAAACCATTACTGAGGGAATTATTTGAGGCCATAGATAGCCTTATGCAGTCAGCAGACAAAATTTGGATGTTGGGAATCCTTAAAACTGGACGGCTATTGCATATAGATGATCTCGTTCAATTTTCCATGTAAAAATGCTTTGGAGACATCCAATTGGGTGACAGTCCAATATCGATAAATAGTTGTTGTAATGAAGAGACGAATCATAGGTAACTTCACCACTAGACTGAATGTTTCAGTTTAATCAATACCATATTCTTAACGATATCCCTGAACAATGAGGTGAGCTTTATACCTAGCAATCGACCCATCAGAATGCTGTTTGGTTTTATAAATCCATTTACATCCTAAGATCATTTGAGCAGGTGGTGGTTTGACCAGGTCCCATATTCCTTGAGCTTAAAAAGCTTGAAATTCAATCGACATGATGTCACGCCAGCATTGATGTTTGATGGCAGTAGAAAAACAAGTTGGACACTGGACTGAATAATTTTATGTTGAAGATTGAACATTATCTTGGGCTTGAGAGTTCTGGTTTGCAGGCGAGTCACCATGGGGTGATGTATGGGAGGTAGAGGAGATGAGGTTGGAGTGAGGAGTTTGGGTGACGTATGTGAGGTAAAGATAGGATTTTTGGTGGATTTAGGAAATTGAAGTGAAATACGTTGTGTTATTATTGAATAGAGGACCGCTTAAGAGGAGGTTTTATGTTGTAGTGAGTTCTGGAAATAGATAAGGTACAAGAGTTAATTAAGAAGTAACGGGATGTGATGTGAAGGTTGAAGAGGTAGAATTGGTGGAAGCAGTTGATATAAATAGGAAAGTATTTTCGTGGAACTGAACATGATGTTAAATAAGAATTTTATGGTGGTGAATGTGATAACACCGATATCCTTTAATAGTGGAGTTATATCCAATGAAGACACAAATTGAATATTTGGGAGCAAATTTATGTGGTTCTAAAGGTTGAAGCTAGGGATAGGGAAAATGATAGGGTGTTATCATTTTCTCTCTGCCAATTTGTGAAACAACCAAAGACCTTGAGATGGGAGTAAGAGGGAGGATGATTATATAGAAAATGATAGGGAGAAAGAGATCCCATGGTGAGTGAAGGAAGTTGATTAATTAAGTAGGTAGCCGTTAGGAAAGCTTCAGCCCGAAAGATAGTGGGTAATGAGTTTGAAGTAAAAGTGTGCGAGCTGTCTCAATTATATGACGGTGCTTGCGCTCAACAAGCCCTTTTTATTGTGGTGTATAAGGACAACTAAATAGATGAATAATGAAATTGGTAGAGAGAAAATTTTGAAATTATGAGCTTGCACATTCGCCACCCCCATCAGAACGAAGAGTTTGAATGTGTGTCAAAAATTGTTTTTCAACTTTGGCTTTAAACAAAATAATTTTAGAAAAGGTTTCAGCTTTTTTAACCATTGGATAAATCCAGGAAAAATGGGAAAATTCATCCATAAATAAGTCATAATATTTATATCCACTAAAAGATAAAACTGAGGAAGGTTCCCATACATCAGACACAATAATTTGGAAAGGAGAAGTACAAGTAGACACAGAACAAGAGAATGATAACCTATGAATCTTTGCTATTTGACATGAATGACAAACTTCATTTGTAACAGAAATATTTAAAGATGTAACTAAAGTAGCTATAGTATATAGGATAGCTTTGTGAGGATGGCCCAAATGAGCATGCCAAGGTTAAGAATGATCATCAACAGTGATGAAAGCTGTGTAGACGGCAGCAGGTGAGGATGAAGAGATGGTTAGTGTGACAGAGTAGAGACCATCATGGCATGGACCTGAAAGAATCAAATGCTTGGTTCTCTGATCCTTTATATGATAGCCATGTTGGGTAAATGAAATAATGCAGCCATTATCAGATGTTAATCGATAACATAAAGCAAATTATCAAAAATATTTGGTACATGAAGTAAAGGAGAAAGAGCTAGCTTACGCTTGGGAGTGGGGAGAATGCATTGGGCAATGTTGGATATTTAAAGAGACTGGCCATTTCCTAATTAAATTTATTGAGAGATAAAGTAAGGTTGGGAGGTTAGTAGATGATTAACATCATTGGAAAGATGGTACATGGATCTAGTGTCCAAAATCCAATCTGTTGAAGGAGTAAATTGATTTGTGGTTTTGAATAGTAATGCAGGGGAGAGATTGTTATTATAGTTCAAATTTGTATGATGCCAACACTTGACTGCCGAGTAACCAGGTTTGTCGCATATCTAGCATTCAATAAGAGGTGAAGTGGAGTGTCCTACATGAGATGGAATGAATTGGAGTACCTTGTCCACAAGTTGCTCCAAGAGCAATTAATGCTTAAAAGATTTGCACAGATTGAAGGTCCTTAGCAGCTTCAGTTTCAAGATCAATCTCTTCACTACATAGTAACAAGTAGAAGTCATCGAGACTCAGGGGCTGAAGATTGGTGTGAATAGCCATCTTAAAGGACTGATATGAGGTAGGCAATCCATTAAGTGTATATAGAATAACATCTTCTGAATCGAGTGCACAACAGGCTACCGTAAGGGTGTCGACCTTCAATTTGATGTCAGAAAGATATTGTTGCATAGTCTAATTATTCATTGAGATGTGATGAAGATAATTTTTAAGCTGTATGATACTAAAACGATTAGTTGATTGAAGTTATTTTCCAATTGTTTGCCAAATCTCCACACACGAGTCCAGATTGAGGACATAAGGTAGCAAGGGCGCCGAAACAATGGAGAACGGGGTGGTGGTCCGATTTTGATTGATTAGCATCCAAGTTAAAAAAAAAAGTAGGTTAGAGATTACATCACCGGTATCAAAAGTTGTTTGACGAGGTGGGAGACGAACCGAGCCGTCGAGATATCCCTCGAAACTATTTGCCTGAAAAACCTTCAAAACTTGTGACCTCCAGGTAAGATGATTTTTTGGAGTCTACTAAACAACAATAACATTCTTAATGGTAGACATTAAGAATTTTAGTTGTGGAGGGATAGTGGCATTGCTGACCAGCTGGGAAGCATCAGTGATGCTACATGTTGTGGATGAATTTCCTGATTCCAAGTCTAAGAAATAGGAAGACAAAAAAGAGGAGAAGCTGTGAGGCTTAGAAGTGCTCTGATACCATGTTAATCCCTTCACCTGTGCATAGAACAAAGAGCATAAGCGTATAAGAATGAAGAGGGAGAAAAAGGTTTTCTCATATCATTGTAAATGTGAACAATACAAGTATATATAAAATGGGAAATAATAGAAAACCCAAGTAGAACTTTCCTCTGCCATAGTTAGTTTTGGGCGTCGTATGGTGTCTGCTGTGACCACAAAGTGGCACCAATGTTGGTGGTTTGCTTACTGTCGGAGCACATTAACACTGATTACAATACTTATAGAGGGAAAATGTCATAAATCAAACATCATTTCACATTGATCAAGTTGTTCTTTCTTACTAGAAACCAAACACATTCTCTGAAATGATCATGAACTATTTAACCATTTGATTAACAAGACTTAAGCCCTAATCAAATATTGATGTGGACATTACAATGCAACATATTGAAATTTCTTTTCAATTTTCTTATCACGTCTGTAAATGTCCATGTTCTATTCATTAATACAATCACTTTGTTTTTGTACATCTTTCACATTATCAAAAAATTAAAAATACACAAAGAACAAGTATTATTAATTATATAGGATTATGAGAAATCCACCGCCTAAGCATAGCCAAGCATTGCTTAGGCTTGTACTCTGGTGCTGTGTGACCTGCTCCCTGAAAATAAATAAAGGTAAATTAGCGCATAATTAACAAGTTAATAATATAACATTTTAATGAACTATTTCCAATGTCTTAGAAGCTAAACAATTTACCTTCACAGTTGCAAATGTTAAATTATTGTTGTAGGACACTGTGTATCTAAGGATAAAGATAAAAAAATGATCAATCATGCTATATTATATGAGTTTTTGTTAGTAAATCAAAAGCTCACCCTGCAACTTGGCCTCCAACTTTCCATGATCTCCACTCATCCAAGATTGAGAAGTTTAGGGATCTAATCCACTGTTTGGTTCCCACAAATGGAATAACCATATCATGGTCCCCGCTATAATGATCAAAATTTTAATGTAGATTTATATTAGTGGTGTAAATTAAAATAGTTCATAACATGAGCTTACAAGAGCCCAACTCTAGCTCAATTCAACAAGTTAGAGTTGGATCACAAATTCGCTCATTTATCTGCTATAATGAAAGAGAAGAACTGAAATATATAAACTTTTTAATTGGAAAAAAAAATTGAAACTAGCAATGTAACATGTTTAGGCTCCAAAATAAACTCTTATCAAGCTAGGTTCATCAGGTTTGAGAAAAAAAAAGAACACTCATATATTCACCTGTAAACCAAAGCTCGATAACCCATTTTTGTAAGATTATATTGATACTCAATATTGCTATTCAAATCTTCTATGTATTGCAAGTTATTACTGCACCTCTGCCACTCTACCACAGTTCCCTGTTCCTCACCATACATTATTTTTCAACAAATACAATCATTTGATAATAAATTCCTTCGTTCAGTGGGCTTATGTATTTAGATGAATACCTTCTTGATATGGAGAGCCTCCCTAGTGACATCATTGTTTGCCCAATAGTACATAAGATAATATGCATAACTCTACAAAATAGATAGAATAACTCCAATGTCAAGTGCTGAAGAATCTTTTGGAAAAAGTGATCAATATTCTAAATGTAAAGAAATAAGGAGATTACTCTGCACTTGATAGGAGGAATTGGTGGAGGTGTCAAATAATTTGTATATATTTCTTCCATAGACCTCTTTCTTGGATTAATATCACCTGGCTTAGTTAATGCTACAACACATATGGGCTCTAATATTTGTGAAGTCATGATTTCAGAAAAGAACTACAAGATTGTTTCATGGTTGTTAGCTTCATTATTAGGAATTTTAGCCTGAAAATTAAATTTTCATAAAGGATAAAAAGCCAAGTTGTATGGAATAAATTTGCTCACTTGGTTAAATGTTTGCATATTTTCAACACATAGTGGACTCGAGTAATTTTCTCCATTGCAGTTTCTCTCTATTGACTGTATATACGAAGGAAATTAAGAGCTTAATTAGTACTTGTAAAAAATTATTAAAAAGGGATTAAAAGTAGCAAAATGAGATGAATTAAGGATATACATCATAGAGTTCATCTGATATAATTCCCATTCCAATAGCAAATGGGACTCTGGAACTAATATCAATAGTTTCACCTGTTAATGGATTGCCCATTATATAGCCCTGCATGAAATCAATTAGTTAAAAGTACCAATAATCAAATACAAAGTAAATAAATTTTTAATGTATATATGTAACTTATATCTACATATATATATATACCTGAAGGTTAAGTTGGGGATGCTGCCCAACTTCATTTCCTGTATTCCATCATGTGTACTTTTAGAATTCATCAACAAGTGAAAGAAGAGTTTATAATAATAGAGTAATTAATAAATTGCTATGGAACAAGAAATCTTACAATGAAAGGAGAACCCTAAATCTCATTACAACAGCATATTTTTTTATAGAAATTTCTACAATGAACTCCTTATGTAATGAAGAATTAAATTCTTAACAAATTATGGGCATAAGAGGTTACCTTGTAATATATTATGGGCAATAACTGGGATAACCTTCCCCGCATAAGAATCCCCAGAAACATAGAAAGGATTTGATATGAACTGGGAGTGTTCAATTAACCACTGCAATCATGCATATACATATGAATTGAATAACTTAAGAACAATATATTTAGCTTATTTTATTCAAAAATAAAATTAATGACTATTTGCTATAGCTGCTCGAAACATTTAGTTATTGGGTAAGTAAATATCAAATATATATGTGTGACCTTTCTCAGAAATATATTTGTATGGTTGGACCAAGATAAGTCACCAGTTAAATATCCCTCTGGGCTGTTGGAGAAGGAGAATCCGGTCCCAACTGGGGAGTCCAAGAAGATTATGCTTGAGAACTAAGACATGTAAATGTTGAATAAATATGTATATATATAGAAAGAATAAACATGTACCACTGACTGTACATGTAATTAAAAGTTATTGGAGTTCAATAATTATATACAAATATTAGCTACCTTCGTCCAGGAGTATGGATTATAAATCAAGTTTGGCAGCTTCCCCTCATACTTTTCTACCTTAAACTTTAAAGGACCTGCTCATTAATCATGCATACATATTAATTTAGAAGAATAAAGAAATAATAAAAAAACGGATATTATGAGTTACCTTTTACAATTGAAAAATGAACATTTTTAATTTTCTTTTAATATACAGCCCAAAATTTAGCTCAACACTTGAGATATATTTCCTTAGCGTGAACCAGCTGAGACAACTTTATTTCATTACAATTTTTAATTCCTCTATAGAAATCTCTATGATATGGAGTTTTTCAAAGCATATTTCTTAGATTTTGATTGTTGTTTTAAAGGCATAGTTGAACTTTATTATTAAAAAAAAATCTAAAATATTCACCATAATTTTCACAAATAATTATTTTTCACACGACAATTTGATAATTTAATAAAAAAAAGCACTTTTTTTAAAAATTTTATCTTAACGCCTATATCTTTGTAATAGGTGTTTAAATGTAAACTTTAATTACATTGATAAACATAGTTGGGCAATGTAATAGCATATCAACACAAATATTTTAGTATGTCGCTCGGCTCGTTTACTTCCCAGGAACTGGACCGAGCCTGATTCAATCCTCAAAAACTTTTGTTGGCCCAACAAGATATCCGTACGTATCCTTTCCTCTCGCCGGCCCACTAATAATATTTTAGTGCAGTCTTTCTTTCATTCTTTGAATTGTGAAGTAGTAGAAATAAAATTCATGGGGATAAGACTTAGTAGATCAAAGAAAAAACTTGGCTCTGTTAAAAAGATTTGACTACGGCTGCATGCAAGAAATATTTTATGAAACACTTTGATAATTCTGGTTATAGTTATACTACATGAAAATACTTTTCCATAAAGTGATTCTTGAATGGCAAAGAATTACTCAAATTAGATTAGCAGCTCCTGATCAGGAATACAAAGCTCATTCAGAATGCAAAAAAAAAAAAAAAGTCCCAGATGCTATAAGACAGCAGCTCTTCACGAATTACAATAAAATTTAATTAATCTTGTATTATGTATTGTAATTTTTGTATTAAAAATTTATAGTCGGTATAAAATTGTATCTTTATTCAATTCAAGAGAATTAATGCATAAAACTGACCGACTTCGAGGGCAAGACCGCTGAAGGCAGAGCAGCCAGGTCCACCTGTGAGCCATAGAAGAAGAGGATCCTCCGCGGGGTTTCTCTCTGACTCAATGAAGTAATAGAACAGCTCCACACCCTTCACCAAATCCACGCTTACATACCTACGTACGTGCATCAATGAAAACAATTTAATTATATCATCTCATATATACTAATTAATTAACAATGTTCGACAAATTAAAAACTAAATTTGTTAATTTTAATAGAATATATATACAGCTGGTTGCAGAAAATTAGTGAACTCACCCAGTTTCTAAATGGAAGGGAAGCGCGCCTTCAAAACCTGGGAGATGAGTGATGTTCACAGCTGCCAATGCAACAACAGGAGGAGATCGTTTATGGATGATGAGAAAAATGGTCATAAATACCACAGCGCCAAATATCTTTGGCAAGTAATTTGAGACGGCCATTTTCTCTTTAATCACACACAAAAAGGTGAAAGCTAGCTTGTTGTTTATAATGAATACATGTATCAAGAAATATTACTGGCAAATTAATCAGTACGCTTCATGCATGCACATACATATATATTATCCATCCATTTCTCAATTTGACTTTAAGAAAAGAATTGCAAAAGAAGAAGGCAGCACCAGCTAGTAATTTAAGCAAATTAATCAGATCACGCAAGATGGTGATGATGAAAAGTCAGGATGGAGGAAGAAATTAAAGACTACGTAATGTAATTGTACAAGCAGCTGCCTCAAACAAGCTAATTAAGCTAGCTTGAACCGATTAAATGGAAAAGATATATATCCAAATACCCATAACTTTATGATGATAGTTTACCGAACTGAACGGTTAGTTGATCCCTAAACGGAACCTTTGGATTTTGACGTATTTCGTCATGATCAGTTATTATCATTCTTCTTTAGCTATAACATAGATAGCGATATTGAAGAACTTCCTGACCATACAGGTGTTACGATACAGACAACGTGTGTGTTATGAAATCGGATTATTAAATTTGGCAACATTATATCATATGGTAGCAGCACAAAATTTCTTTGTCCTCAAATCAGGTCGGGTACGTATTTAAGAATAACAGGTTGTTCCTGCTCAATATTATCAAGAATTTCCAACTATTGTATGCGAGTAGATTCATCTTTGAATTAAGCATTTTTCCCTTCAAATATTTTTCTATTAGAGCTTACCTCATTCCTTTTCTCGAGCATAATGATGCATTCTAATATGTAGTACCAAGCCTTTCTTGGTCCGTCACAACTCAATCGCCACATCTTCACAAAATTTCAATTTCGTTGCGCGCCTTGCCCCAATGCTTCTGGGGCGCTGCTAGGGCTTTGCCCTAGCCGTCTCCCGTCATCATTTTTTTTTGCGTCTGGAGACACCTCCCGTCGTCGATTCTCCGTTCTCTGCTAGGGGTCTTCCATAGCCGACTTGTCTGGTGCCAAGGGGACTTCTCTTCTCTTGTTCCTCTTTTTTATTGTCATTTTTTCTTCCACGCTCAAGCTTTTCGTTTGCTTCCTCCTTGCTCGTCTTGGCGATGAATTAGCGGGGTCGACCCTAATTTTTTGGCAGGGTCGATCAAATCTCATTCATTCCTTGATGATTTATCTAGTTCTTCTTCTTTTGTGTGTTTCCTGACCTTAAAACTACTACATTTCGTGGTTTGCCATTTTTATGGATTTCAGAGGAGGAGATTTATACCCTAGCCGAGCCTCTTAAATTTGCTTTAGTTGGTTTTTTCACCTCTTGTCATCCTAGTCTTGATTCTATTAATTCGGAGGGTTTAATTTTTTTTTTTTTTTTTCAATCTCATGTTGGGGAATGATCGATCTATTAAGTTGATTGGAGACTCTGCGTGGGATCTGGTGAAGAAAATCGGGAGTTTGGTGAGTAGAACTGCGGGCTACTGGCTCTAGGAGTGGGTAAAGGCTGAGTGGTAGGCTGAGTGTTAGGCTGAGGGGTAGGCTGAGTATGTGAGGCAAGCTAAGACGTAGTGATCCCCTAAGTACGTACTGGCCTAGAAGGTCCAGTTGTAGTGATTTTTTTTTGTGCCTATTAAAAATATTTTTGATCAATCTTCTATTAGGCTCTTCACCTGAAGCCATCTGCACATAAAAAAATAAGAAATATGAGTTATAACAAAAATATAATATAAAATAACACAATAGTGAAGTAAAAATAAAATAAAATGCAGTGTAGTAATAATAACATAAATACAGTGCAGTAACAATAAAATTAAATTATCTCATGTTAACTCATCATTTATTGATTCAATTTCATATGATGATACATTTCAGCACTATCAAATTCCTCATGACTTTCCTCTATGGTTAAATCTACCTCCTCTAACTGCAACTTGCTCTCATTAATTCGAATTTGGTCATCCATATTGATTGGAAGATTTTTTAAATTTGATATAAACTCTTCTTGATATGCTGATGGTATTGAAGTAATTTTCTCAATTACTCCCATTGGTTTTGTCTTCATAACTACAAGCCAATCCTGTTTGCCTCGTAATCTATTTGGAGAGTTAGCATAATAGACTTGGCTTGCCTAACTAGTAATGATGAATAGGTCAAACTTTGCATATCTTCTACCCCGCTTTACTTTTGTTGTACCATAAATTGGATGTATTCTTATGCCTCTATTCTGTACTAGATCAAACCATTCATAATCGAAGAGATACATAATATTCCTATGACTGGGATATTCCACCTCTAATATTTCTTGTAATACCCCGTAGTATTCAGAATCATCCCCTATATGGGTATTCCCTCTTATACATACACCAAAATTTTCTATCTTCCTACATTCACACTAATTTTTTATTTGGAATTTATAACCATTGACCAAAAATATTTGATAACATTTTACTAATATATTTGGTCCCCAAGCTAGGTCAAATAGCCCTTGATACTACGAATCACTGCATTCAGTGTGAACCTTTAAATGAACAAGATGATATTATTAGTATATTTATTGCATGCAATACTAATTTATTAAGATAAATTATTCAAAATATACTGTGTCTTTAAACCAAGCAGCGAATTATTTCTCCACTATCTTCTGGACTTCTCATTGTTCTGATGTACTTAAACCATCAATGAACATCCTACAAAGTTTTGAGTTTAAAACGAAGTTAAGAATAATAAAAAAATGAATAAATTAACTCATACTTACTCGAGATATGGCTCAGCTTCATCACAGTTAAGTAAGATATACAATGTGATAACTATCATCTCCTTATCGGTCAAATAACGTACGGTGCTAGCGCCTACAAGTTCATCACTTCCATTGAATACAAATATATTAAGGGATTTACAAACATTTTAAGGTGCTGTACTTTCACCTGATTGAGACATTATTTCAAAGTAATACAAGCAAAATTTAATTGTCTCGTATGCTAAATATGCTTCACAGATAGAGCCTTCAGGACGTGCTTTATTCTTAGCGGTCTTCTTAAGTTTATTTAAATATCTCTCAAAAGGATACATCCACCGATACTGAATAGGTCCACCTACTATAGCCTCATATGGTAAATGTACTAGTAGATGCTCCATAGAGTCAAAAAATCCTGGAAAAAGTATTTTCTCAAGTTGACACAGAATAAAAGAAATTTACTGCTCCATAAGAATCAAATTCTCTACGTTTAATTTAGAAGAACATAAATCTTTGAAGAATACACTTAGCTTGATCAAAGACTTTAAAATTTGATCTTACAGATAACTAAAAATAGTTGGTAGTAGACATTGCATGAAGATGTGACAATCATGACTTTTTAATATGAATAATCTCCCTAATCTTATGTCAACACACCTGCTTAGATTGGAAGAATATCCATCAGGTACTCGTAGGGTCTTCACATATTCACAAATTGCTCATTTTTACTCTAAAATTAATGTGAATGGAACTTTTGATTTGAGAAGTTTTTTACCTCCATCATCCTTCAATTCTAATGCTTTTCTCCTACAAATCTCCTGTAAGTCCATCATTGCTTTTATATTATCTTTAGATTTATCTTTGATGTCCACAACTGTATTGAAAATATTATCAAAAATATTTTTCTCTATATGCATAACATCTAAATTATATCTAATCAATTTTGTTCTCCAATATGACAACGATCAAAAAATATTTTTCTTGGTCCAATTATGGTTGACATCATTTCCTGGCAATCTGAACTCAGCTAATGTTGGAATCCATTATTGTGAGCATGAATCTCACTCTTTCAAATATTTCTTCACTACTTCAACTAAGAGGAGGTTGAAACATCACCATTTTATTTTTAGTGAAGACATCTTTATTTCACCTAAAAGGATGACTTGGATGTAAAAACATGCGATGATAATCGAACTCAGTATTATTCCTACCATACTTTAAAGTGAATGATTTATTATGTTCCATACAATATGGATAAGCTAACTTACCTGAAGTGTTCCAACCTGAGAGCATACCATATACAGGAAAGTCACCAATTATCCAAAGTAATACTGTTCTCAGTCTGAAGTTCTGTTTGGTGGAGATATCATATGTACTTACTCCCTCTTCTCATAATAAACTTAAATCATCAATTAATGATTGTAAGAATATATCAATCTCCACTTTTGGATTATGTGGCACTTGAATGATAAGTGTCAGAAATATATAAGGAGTAGTCATACACAGCTCTGGAGGAAGATTTTTTAAGAAGTGAATATCACGGGCCAACATGAGTAAGGTGAAGCAGACTGACTAAATGGAGTAAAATCATCTATGCATAAACCTAATCTTAAATTTTATGGTTCTGCCACGAATTTGGAATGTGTACGATCAAAGTATCTCCAAGCCTCTACTTCTGATGGATGTGTAATATCATCTTCTTGTGGAATGTGATCATTATGTCATCTCATATGTGCAGCAGATCTCATAGATGCATATAGCCATTGTACTCTAAGAATTAGTGATAAGTAAAATATCCTACTGACAGGCACATCCTTATGCTTTCTTCTATTTCCAGATTTTGGTTTAAATCTTAGTGCATCACAATGGCAGCATACAATCTCTGAGAAATCTTCTTTAAAGTATAACATGTATCCATTAACATTACAATCTATCTTTGTGTATGTCAAATCAAGTTTAGAAACTAACTTTTTTATCCGATATAGATCTATAGGAATTATATTATATATCTGATTAGTTTTCTTAAGTAGCCCAATGAATTGATTAAAACATTCACGAGCAAAATTATATTCTGTCTTGATGCTTAACATCTTCACAATAATAGATAACTCTGAGTGAGTGGTGCACCCTTTCCATATTATTTGTTGGGCAGCATGTAACAAATCATAAAAATTCCGTGTCTTTTTATTCGATAACTCTTATGTATACTATTCATATCATATTCCAGTTGCATCATGAACTAATTTCTCAATATTTGGTCGGATATTTTTAGCCTCAACTACATTAGTACTTGTAGAATGACTGTATTGAGAATCAAAATATGGCTCGTACTCACCATGAAAAGTCTAATATCAATACCGTGGCATGAATCCTCTGTGATACAAATCAATAATTACATCATCTAGTCTTAGGTGCACTAGATTTTTATGTTTAGAATATGGACATCAAAACATTCCATCTGATATGGAGCTAGGTAGTTGTTTCGCTATCTAAATGAAAATGTTCACCTCATTAATGAATTTATATTAATGTCTTTCGTTCTTGCGCCAATCGGTTGTACATGTAACTTCTTTGATTTCTAATATCTATAACCTACATGTAGGAGCAGATAAGTAATAGATTATAATAATTTATGTGACATTCATATATTAACTATCTCTTCTCTCTACATCTCTCTCTCTCTCCCCCCCTTCTTCTATCTCATTCCCTCTCTCACTTTCTTAATATTATATTCTCATCATATATACTTAGTGAGAGGGACTTGAAGGTAAGCTCGAATTATGGAGGTCAACTTTAGAGTATAAATGTTTTCTCTTGAGTAGATCTAAAATTGAATATATGAAGTGTAATTTTAGTAGCAATAGACATAGTGATGAGATTATGACTTTTGGCAATCAAGTCATTAATAAGAGTACACATTTTAGATATCTTGGATGATCTATTATTCAGAGTGATACTAAAATTGATGGGGATATTAATAGTAGAATTCAAGTTGGATGGTTAAAGTTGAGGAATGCATCGGGCTTGTTGTGCAGTAGAAAATTCTCCCTCAAACTTAAGGGGAAATTCTATAAGATGGTGGTGAGACCTACAATGCTTTATGGTGCCAAATGTTGGCTATTAAAAGGGAAGCATAACACTAAGTTAAGTGTTACAGAGAGGAGGATGCTTACGTGGATGAGTGGCTTGATCCTTAGATATAGGATACAAAATGAGCATGCATATACGTATGTGAAAAGGTTGGAATATATCCAGTGTTAGATAAGATTATAGAGAGTCACCTAGGATACGTAATGAGCATATACATGAAAAGGTTGGAATAACTCCAGTGGAAGATAAGATTAGAGAGAGCCGCCTTAGATGGTTTGGTCACATTAAACGGAGGCCATCCGATGACCCGATCGCCGGTTAGGAAAGTTGAGGTATTAAATTTGACTTATGTTAAGAAAGATAGAGGTAGACCAAAAAAGACTTGATTAGAAAATATCAAAAATGATCTTTCTTTATTAGATTTAAATGAGTTTTTGACTTTTAATCGGACACAATGGCGAAAAAGGATTCATCTAATAAATTTTTTTTCTTTTAACCTCTCTCTCTCTCTCCCTCTCTTTCTCCCCTTCTTCGCTCTTTGTTTATTAACATAAAAAATATCTTAAGTAAAAGCAAACACCAAGGTACATCCTCTAGTAAATGTCTAATAACAAATTAGAAGAAATAAAATCTTACAATGGAAGAAATCGGCGATTGAGGCCGCGAACTTCATCAAACTAGGTTGAACGGTCTTCACAACGAATGAGCTACTCTAACCTTTAAAACAAAAGTCATTATCATCCTATGAAAATTTATATTAAGAAAAGCAACAAAAAATTTTCAAAACTCATGGTTGATTTTCGCCAAACCTGTGTCCTTTCGCCAGCGACAGAGGTGGTGATCGTCGGCGACGTCTCGTGGAAGTCTGGAAGCCTCGATGATGGCGATCTAGGGTGGGGTGACGAGAGCAGAGCGGAGATGAGAAAGAAATGGCGGAAGCAAATGAGTAGCCAGACGGGCTCAGGTTCGGAAATAGGGCTTTCGCCGGCGGAAGTTCCGGCGGACTGTACGCCGGAACTGTTTCCGGTATCTTTTGAGTTTAAAATGGTCGGCTTCTTATCCGTTGGTAAATATGCTAGCTATTTTTTACCGTCAAATGCGCCGCTTAGAATGAAATAGTTGTATAGTCCGACGTCTACATCGGCGTATTGTGCGTTGGAAAACTACCGACGACTTTTTCGCTGGAAATAACGCCGTTGTACTTCAGTCATGCGTCCGTCGCATAATACGCCGGTACAAATGCCGTACTTACCGACGAATAAAAATCCACTAGAACCTCCGATGGTAATCCCATAGTGGTCCTAATAGTTGTGGCTACATACAACAAGCTGTGATGGAGGAATTCCTTCCCTTATGTGATAAATGTAAACGTTAAGGAAATTCGATGGGTTCTTGTCACCCCATTCATGCTTCTGTCCCGATTTTCAACAATGATGTTATTTCAAATCCGATTAATACTTATGTTCATCCTAATATGAATGTTCATGGTGTTGCGTAAATTATGAATAATGTTACTTCTACTTTGCCTATTTTGCTTCTCAAAACTTTGTTGGTTAATGAGAATGATAGCTCTCATATGATTAATGAGGTGAATGTGGATACATATAATGTCGGTTTAATTGATGGAGGTGTTAACTCATTAACTGCTATTTTGCCTTCGTTTTATCTTGTAACAACCAAGAGGATCTCGTTATGGGCGTAAACCTTGAGGATCTCAATGTGGACACCAACCCTTACTTAGTTAACCTGATAGCTACGCAGTCCCATATTTCTATTGTTGGAGGTGGTGAGGATGAGCACTCTAAATTTACTCCTTTGGGGCCTGAGGCTGCTTGCCTTGCATATAGTTTGGTGTCAAACTTACCTGTAGTGAATGATGAGTTTGATGACGAGGATTTGCCTATTAATGATAATGTTGTTGTAGATGATGAAATTAATGTGATTTGAATGCCCTTGTCCCCCTCTTTGATATTCTTATTTCTCTTATTACAAATGATGATTTGTGAGCTCATTTAGATGCCAACTCGAAGGAGAGTGTGGTGCTTCAAGGTGACTAGCTTGATGAGTATGATTAGCCACTAATTAGGATGTTGGGGAAGAGACATATGTGCCATTATTGCATTCAAGGGAAATCTATGAATTAAATGTGATTGAAATAACTGAGGATAATTTTTTTTAGTTGGTAAACACAAGCGGAGGAAATCCAAAAAAAAAAAAAAACTTAAGTTTTTCTTTTCTTTTTTGCTAGAGTCCTTACAGCTTGGCCTGTTGGTTGTGCTCATGAGTGCTTTGAGAATTGGTTGGTTGCTGGTCCTTGTGGGGTCTTATTTTGTTTGTTTGTGGTTTGATGGTTATGTTTTGTTCAAGTGTTAGCTGGCTCCTTCTAAGCTTTTTATGTGATAAATTTTGCTATTTCTGTGACGAACTTTTGGTTGCTTGTTATAGGATGGTTTTGTTTGTTTTCTCTCTTGCAGGTTCTTCCTAATCTTTTCCTGCAAGTGTGGTTGTTTTCTTGACACTACTTCTGGTGCCCATTTTGTTCTTCTGTTGTTTTTCTTTTGCTTTCTTTATGATTGTAATAATTTTAATTCTTTAGCTCTTAGGTTTTACTTCAAATATTATATTTTTGTGAGCTTCTGGATATTTTAAGGACTTGTAACTCTTTTTTAATGAACGCATAAGCCCTTATATGATTTCCCCTTTTAAAAAAAGCTTTTATTGGTCCGAAAAGTGTATTGTAGAAACTAAGTTGGAAGGCCAAAAGGCACTAGATTCGGGGGATAAAACATTAGTTAAATTATTTTCTTACCCAACATTTTAATTAATTTATTTGTAAGTGAGTAACAAGCGCTTTATTAATTTATTTTTTCTACGTTTTCAATTATTGGACATTTTCAACTATTTCAGGTTACCTTGTCATCAATTTGTTATATATTATTATATATATTCAAAATCAATTGGGTTTGTAGTTTGGTACTAGTATAGAACAATAAGAAAAACATAAGAAATTTATGAAATAAGCTCATCTATTTTTTAATTAAAATTTAATTTGTATAGTATGATCTGTATTGAGGGAAATTATCGAGTGACAAATCTTTTTAAGGAAATATTCTTATAGGGGGTATATTATGTTAAAATATTTTTAAGCTAAATATTATGAATTGATTTAGTTTTAGGTTATTTTATTCTTGCATGTTATCACATCATTGTAAATCTCAATAAATAGAGGTCAAATGTGATGTATTAAATTTGGAAAAAAAATTTAGTAAAGCCTTATGATAGATTTTCCTCCTCCAAATTATTCTCTCTTCCCTCGTCTCCCTCTCTATCTTGCAAGATGATCAAGAAGAGCTTAAGAAACTCTCAAGATTCCTCCCAATTTCTTAAAACTAACTATATATGTTATTTGCTTATGTTTGCCCAAAAATTTCAATACTTATCTGAAGAGCATTATCTTCATATTCATGTTTGATTATAAATGTTTTGAGAGAGCAACAACAATTGCATATTATTTTATAATTTCATAGTGGGAGTGTGTGCTATAACAGTCATGAAAGTAGAGAGATTTTAGCATGCTAAATTCATATATAAATTGAATTCACGTGTATATAAAATAAAACCGCAAAAGACAATATAATTTTTATATGAAAAATGAGAAAAAAATTATAATGCCAAACCTAGTTCAAAATATTCGATGTATAGTAAGATTATAGAAGATTACTTTTCATCCCAATTGGAAAAGTAAGAAGATTACAAAGTTGTGAACACTTGCTTGATCTCATGAGTTTGCAGTGAAAAGTATTGAAGTAGTGGAGGTTGATGATGGTGACCAAAATATAGTGATCAAGAGATGGTAATCAAGGTACATAAGTTGAATGACAACGATTAATCAATGATAGTTGAAAGATTATGATTGAATGATAGTACTGAACAATGATGTTAAGGAGATGATGGTCATTGAGGAAGATTGTTTAACTTAGATTCTTTTTCTTCTTTAACATAATGTTTAGTTTCAAGCTCTTTCTTCATTTAAAAAATAAGGAGCTTTTTATAATTTTATAGAGTGACATTTTCAAAAATTTATTCAAAAATATCCAACAAACTCTATCAAATGACCAATATTGATCTCATAGATTATAAATCAATATTTTTTTAACATTTAAGTGCCTTATTGTTCTCAAAATTGAGTGATCTTGGTTGTGTTAGATTTTTGTCATTAAAATGGCTATCTTGAGAATAAGTATGCAAAATTCAGAGATTATTTAATTATTCAATTAATGATATAAAGTTTTTTACTATGCTTCAAGTATTTGATTTTGGCTCATTTAAATTTAGATCAAAATATTTTTGACGATGCTGAACTTGTCTCATCCAGGTGTTCAATTTTATTATAAGTTTGTTGAAATCAAAGGTTGGTAGGTCATGAATTCAATTTAAAATTTTCAATTCAAATATTGCTTCAAGGTTTGCGCTTGTCATGATATAATTCATGGGTATTTCCATTCAAAAAATTGCTTCAAGTTTTGTGCTTGTTTGGACATATTTTTTATTACATAAATTGTCACATTTTATATATCAAAATTTGTATTATTGAAATTATATTTAGTCCCCAAAAAAAATTTTTGACGTACAAAAATTATAAATTTAGAACAATTCATAAGAAAGATAACTTATCTTAATTTAATATGGGCCTCCCCTCGGAGTCATGAATCAAATAATATTTATTCAGTCATAATAACAACCTTCTCTAACAATTATTTAAAATTTTTTAGCCGAAACTCTACAAATTTGCCCAAATGAGTTGTAGTCTTCATTTGGATCAAAAAGTGTCAAGTTGAACCCAAATATCGAAAAAATTATCTTAGAGAGCCCAAAAATGGCGTAAAAAGGTTTGCTTAGGCCCAAATTTGAGGTCCGACTCGAACTGGACAATTGGTATTGTCGATGGGCATTGGCACGTCCTTGCGTGCAAGCCAAACTGTAGAAAGAGATGGTCCGGGGGACAGCCCTTTGGACCGGCGAAGCAAGAAGACGACGGGAACATGGAAGAAACCAGAGAAACTATTGTTGTATTTCATTAATTGTAACAAGAGGAGTACAGAGTATAAATAATAGTAAAGGCATAAAGAAAGTACATTGTAGACAACGGTACAATTTTTATAACCACTAATGGCATTACACGTGTATTGCTGTTAACATCCCCCTTCAAACTTGTGGCTATGTAGTTGATGTAAGTTTGCTAGATAAAAGTTTGAATCTGGGATTTGATAGTGCCTTAGTGAAGAGATCTGCTAGTTGATCCGTTGTACATATGTGATGAACTGATATATGATTTTTCTTGATGCAATCCCTGATAAAATGGCAGTCGACTTCTATGTGTTTGGTACGTGCGTGGAATACCGGATTGTTGGCGAGTGCTATTGCCGAGGTGTTGTCGCAGTAAACAGTGGTAGGGGTGATTTGCGGTATGTGAAGATCTTCAAGTAGTCTTCGGAGCCACATGATTTCTGCTGCTTCGGATGCCAAGGCCCGGTATTCGGCTTCTGTGGAAGATCGACCGATGGTGCTTTGCTTCTTGACTTGCCACGAAATGGGAGATGTTCCGAGAAAGTTGCAAAAGCCGGATATGGATGACCGGTCCTGTTGATTGCTTGCCCAATCTGCATCGACGTACCCGGTTAATAAAAGAGAGTTACGAGATAGCGGAATACCTGTTTGGTTGGTGCCGTGGATGTATCTAAGAAGCCGTTTGAGTGCTTCTTGATGTAGGTTCGACGGGTTCTGCATGTGTTGGCACAATTGTTGGACGGCGAACTGGATGTCCGGTCTCGTGAGTGTAAGATATTGTAACGAGCCAATGATTTGTCTGTAGAGATGAGGGTTGTCATATGGTTCGTGCGAGTTTGTTGAAACTGTTATTTTTGTTGAGAGTGGCGTGGAGACGGGTTTTGATTGAGTCATGCCGGCTCGATCAATAATTTTCTTTGCGTAATTTGCTTGATGAAGGATGATACCCGACTCGGTTTTGAACGTTTGGATGCCAAGAAATTGTGACAGAGAACCAAGATTGCGCATCTGAAAATGAAGATGAAGATTAGAAAGGAGTTTATCTAATTCGGTTGTAGAATTACCTGTGAGAAGAATATCGTCGATATATATGAGAATGTATAGTCGGGTGTTGCCATTTTTGAAAGTGAGCAGTGAATGATCCGAGTTGCTGATGTGAAACCCGTAGGATACCAGGTGATTAGATAGTGTAGAGTACCATTCGCGAGGTGATTATTTCAATCCGTATAAAGCTTTCTTCAAGCGACAAACGTAGTTCGGGTGAAGAGCGTCGTGGAAGCCGGGCGGTTGATGCATATAGACCTTGTCGGAAAGGGTTCCGTGAAGGAAGACGTTCGAAACGTCCAGCTGGTGAATGGTCCAATTGTGATGGAGTGCGAGGAGGATTAGAACTCGTATGGTCGGCATCTTGGCGACCGGACTAAAAGTTTCGGTGTAGTCGATGTCGTATTCTTGATTGAATCCTTTGGCGACGAGGCGAGCTTTGTGTCTTGCTATGCTTCCATTGGAGTTGTACTTGATTTGGAATGTCCATTTTGATCCGAGCACGTTTTGAGAAGGATCGGGGGGAACTAGTTCCCTAGCACCTTGTTGTTGGAGTGCTTGGAACTCAAGTGACATTGCTGCTCGCCATTCGGCTGATTTGGCTGCCTGACTATAAGTGGTAGGCTCGGTTGGGTGGAGCAGGTGAGCAAGATCAAAGATTTTGGATGGTTTAGTGTGCCCTGATTGAAGCCGTGTGACCATATGATGCCTTTGAGGAGGTTGTGTTTGCTGTATGGGTGGAATGAGATTTTGATTAGGGACAATAGGGGGCGTAGAGTTAATTGGAGAATTTTGTTGAGATGAGATGGTGGTCTGTGAATAATGCTGATCTATAGGAGCGAGCGTGTGCTGTGAGCTTTGACTGGGAGAGTTGACGTGGTGTTGGAAAGTAGTTGAAGTGGTAGACGCCGGAATACTGGAGGTTGGGACCAGTAGAAGAGGTGGTGATATAGTTTGGGGTGAGGCAGTGTAAGTGGACATGGGTGAATTGTTGGCAAAAGGAAAGACAGATTCATTGAAAATAACGTGTGTAGAGGTATAGATTTTGTTCGTGCGAGTGTCCAAGCAGCGGTACCCTTTTTGCGACGTTGCGTATCCAAGAAAAACGCAGGGATGTGAGACGGGAAATAATTTGTTTGTGGCGTAAGGTTTGAGCCAGGGGTAGCAAAGACAGCCGAAAACGCGAAAAGGATTGTAATCGGGTTGTTTGCCAAAAAGAATTTCGTAGGGAGATTTAAATTGAGTGTTAGGAGATGGTAGACGGTTGATTAAAAAATTTTCCATGAGCACCGTGTCTACCCAAAATTGATGCGGAAGAGAGGCTTGGTTAATGAGAGTTCGGACGGTTTCGATAACATGCCTGTGCTTGCGTTCAGCGACGCCGTTTTGTGTAGGAGTATAAGGACACGAGGATTGATGAATTATGCCGTTGAGACGACAGTAAGTTAGGAAGTTCTTATTAAAATATTCAGTTCCGTTATCAGATCGAATTGTTCGAATTGTTCGAATTCTCCGATTGAATTGACGATGTATAAGGTTTTGGAACTCGTTAAATTTGGTAAGAACTTCCGATTTGTTAATTATGGGAAAAATCCAGGTGAATTTAGAAAAGTCATCGATGAAAGAAACGTAGAATCTAAATCCAGTATTAGAAGCAATTGGAAACGGACCCCAAACGTCCGAATGAACAAGGGAGAAAGGAAATTTAGTTACAGTTTGAGATGTGTATTTTGGTAATCTATGGCTTTTCGCCATTTTACATGAATTACACATGAGACGAGAGTCTTTGATGTTGCTGTTGCGCTTGGATAGAGTGGTTAGAGTAGCGGCTGAGGGATGTCCCAATCGTCTGTGCCAAAGATCTTGGACGTGTTGAATGGAGAGAAGAGCGAGAGTATCGGTGGTGATGACGGATCGGGCTGGACCGCGGAAGGGGTATAGACCGTTAATAGATGGACCCGTGAGAAGACGGCGGTGGGTCTTCCGGTCCTGTATTTCGTAGCCGTTAGGAGAGAAAATAATGATGCAGTCATTGTCTTTAGTTAATTTTTGCACGGAGATTAGATTAAAAGAAAGATTAGGTACAAGATTTAAATTCTTGAGTTGGAGACTACCTGTAGGTGTCGGTAGAATACCCTTACCAGTGTTGTGAATCGGTATTTGGTGACCATTGCCGAGGATGACTTGGCTTGATCCTGTATATGTTTGAGCTTGCTGAATCTGGTTAGGATCGGAGGTGAGGTGATTGGAAGCACCACTGTCTAGATACCATTCGGAGGTAGTGGCTTGAGATGGTGAGGTAAAGAGAGCCGGAGATGGCTCGGTTGCGTAGCTGTCGTCGTGTCTGTACCAGCATTTAACTGCCGAGTGACCGAACTTGCCACAGATCTGGCAAGTGATGGATGGTCTGGTCGGCTTGTTGCCACGAGGTGGATTGGATTTCTGTGACTGTCGGTTCGGTGGATTATTGCGTGGTTGCGATGATCTTCCACGTCCTCGGCCACGGTTGGCGGTGAGAGCGGTTTGATTTCCGGCGAGATTGAGAGTTTGTAGATCTTTGAGATTTTCGTGCGCGATATTTAGCTCTTCATTGCATAAGAGCGTGTATAGTTCGTCAAGACTCACTGAACGTAGATTCATGCGAATGGCCGTTTTAAAGGCTTGGTATGTGTTGGGAAGACCGTTCAGGGTGTAGTGGATCACATCCTCCACGTCGACAGGGGATCCGGCAGCTGCGAGTGAGTCGACCGTGGCTTTCATGGCAAGAAGGTATTGCGTCATTGTCTTTTCCTTCATAGATAATGAGTGTAGTTCGTTCTTGAGATGAGCGATCCGAGATCTTGTGCAAGATTGTAGACGGGTTTCGAGAGTTTGCCAGATTTCGGAGCAATGGTTGACGGAAAGAACGTAAGGTAGTATGGATGGGGAGATGATAGCGTACAATGCGGCAGCGAGATTTTGATCTATGAGGATCCAAGTGTTGTATGCTGGGTTGGATGTTACTTGCCCTGAAGTGGAGGTGATTTGAGGAGGAGGAGGCGGTGTGGATCCGGTTAAGAATCCGTCGAATCCGTTCGCGCGAAATAGCTTAAGCACTTGGGAGCGCCATAGGGAATGGTTTTCGGCGGTAAGTGTTTGAGCTGTGACATTCTTGATGCTGTTCATCAAGAATTTTAGAGATGAAGGGATCTATGGAGACGCGAAGTCGCCGGAGGCGGTGAAGATATCTGCCGGAGATGGGGAAGAGGAAGTATCTGTGGAGTTGTTGATGGACATTTTGTGGGTGAGGTAGATCTACGGTTTACCTGAAGCGACTGATACCATGTAGAAAGAGATGGTCCGGGGGACAGCCCTTTGGACCGGCGAAGCAAGAAGACGACGGGAACAGGGAAGAAACCAGAGAAACTATTGTTGTATTTCATTAATTGTAACAAGAGGAGTACAGAGTATAAATAATAGTAAAGGCATAAAGAAAGTACATTGTAGACAACGGTACAATTTTTATAAACACTAATGGCATTACACGTGTATTGCTGTTAACACAAACACATGAACTAGCCGCCACTTTTGAAGTATTTTATTTTATTATTATTTTTTATTTTTAGAAATGAATTTACATTTTTTTTAAACAAAAATTTTGTTTTGAATTAAATAAAACCTTAAATGCTTCAAAAACCCACGTTTTGAAAATCGGACCGGGAGGCCGGTCCGGTCCAACCAGTTCAACAATGAACCAGTCTAAAGACCCGACCAGTCCAAATTTTTTTAAAAATAATTAAATAAATTATTTAATATTAAATAAATGATAAACTTAATCATTAATATAAATATTTTTTTATTAAAACTTTTAAATAAATATTAAAGAATAGTTATATAATTACTTGCAATATCCTCACATGGCTTCACAAAGTTCTATGTGAGCTTCTATCATGTGTAAAAACAAAAAGCTATATAAATTATGCAAAGCAAAACATTACATATGATGTGGGACTAAATCATACAAAGTAAAAAAGCTATCTTTGTTTTCATGTATATACTATACAAAGCAAAACATCTTTTTTTTTAATGGTTTTTAATTAAATTTTAATATGAATAATATTTATTTATTTAGTTGATAATATTATTTTTTATTTTTTATCCAATAATTTTTTATATATTTTATTATATATTTTATTTTTATAATATGAATTTTTTTTTTGAAATTTTAATTTTTTAGTTAATAATATTTTATTTTTTCTATTTAAAAATTTATATTTAATTATATATTACAAATAATTAATTTTTATTGTGAGTTTTTTATATATTGTATATTTATAGTTTATATCTAAATATGTAATATAAATTAACAATAAATTATATTAAAGTATATGGTTATTATATTTCATTATTATTTTAATTTTATTAATTTTTATAATAATATTATTATTTATTACGTCATCCGGTTCGACTCCGTTTCCACAGGTCGAACCATGAACCTTTTCTCCTCATATCCTGCACTCCATTTCGTCTCCGTCGGTCATGCGCGTGCCACCCCCCAGTCACTCAAACAATTGTCTCCTTCGACCTATTCTCCGTCGATTTCCTACATGAAAATGCCCATTGATGCCGTGAAAATTCTTACGTCATTTTATTGCTGCTCCTTCGTCGTCGTCATTCTACTTGTCCCGTTAGTTTTGAGTTATGCCATGGTATGATTTATGCCCTAAATTTTGCAAAAGTTATGTCATTCTTTGGCCATTGAGATCTACTACTTGACTCAGTCGTTTTTGCTTGTCATTGTTCGTTGGGCGGCTTTCATAAGAAATTTTTTACGGTATTAGAATTTTGCAAATCCTGTGTTAGTTATTGAGCTGTGTTGTGCTGCATTTGTGAGGGAATTAGAAGGAATACTTGTTAGAGATTCCCCTATATATTTGTCTTTGTGGTCTTGCGACTTATTCTTTCTGGTTTACTGGAGTTGTGAGAGAATTAGAATAGCTGTGTTGGTTTATTGTGTTCTGCAGTTGGTGGGATGGGATCATCGGTTGGCTTTATTTCACTGGAATGGGTCATTGTTGGCCTGTACTTCAGTGTGTTATGATGAAGTTGTGAGGGAAATTTAACATCTGAGTTGTGCTCTGCTAGTCCAAACAATGATGAAAATGAGTTTGATTTATGTTGGGCGACTCCCTAGCAGGATGATCTATGTTGCAACCAAGACCCACATCCAGTGGGATTATTGGGCAGCCTTGGTGTCGACAGTAGGAGAAGCAACTCGTATTGTTGTTGTTTCTTTAATCTCATCTTTGTAGATGAATATTGCTTGCATTTGAATCTGGTTGCTTGGTTTGTTTCTCTAGTATCAACAATAGTCTCCATTCGTTGGTTGGCAGCATTCACAGGAACTGTTAATTGATGCTTTTGCTACTCTGCCTCCCATTTGTGTAGAACTAATTTGTTCTATTATTATATGAAGTAAGATATTCTAAAGTTGCATTTCTTTGTCTCTTGACCTTATTACAAGATGACTTATAGATATTCGACAGGTTCTACAAGCATGAACATGACACATATTTTGTTATTGCAACTTGCAATGCATTTTATATAAAACATATCGAAGTGAGACTCGCGGCCGAATATTTTATCATTGTACTCGTAACAGGACAAAAGATGATTGCAAATTCTTCAGATGGGTTGATGAGGCCGATCAAACATCATTAAACATAAATCATTATCCAATACCAAGACCAGAAGAGGACATTAATTTGGAGAATTTGAAGACCGTGAAGTATGAATTGTTCCAAATCAAGTTGTTATTAGTTACTCTGATTGTAATACAGTTGTTAGCTTTCCTGTACTGATACCATGGGTTATAACCAATATTGTAGTGTTTACATTCGAATGATGCTTTTCGGTGAGCTATTATATTATCACCTATTGTAATGTTAACTATTGTGCTGTTAAATATTGTAATGAAATAAGGAGTTGTTACCAAAAGTGTAATGTTTATTTTTTCTACGTTATAAGTACTACATATTTATTTGATGACACATGATCTTTCTACCTAAAAAAAGGGCATATTGTGGTGTTAGAAGCATTTTTTATTCAATTTGAAAACATACTCTTCGACCACTTACATGATAAAGAATTCAAATATGAGTGGACCCCAAGTTGAAAGCATTTTTAAGTTTCCAAAGTCAAAGTTCCTCAAAACAACATTAGGGCAATGCTCTAAACCTTCCATGTTCATATTAGCCTTTACATCCTCTTGTAACATAACAACAACTTCAACCCCTCGACTATTGGCACATTGTTCTGTCATTTCCATCATCTCAATATCACTTGAAATTGCCTTGTAAACTTTGGGAGAATTAGGACTAATGTGATAGTGTAACTTATACTCATGCCCAATTAACCATGGATGGATATTTTCAACATTCTCTCTAAGGATAAAAAAATTAAGCAAATCATATTCAAATTTCATCATTTTCTATTTTTCACTTGTATATCTTCTTATTTCTTCACCTTTGACTTCGCTTCAATATTCCCCAAATTTATATGTAACCCAATATATTCACCATCATTCACCATATCTATCACTTAAAATAAAAAATCTCCAAACAAAATGGGATGAAAGGACCAGTATACACATATATCATTGCAAGAAATAAAAGAAAGAAAATTGGGCATTAGCGGAAACTCACGGCAACAATAGAACGACCAATGAGGAATTTTCATGACAAGAATGCGTGTTTTCATATAGGAAATCTATAGAGAATAGGCCAAAGGAGACTACCGTTCGAGCAACTGAGAAAAATCGTTCGAGCTATTGGGAATTGGCACACGCGCGGGTGACGGAGATGAAACACGGTGCGGGATATGAGCGAATTAGAAGTTTGAGGTGTGGGTAGGATAAATTAAAAATTTTAGATGTTACATATGAAAATAAAGAAGTTTTAAGTACTATGCAGGTAAAAATCCCTTTAAAATTTTGTCCAAATTGTGAGGGCATTAGGACTTTTCTTGCAAGAGGAAAACATGCCCAATCCTACTTTGAAAAAGCAACATCTATAAGATCATTTGCAAAATGAAACTTTCTACATAGAAACACAAGACAATTATCAGTAATAGTGGATGCAATATTATCCTCCATTATCACATTGCTGATCTTCTCTCACCACCAAAAGTACTTGGCAATAATTTTTTTTTTTTGAAAAAGAAACATATATTAATAATAATAAAAAACGGTTACAATGAGAAAGAACACGGAAATGAAAAGAAAATTACAAAGAAACCGCGGGCTCAGTTAGTGGTTGAGGCTTCCAGCACCACCACACCCCACCAGGACCGTCCAAAAGGTGGAGAATAAAAGCCGGCCCGAAGCAACCCGAAACTTCCACAGCAATGGTTGCCACCAGCGAAATACAATGGTGCGAGCACCAACCCATCATTGCCCATTCTACGACCTAACAACAAAACCATACGACAAAAAAAGGAACAAATCCAAGACAGAGGAAAAGCAGAAATCAATATCGCCTACGGCGACCCATGCCTCTACCACGAGATCTACCCCGGGTACCAACATAAGAAGTGGGTCTAACATTAACAAGAGTGAAATCACAACCCGGGTCAGACCCACCACAGAAGTTCGGCGACGCCAAATCAGCTCCATCAGAGAATTCGGAGTCAGGTTCACCCTCGGATGAATCCAACCAATTCAAGTGAGTCCTAATATCCGGTCCAGAGGAGTCGCCTAAAGAAGTGCCCACAAATCGCGTATCAACCAAATTAACGGGAACCTCAATGACATTATTAGAAACCATAGAGCGTTTTTGAGGCACACCCGAACAATTAACCGGAGGAAGATCCCCAGTTACAGGCTCACCCACAGAATTTTTCGGCAATACCTCTACACAATCAGACGGTAATATAGGAAGAAAAAACGGCACATCATTAGGAGATAAGGTAGAATTAATACCAAAATCCTTCTCCAGCCTTTCACCAACACCACTAACATTCGCAGAACAAACAACTCCTTCCCGCACAGCATCGACAGAAGAAGGGTGTAAAACATTAGCATTATTAAGATCCACACCAGCACAATTTGAAACATCAGCAATAGTAGTAACACCGCCCACAACCAAATCAGGCAGCACACCCGCATCAGGAGAAACAACCCGACAATCAACATCAGGCAAAAGCACACCCTCCACATCAGCTGACTGGCAATTAACAAGATTTTAACATTCTAAAGCATCTCGCTCGATTACAACATTACATAAATTCACAGAATTATCAAAAACAGGAGCAGTAATCGGGTCTACAATAGAAATAGGGACAGGAGGAATATCCACGGGGGCAGAGAAACCAACCGGGGTAGTTTTGGACGAAATTTTTGGACATTCTAATTTTTTATGACCTAAAGCTTTGCAGAAAGAACAAAAATTAGGCATGCCCTCAAAAAAGACTTTCTGGGCATACCCAAACTTCTCCGGACCCAACCAAACAGTATCAGAAAAGGATTTGGATACATCTATTTCAACAAGCACACGCGCAACTGATGGACGGGAACCAGTAGCCGTAGCAGAATCAGTATGAATCGGCCTTCCAAAGACCAAACCCAACCCAAAAAGAATACGGGAGGAGAAAAGATGGGGACGTAATCTCGGAAAAGAAAGCCAAACAGGGACAATCGGAGATTCTTCCGACAAATCTAGAACCAGAGACCACTTTATCACTTTCATAAAACAGTCATAAACCAAGTAAGACTTGTGAGCAAAAACCCTAGCATAATCCATATCATTGGCAAGCTTGATTAAAACATTAGCTTGATCCAACAAAGTCACCGAAAATTCCCCAGATAACTTTAAAGTCACGAAAAACCTACGGATTGAATCTAAAGAAGGACGTTTAAGGGGAAATCTCCCAACCAACGCAAACTCAAAAGGCTTAGCTAGATGCAAAAATTCATCTTCCGAAAACCACAGAGAAGGCATTCCCCGATTCGAAGAAATGCGAAATTCCGGAAAAACATTCGAATCGAGGGAACCAGAAAGAGCATCCTTAAAGGATTTAGGTTGCTTACCCGAAAGGAAACCAGGATCAAGCAATTTTTTCTCCATTAAAAGCTTACCGCCGGCAAGGATGGCGGCGCAAGGGCAGAAGCCCTAAAAGGGCGAAACCCTAGCAGACGGAGAGACGAGAGAGATTCAACTTTGATCTCAATCTTATACTTCTACTCGGATAATTAACTTGGCAATAATATATTAAAAAGACAAATTCAAAAAATTATTATTTTTATCTATGCATTTGGATGTACTCTATGAGCTCGTGCTTCACAAAAGGGATGAACCTTTTTCAAGGCATTATTTTTGCCCATATTTTTTTTTTTTTGGACATTTTGAGCATTTAAGATAAACTCATACATACATCAAATTTGCATGCTTTGAACTCGAGATTTTTTGATTGGTAGTCAAAGCTCCCTAATATATCAAGATGAGTTGCTTTTGCCCATAATTTGAAAATATTTAAGTATAAAAATTAGAAGCTTTCGACCAGTGACATTAAAAATGCCAAAATTTGCTTGTTTAATGCCCCAACAATATTTTTTAAAACAGCAACAAAATGCATGAAGTGATAGGCTTAGAGTACTAAATGAGGTTTTAAAATATTTGAAAGAATGTCTTTTCGCTAATGCCTCTGCATCGCTTCATAGGTATATTTTTAATTTTTATCAAAATTTGAGGTCATTCATCTTTTTATGAGAAAAAAACAATATCTAAAAATGCACCGAAAAATCTCACATCCAAATTCGATCCATTAGACGAGAATTGCTTATATATTTTTCAACAAAAAATTTGAGCTTCACCATACGGACCGCAAATCATATCACACCTAAATCTAATCCAACAAATGAGGATAATCAACAAGTTTTTCAAGAGAAGATTAGAGCCTCACAGCATAGACTATAAGCCTTAATCGACTCCAAATATAATCCATTCGATGAGGATAATTGACATTTTTTCAAAGGAAGATCAAAGGCTCATTTTATGGAATTAAGTCCTTGACTGTCACTAATCCTTAAACAAATGCCAGATATTTCTCCCTCGCATAGAAAAATCAGAGTAAGCATCGGAGAACCATGCCTCTCTCCTAGTTTTAGTGGAAATATATGATGTATATTAATTGGTCCTGCATCAAAATTAGAGTAAGCAAACTAAATTGTAATTTTATTATTCCTTAATGTGCGGAAATGGTGAAAAAAAATTTTGAAAATATTTTTTAAAAAAAGTTTTTGGGCCATGCATCAAAATTTAAAAAATAAATCTCCAAAGTTGCACAATGGTCACGCGCCCAACCCGTGTGCTTATACATACATACACGCATGCACTTTTATTATGGGTGCCGGCACTGCCACCAACTAAGTTGACTGCCAACAAGCTTATGGGCCCAATTTTTAGTTGATACAGACATTTTCTGATATTTTTGGAGTCCTCAAAATTATTTCTTGATATCTCAATGTGACATTTTTAGGGTCAAATAGGCCTCTAAAACTAATTTTTGAGTCAATTTGAGGTATTTAAAATAAAATATTTAGACTTTTGCTCAAATTGACACATCGTCAGTAAGGAATAATAAAGTTACAATTTAAGATAATTTAATAAATATATGGCCTCCAAAGAGTGGTGTGATATATCATCAAAAAATTAGGTTGATCTAATCTCCAAACAAAATCAAGTAGGAAATTTCAAAAATTAAATCGGAGACCACCTAAACTTTGATTTCAACAAACTTATAGTCAAACTGAACGTCTCAAAAATACGAATCCAACAACACCAAATTTGACTCAATTCGAGCTCAAATGAGTCAAAATTAAAGACCCGAAACACATTTGGAGGGTTCAATCCATAATTTTGATTATCAAACGGTTACCAAATATGACATGCTTATAGTTGAATCAAGCGGCTCAATGAGACAAATCCAACGAGCCCAATATCGTCAAATTCTGATATTATTAAGACATTCAAATATCAAATAAATGATCTGTGATCAAGAGAATTCACATCATCCATCCATTCAAATCACTCCCAAATTACACTTGATCTTCCTCTTATTTACCGGTCATGCCACTCTCATAAAATTATAAATAGACACATCATTTTCCATAGAAGGGGGCCCCCATAGCGGGGAGGAGAAAGGGGGCTAAGGAAGAAGAGGAAGAAAAGAAAGAGTTCTCTTGCTACCAGACTCCTCCTCGGGACCTAAACCACCTCCACGCCACCGACCAACACCGGACTTCGTCCCGTCACCGGACTTCTACCCATCACCAAATTTCTACACGATGCTGGACTTTCGCTAGTCGCTAGATTTCTATATGACACCGGACTTCTGCACATTGCCGAACTTTTGTCGGACTTCTATTCGACACCAAACTTCGTTGTCGCCAGACTTCTTCCTGTCGTCGGACTTCTGATACTCGTCGGACTAAAATCCAACACCGAACTTCTGCCCGACGCCAGACTTCTGCCCATCGCCGACATTCGTCTGACTTCTACCCGACGTCTTACTTCCGCCTGTCGCCAGTCGACTATGGTCCTTATGACCACCTTCACCAGACAAAGGTTTTTGTGACCACTATCACCCGCCAACTACGGTCTTTCCGACCTTTGTTGCCGGAAAACGATCTTTTCTGGCAACTATCGGCCGTCAACTATGATCCCTCCGACCATCGTCACTAGACATTGATTTTTTCAACCTCTATCATCCGCCGACTATGATTATGCCGATTAACCAGACACATAAATAGTGATTCTTTCAAGTCCCATCATGTAATGGACTTTACATGATGTATATGTATTACATCAAGTCAAGGCCTTCTCCTAATTAGGAAGGGCCTCTTTTGTAATCGACTGCAAATAATAGTTGATTCATTTCAACTGTGTCAGGCCCCATAGTTTTTTCCCTTTTTATAATTTTCCACGTAAAAATCTTAGTGTTTCTTATTAATACTGCATCCTCTCGTTTTATATGTATGCATGTTGGATCTTCATACAAACTAAGACTTTAAACTTTATATTTCTCTACCGTCACGAATAATCCATGACGCAACACCTTATAATTTTTTGTCACAAAAAATCTTCAAGAATAAAAATATAAAAGCAATTGCATATATTTGATAAAGTGAAGAACGTGTACTGCACATATTTGTTTGTGTGAAAACAACTATGTTTTGAATTTCATAATAAATTTTGTTGATACAAATTTTTAAATCTTAAAACAAGAGGCAACCGAAACATTAAACTTGATCAACTTGAAAATCTTGATGTATATTGGAATTGAAAACTGTATGAATTAAAATTTGAGCCATTTGAGCATTGATTTGATCTAAGTTAGGTTTGGTTTATGTTAGTTTTTTTTTGTTATTTTTAAAGTAAATTTTAAGCAAACAGATCTTTTGAACTGAAACTTTGTATACTAAAAAGCTATTTTAAAAATCAATAAAAGAGTTGTCTCAAACCAAATCTTATAGTTGAACTAAACAACTCAATAAGACAAAATTAATGCATAAAAATTGATTCGATGTGACATTAAATAAGCTCAAATCAAACATTTGATGTATGATTGAAAATTTGAAATATTAATTGGAAGGTCAAATAATAGCCAGATTAATCTCTTATGCTTATATCCAAATTGAGTTTCTTGAGGATAAAAACACACTTACAAGCTATCCAATCTTCATATCTTTTAAGCAGGGTGTTGTTAAAGGAATGAAATAGAACCGGCGTTTAAAAAAGAAAAAAGAAAGAACCGGCGTTCAAGGCGTGATTTGCTTTTGAGGGAAGGAGAGAGAGAGAGAGAGAGAGAGAGAGAGAGAGAGATTTGAAGATTGGCGAAAGAGGAGCTGAAAGATCAACTATGGCTAGCTTAAATCCCAGAGTTGAAATATTAAAACAAAAAGCTTTGCACATAACAAACAGTTGGGATCAGCTAGCTGGCCAATGATCATGAAGCGCGATTAAAATTAACGGCGAACCAGTCTGCCACCAGCCGGCGGCGGCACCACGCAGCTCTGACTTCTCTCATAGACCTCCTCCTCGCCCCCCTCCTCCTCTATCCTCTCAATAGCCGGCGCACTTTGGGACCTGGTCACCACACCCACCGGTGCGCTTCCCTTGGAACTAGCTCGGACCAGATCCCTAAAATCATCCTCTCCTGAACCGTACCGGTTCGACTGCCCGAACGCGCTTCGGCTTCTCGCTCGCGGCATCAACGCCACAACGCCGGCCGCGAACCCACCACCGCGTGCACCTCCTCCTGCTCCGGCGCAGCCGCCAAGGCTCTTCACATAGATATCCCTTGCGCGCCGAAGCAACCGAAACGGGGCTTTTAAGCACCCGCTAAAGCTGTTATTCCTCTTCCGGGCAGCTGATTTTTTCGAGGCAATCGTCGACGGCGGCGTCGCTCCGGCTGATTCGCTCATAGCTGGGATTATTAGAGAGCGAAGAAGATTTATCGTCGGTAAGGATTTGATTCTGTGAGTGTATGATGTTTCTTGCATATAAATAGAGTTACTCTTCGTTGTGCGTGGCATCCATGTTTGTAGTCTGTGATTGGGTTGTGACGATATGAGACGACTTGGACCGTTCCTATTAAGTCTACGGACTCTTTCAAGTCGGTCCGATCGGGAAAATAAAGACCGAGTTAACGTACAAATAAACTAAATAAATTAATTAATTAAAAAAATGGTGTGAGACTTGGAGGAAAACGTCCGCCTAGCCTGTGGCGAATTATTGCGTCCGATCATCGGATGTCCGGACATTCAATACGGTGACACCACGTCACCCAAATATACTGGGTCCCGATGTATTTTAGTGATGTGGCGACACCGGATTGGTGTCCGGACGAATCCGGTTCTTCTGGACACCGGACATAATAATTTGCCCTAACTTGTCACCGATGTGATCGGAATGCATATTTATTTTCTGTCCGAAAAGCTAATGCCTATTTGACTTTTAATCCTATTTTGTTATTGCATTTATTACCTGGCATGCTTAGCTGAATTGAGGCATACTTCTATTACGAATTGCTTCCAAAGCTTCCTCTAAAAATTCTATCGTATCAATCACAAAACTTGATCCAAGTATTTAACTCAGAATCTTTCAGGATTGAATTTTTGACCATCTCAACTTTATTTTCAATAGATTTATAGTTAAAATGAATAATTTTATAAGAAAATTTTAATGAAATAAAAATGATTTGATCAAAGTAAATAATTCTCAATCAAGAAATCAAAAATATACTTGGAAACTTCATAATTTTGTTAAAATAACAAAAATATCATTGTAAGTAGGCCTTCATTTTCTCATGAAGGGAACTTGAAGTTGGAAAGAGCTCATAAATCCGAAGAAACATAGAGCTTTATTTAACAATCTACGTCAACAATCACTATAAATAATCACCTTCGCACAACCACTATTATAAAATAATATCGATGTCTAACCTTGAAACTAATATTGAGATATTCCATCATTGGGCTATCATATTCCAACACCAGCTCTAATCATGGCTCGATGACCCTCTCCTGATTGTCCCTGTCTGGCATCATCTGACGTTGCCGACCATCATTTCCTAACTGCTTTCATATGTTGTTAGTTGATGCTATCAGCCTAATCATGACCTTCTCTCACCGTTTCTCCTACATTTCGCCACTATCACAAAAGGCTAAGCTAGTAGCTCAAAAATTGTAATCTTGCCTTCTCCATAAAAGAAAATGATACATTTATGTTGATATATCATCAAAAAAATGTTGATATATCATAAAAAATTTATCTTGATCAAGCACGAATCTCGAGGCAAAAAATCAAGTTGGAAACTTTACATATTAAATTGGAGATTATTTGTGTCACGACCCGACCCGAGACGAGACGGATCCCGCCCGCGCCGGATCGCGACGGGGAATAGCTATCCAGGATCTGGCTTTGGATTAGGTTACTGAACTGATCTTCCTAATTCTTAACTCAACAGAAGCACACAGAACAACAGAGCTACTAAAAACATCAAATGCAGCGGAACAAAACATCTATCTTTTCATTTCCTCAAAATAATCATCTACAGAACAGTACATGGCTTTCAACAGAAAGAAAACAGAACAGGAAAGCCATGACTGTACGAAAATCAAAAGTACAAAAGTACCTAATCTGATCAGACTCTGAAATCTAATCCTGGACCTCCTTGCCCTTCCCAGAACCTGAAAACCACCAGAAAGCAAGGGTGAGCTCAACAGCTCAGCAAAGCAACAAACCACCAATCTAAATCCTCAGAAAACAAAACCAAACTTATCAGACAGAAATCAGATCAGAAGTCGGAACAGAATCGGAAATCAAAACTTACGGACAGATATCAAATCACATCAGAGTCGTACAGATCGTATCAGAACAGAACAAATCAACAGAGTCAGAATCAGAAATCAGAATCGTACGGATCATATCATGTCATAATCACAATTTCGTACAGAACAGAACAGATACAGAAAATAGTACAGATACATATAGCTAAATGCCCTGACACTGACGGAATCTCTACGGATTCCGGCCCCTTATGCCTCCCTTCCCAGACACTGACTGAATCTCATAGGATCCAGGCCCCTTATGTCTCCCTTTGTGCTCACGGCACCAAAACAGATGTGCTTATAGCACCAAAACAGAATTCATCGGATCCGGAACAGAACAGATATCAGATTTCAGATTGAGCTCATTTCAGATTTCCCATTTCACTAACTGAATCTCATAGGATCCAGACCCCTTATAGCTCCCTTTTTATAGCTTATACACATAGCATTTCAATTCAGAAGAAATCCGGACAATTCAGAAATTACCAAAAAATCGGGCAGCACAACGGCAGTATACGGAATTTACACAAAAATTCCTGCAAAGAAAATTTACCGAATTCGCACAGAATACAGATATCAACATTTCAGAACCTTTATTCTACTGCACAGATAAATTCCAATTTCACAGAAAAATCCGGTCGACTAAAAACACAGTCGAATCAAAAATACCCGGACGAAAATCTTCAGAAAATAACCAAAATGTGCACACTCGGCACGTCAACAATATACAAAAAGTTACGCGGTAAAAACTGAACCGTTCAAAAGATACGGACGAAAATCGCTAACGGAAACAAAATCCGGACAGAAAATACCGCCAAACACGACGGTTCTGAAAATTTAGAAAGTCGGATTGTGCCTTACCTCGTGCACAGCAATTTCCTCAACAGTCACTTCGATCGAAAACGGCTCCGCGTCGCCCGAAAATCCGCTTTTCCACTTTTGCCTTCGTTTTTCTCTCTCCTCAGCTTTTTCTCTCTCTTCAAAATATCTCATTTCTATATATATCCAGACTGATCGTCCCGGACGATCGAGCTTCGTACCGGACGATCCATGAAGAGAGGAATTCCGTCCAGACGAAAAATGACATATCGTCCCTGGCGAAGGGTTCACGGGAGAATTTTCGTCCAGACGATCCAATTTTCGTCCCGACGAATCATACAGCCAAACATGATTTTCTGCACAACCTGTACCGATCGTCCCGGACGATCCATCTTCGTCCCGGACGAACCTGGAGCAAAAACTGATATTACAATCTCCCCAACTTAAAAAAAAATGTCGTCCTCGACATTATCCAGTCCAAACTCAGTCAAAACAAGTACGGGTACGACCGTCTCATATCAGACTCCTTCTCCCAAGTTGCTTCCCGTGCAGTCCGGTGCTTCCACTGGACTTTAACCATCGGAATCTCTTTATTTCTTAACTTTCGGACGTCGTACGCCAAAATAAGCTCTGGCTCTTCCTTGTACACCAGATTCTCCTGAATCTCAACTTCATCAGCAGACAACTTCTTCCCAGAGTCTGAAACCCACTTCCTCAGAGTGGATACGTGAAACACATTATGCACATCCGGCATAGAATCAGAAAGCAATAGGCGATAAGCAGATTTTCCAATCCTTTCCAAAATCTCAAATGGTCCAACATACCTTGGACTAAGCTTGCTTACCTGACCAAATCTGCTCACACCTTTCATCGGGCTGACTTTGACATACACAAAGTCACCAACCTGAAACTCAACAAATCTGTGCTTCTGATTGTAATACTTCTGCTGACGATCTTGAGCGGCTTTCAATCTTTCTCTTATCAAATTGATCTTCTGAGCAGTTTCATCAGCAAAAGTGGCCCCCAAAGCCTGTCTATCTCCGACCTCCGTCAGAGTCAAAGGAGTACGGCACTTCCTGCCATACAAAGCCTCGTACGGTGCCATACCGATACTGGACTGAAAACTGTTGTTATAAGCAAACTCAATCAGCGGAATATGATCCTCCCAACTTCCGCTAAAGTCCAGAACACAAAGTCTCAACAGATCTTCCAGTACCTGAATAGTCCTCTCAGACTGTCCGTCGGTCTGAGGATGAAAGGCTGTACTGAAATGCAGTTTCGTACCCAAGCCTTGCTGAATGCCTTTCCAAAGTCTGGAAGTAAAGCGTCCATCTCGATCAGATACGATCACACGAGGCACACCGTGCAATCTGACTATTTCCTTCACATAAATCTGTGCCAAGCGATCAACTGAATCCGTCTGTCTGATCGGAAGAAAATGGGCTGACTTGGTCAATCGATCTACAACCACCCAAATGGCATCATGTCCTTGTCTAGATCGAGGAAAACCCATCGCAAAATCCATCGTTACCTCCTCCCATTTCCACTCAGGGATAGGCAACGACTGCAACATTCCACCTGGTCGCTGATGCTCTGCCTTCACCAACTGACAGGCTTCGCATCTCGACACAAACTCTGCTACATCTTTCTTCATCCCAGGCCACCAAAACAAAAGCTTCATGTCAGCATACATCTTACCACTGCCTGGATGAACAGTGTAGCCAGAATGATGGGATTCGTACAGAATCTCCTGCCTCAAGTCTCCAAACACCGGTACCCACAACCTATTCTTACAGAAAATAGCACCAGAATCAGAAATTCGAAGTTCAGGAGTCTTACCAGATCCAATCTGTGCAATCAACTTCGAATAATCAGAATCTGACTTCTGGGCTTCTTGAATCCGTGCTTCCAAAGAAGACTGAATACTCATCTGAGCCAACTCCAACTCACTGGAGGAAACCACCTCCAACTGCAATCTCTCCAAATCACGAACCAGGAAGTCATCACAGGTAAGCTGAATACCTGATAATCCAAAAGACTTCCTGCTCAGAGCGTCCGCTACCACATTCGCCTTCCCAGGCTGATACTGAATAGTCAAATCGTAGTCCTTGATCAACTCGAGCCACCTCCTCTGTCTCAGATTCAGATCCTTCTGAGTAAAAATGTACTTCAGGCTCTTATGATCAGTAAAGATCTCACATCTGACGCCATACAGGTAATGACGCCAAATCTTCAAAGCAAAAACTACTGCAGCTAACTCCAAATCATGCGTCGGGTAATTCTTCTCATGTGGTTTCAACTGTCTCGAAGCATAAGCAATTACCTGACCATGTTGCATCAGAACGCAACCCAATCCTTTCAGTGAAGCATCACTGAACACCTGGAAACCCTCCGTACCTGACGGAAGTGCCAACACTGGAGCTGAAGTCAAACACTCCTTCAATCTCTGAAAACTAGCTTCACACTCCGGTGTCCAAACAAAAGGAACTGACTTCTGAGTCAGTCTCGTCAGAGGAGTCGAAATCTGTGAAAAACCCTTCACAAATTTCCTATAATACCCGGCCATGCCCAAGAAACTACGTACCTCAAATACCGTAGTCGGCCTTGGCCAATCAGCAACAGCCTGAATCTTCTGGGGATCTACAGAAATGCCTTCTCCGCTAACCACGTGCCCCAAAAATGAAATGCTCTTCAACCAGAACTCACACTTAGAGAACTTGGCATACAGCTGATGCCTCCTCAAAGTCTCCAACACAATCCTCAAATGTCTGGCATGCTCATCCTCAGATGCAGAATATACCAGAATATCGTCAATGAAGACGATCACAAACTGATCCAAATACTCCCTGAATACTCGGTTCATCAGATCCATGAAAATCGCAGGCGCATTGGTTACCCCAAAAGGCATAACCAAAAACTCGTAGTGCCCGTACCGAGTACTGAAAGCAGTCTTCACCACATCAGTTTCCTTCACCTTCACCTGATAGTATCCGGATCTCAAATCAATCTTCGAAAATACCGAAGATCCGGAAAGTTGATCAAACAAGTCGTCAATCCGAGGCAAAGGGTACTTGTTCTTGATCGTGACCTTGTTCAAATCTCTGTAATCAATACACATACGGAGTGTACCGTCCTTCTTCTTCACAAACAGAACAGGTGCTCCCCAGGGCGAAACACTAGGACGTACAAAACCTCTGTCAACCAACTCCTGAAGCTGAACTTTCAACTCAGAAAGTTCTTTCGGTGCCATCCTGTACGGAGCTTTCGATATCGGAGCGGTACCCAGAAAAACATCGATAGAGAACTCCACATCTCTATCCGGAGGTAAACCAACCAACTCCTCAGGAAAAACATCAGCAAACTCCCGTACCACAGGGATCTCAGAAACAGAACCAACCTCCAGGTTCAGATCCCGCACCGAAGCTAAAAATACTGGGCATCCTTTCTTCCACATTCTGCTCACCTCCAACGCAGAAATCAGACTGGAGAGAACACCTCGTAATCCCTGAAATACAACTCTCTCTCCCGCCACAAGCAAACTCACTTGCTTCTTCAGACAGTCTATCTGGGCCTCATACTGACTCAGCCAATCCATGCCCAGAATCACATCATACGAAGAAATCGGCAATCGAATCAAACTCGATTTCCACTTCTTGTCAGAAATCTCGATCTCACACAAACAAAACTGTCGAGCAATCAATGGATTCCCAGCCGGTAAAATCACAGACAAAGAAACCGGTAAAACCATCGAATCCAAATGTAAAATCTCAAAACAATGCTCGGACAGAAAAGAATGACTCGCTCCAGAGTCAAATAAAACACGACAGGGCTGATCAGAAATGTAAACCGTACCTGTCACAACATCCGGAGCATCACGAGCCTCCTGCTGACTCAGACTGTAAACTCGTGGCTGAACTGGAACAGGAGCTGAAGCAACAGAACTACTCTGCTCCCTCTGAATCGTAGGTGGTCTCCGTGGTGCAGAACTAGAACCACCACCTCTACCAGCAAATCCCTCAGGGCGTGGAGGAACAGTCCTCGGTCTTCCTGCTGCTGAACCAACAGGTCTGACAAAGCCCTCAGATCGCTGCTCATATCCCATCTGTGGACATTCTGCAATCCTATGTCCCGGCTGACCACATCTGAAACAAAGACCAGCTATCCTGTAGCACTGGCCATGGTGTCGCCGTCCACAACTCTGGCACACAGGTGCCGTACTGACAGATCCAGAACTAGTCGTACTGGTAGCAGTACCAGACGATCCTCCGCTCTTCCTGGAATCTCCAGATCCAGATCCGGAAACAAATCTCCTCTTCCCAGAGGAACCACTGCCAGATGTCTCTCCTCCAAACCTCTTCCTACTCGCAGTCCACCGCTGCTGAGTAGCCGTCATGTCATTCTCAATCAGACGAGCTCGCTCCACAAGCTCAGAGAAATCAGTAATCCGGAACGGTATCAGAGGCTGCCTCAAAGTGTCTCGTAAGCCTCTCAGAAATCTGTAGCACCTCTCAGCAGACGTGCTAACCAGCTGCGGAGCGTACCTGGCTAATGCAGTAAACTCAGCCTCGTACTGCATCACCGTCTTGCTCCCCTGAACAAGTCTCAGAAAACTCTCCTGCATCTGCTGTCGTGCAGAAGGGGGAACAAACCAGTCCCGAAATACTTCGGTGAACTCCTCCCAAGTGATCAAGGAGTTCAATCTGCCCTGAAATCTGGCTGCTTGCTGGCCATCCCACCAGTGCTCAGCCTCTCCGTCCAACAGAAAAACAGCTAACGGAACTTTCCTGTCTGCAGGACACTGCATCCCGTCAAAAGTCTTCTCCAATCTCCTCAGCCACTCCTCGGCTGCTCTGGGCTCAACAGCGCCCTCAAACCTCGGAGGCTTCAACCTCAAAAATAACTGCAGGTGTCGATCAATGTCCTCAGATCTAACAGTCGAAGCTCTGCTCTGAGTCTCGCTCATCATCTGAGCAACAAGTGAAGCAAACTGTGAAAGCGTATCAGCACCGACCACTGGGGCTGTACTCCCCACTGGTGCTGCCTGATCGTCACTCTGACCGTCTGTCATGTCTGGGTCTGGCTGATCCATACAGAAAAATCCAGAAAATCCGGAAAACTATCACAAAACAACACAAAATAACACAATAAAAAGCCAAACGACCCAAAACTACCTCCCAGACAGACTCACTGATCACTTCCTAGAGCTCTGTTTTACAATCCAACCTGTTTCCAAAACCAGAGCTCTGATACCAAAAAAGCTTGTCACGACCCGACCCGAGACGAGACGGATCCCGCCCGCGCCGGATCGCGACGGGGAATAGCTATCCAGGATCTGGCTTTGGATTAGGTTACTGAACTGATCTTCCTAATTCTTAACTCAACAGAAGCACACAGAACAACAGAGCTACTAAAAACATCAAATGCAGCGGAACAAAACATCTATCTTTTCATTTCCTCAAAATAATCATCTACAGAACAGTACATGGCTTTCAACAGAAAGAAAGACAGAACAGGAAAGCCATGACTGTACGAAAATCAAAAGTACAAAAGTACCTAATCTGATCAGACTCTGAAATCTAATCCTGGACCTCCTTGCCCTTCCCAGAACCTGAAAACCACCAGAAAGCAAGGGTGAGCTCAACAGCTCAGCAAAGCAACAAACCACCAATCTAAATCCTCAGAAAACAAAACCAAACTTATCAGACAGAAATCAGATCAGAAGTCGGAACAGAATCGGAAATCAAAACTTACGGACAGATATCAAATCACATCAGAGTCGTACAGATCGTATCAGAACAGAACAAATCAACAGAGTCAGAATCAGAAATCAGAATCGTACGGATCATATCATGTCATAATCACAATTTCGTACAGAACAGAACAGATACAGAAAATAGTACAGATACATATAGCTAAATGCCCTGACACTGACGGAATCTCTACGGATTCCGGCCCCTTATGCCTCCCTTCCCAGACACTGACTGAATCTCATAGGATCCAGGCCCCTTATGTCTCCCTTTGTGCTCACGGCACCAAAACAGATGTGCTTATAGCACCAAAACAGAATTCATCGGATCCGGAACAGAACAGATATCAGATTTCAGATTGAGCTCATTTCAGATTTCCCATTTCACTAACTGAATCTCATAGGATCCAGACCCCTTATAGCTCCCTTTTTATAGCTTATACACATAGCATTTCAATTCAGAAGAAATCCGGACAATTCAGAAATTACCAAAAAATCGGGCAGCACAACGGCAGTATACGGAATTTACACAAAAATTCCTGCAAAGAAAATTTACCGAATTCGCACAGAATACAGATATCAACATTTCAGAACCTTTATTCTACTGCACAGATAAATTCCAATTTCACAGAAAAATCCGGTCGACTAAAAACACAGTCGAATCAAAAATACCCGGACGAAAATCTTCAGAAAATAACCAAAATGTGCACACTCGGCACGTCAACAATATACAAAAAGTTACGCGGTAAAAACTGAACCGTTCAAAAGATACGGACGAAAATCGCTAACGGAAACAAAATCCGGACAGAAAATACCGCCAAACACGACGGTTCTGAAAATTTAGAAAGTCGGATTGTGCCTTACCTCGTGCACAGCAATTTCCTCAACAGTCACTTCGATCGAAAACGGCTCCGCGTCGCCCGAAAATCCGCTTTTCCACTTTTGCCTTCGTTTTTCTCTCTCCTCAGCTTTTTCTCTCTCTTCAAAATATCTCATTTCTATATATATCCAGACTGATCGTCCCGGACGATCGAGCTTCGTACCGGACGATCCATGAAGAGAGGAATTCCGTCCAGACGAAAAATGACATATCGTCCCTGGCGAAGGGTTCACGGGAGAATTTTCGTCCAGACGATCCAATTTTCGTCCCGACGAATCATACAGCCAAACATGATTTTCTGCACAACCTGTACCGATCGTCCCGGACGATCCATCTTCGTCCCGGACGAACCTGGAGCAAAAACTGATATTACAATTTGAACTCCGATTTCAACAAACTTATAGTTAAATTGAACGTCTTAGAAATACGAACCCAACGACACCAAATTCGACTCAATCCGAGCCCAAATGAGTACAAATCAAACCTGAAGCTCATTTGAAAGGTTCAAACTATAATTTGGATTACCAAACAGTTTCCAAACTAGACATGCTTCTAGTCGAATCAAGCGGCTTGACGTGAAAAATCCAACGAGCTTACTATCGCTGAATTTTGATATCATTAAGGCATATAAATGCCCAATAAACTATCAACAATCAAGGGATTCAACATCGGTCATCCATTCAAACCACTCCCAATTTACCTTTGATTTTCTTCTTATTTATTGGTCATGCCACTCTCAAAAAACTATAAAAAGATCATTCATTTCTCATAGAAGGGGACCCCAAAGGAGCAATTATTAGGTGCGGAGTGCGCACAAGCACTGGGTACCTAGCGGTACCCAGTGGTACCGAGTGCGGGTACCGAGCTGGGTACCTACCAATGAGGTAACGTGACACGTTTTTATTGGTCTCCGGACGCACTCTGTACTCCACACCTAATAATTTCTCTTTTGGGGGGGGGGGGGGGGGGGGAGGAGAAGAAGAAGGTCAAGCAAGAAGAGAAGGAAGAAAATGAAGAGAATGAAGAGACTCCCTCGACCACTGTCGGACTTCCACTTGGCAGCTAAACAATGCCGGAGTTCTGCCTGATCACCAACTAGCGCTTGAATTAAACAGGAATAAAAGGAAGAAAAGCAAGAGAATGAAGAGACTCCTCCTCGACCACCGTCGGGCTTTGACTCAGCAACTGACCGGCGCCTGAATTATGCTGGATGTACAACTGATGCTGGAATTAAGTAAGGAAGTAAGATAAAAATGAAGAGAAGGAAGAGACTCCTCTTGGACAACCGTTGGACTTTCATCTGGCAGCCGACTAACACCGGAGTTCTGCCCGTTCACCGGCCGTCGTTGGATTTCTACCCGACATCGATCAGACTTCCGTCTATCATCGAACTTATGCCTGTCGTTGGACTTATGCATGTCGTTGGATTTCTACCCGACATCGGACATCCATCACCCTTCGACAACAGTCTTTCTGACCACTATTGTCCTTCGACAAACAATCCTTTCGACCTCCACCTCCCATCGACTATGGTCATTCCGATTAAACGAACACGTCAACAGTGATTCTTTATATTCCCACCATATAATGTACTCCATATGATGTACATCAAGCCAATGCCTTCCCCCTAAGGAAGGGCCTCATTTGTAATCAACTACAAATAATAATGGATTCATTCAAACTATGCTAGACCCCGTGATTTGTTTCCCTTTTCAGAATTTTCCACGTAAGAAACTTGATGTCTCTTTAAATATTGCACCATCTCTCTTATCTAATTACATGCTGGATCTTCCTATAAACCTAAGATGTAAAACTTATATACTTTTCTACCGTCACGAATATCTCAGGATGCAACATATGTAATCTTGTATTTTTTTTTTCTAGCCTTTTCAAGTAAAAAATGCTATTACATTTCTCTTGAACTTATCACTTTATGCAATATTATTACAAAATAAAAATTTATACTCTATCATCACAAATTTTTGTACATATAATATATACAGTGCGCATGCAAGATTTTTTGACATTAATATAATAGTAGAAGAAGCAAATGTATTTATTATGGACTTCTATCCAGAACAAAGTGATTAATATAGTTGGTGAGTTTATTGGCCTCATCAGTTGTCGAGACTCGAGAGAGTAGCTAGGCACATTTATACTCAAATACCAAAAATAAAAATAATATAATTTTTAATGAATGTGATAAGGTTTCGCAAATAAATATTTAAAATGAATCTCTGTGGAATAAAAATATAGGTGAAGGCTTTCCGTCATAACTAAGAATTTTCAACTTCACAAATGCCAAGACATTTGGCAATGGGCAGCTTTTTTTATTATTTTTTAAAATAAATTTTTATTTTTATTTTTTTTACTTAAAAATTATTTTAAAAACAATAAAAAGTTTTGAAACTATACTACTAAAAAAATAATAGAATATTTTTTGCCTATTAAATAATAGCCGAAAATTCAAAACTTAGCTTTTCAAAAATAAATAAAAATGAACGGCCGACCTCAGGAAACTACCATTTTGAAATGTTTTTCAGCATAGATTAAGAAAATTAACTACAACAAAAATATCATATTTTTATCCCACTATGTGACTCAGAATGGATATATAAATCCTTTTTCTTCAGTATGCTCTATTAAGAACCAAATTCTTTTAACATTGATATGTCATCATGAAATAATCTTGATTGGGCACGAATCCAACCCGGAAACTGCAAAAATTAAATCCGGAAGCACCCGAACTCCGATTTCAGCGAGCTTACAATCAAACTGAGTGTCTCAAATATACGAACCCAACGACACCAAATTCAACCCAATCCGAGCCCAAATAGATCCAAATCAAGGACCCAAAGCGCTGTTGGAAGGTTCAAACCACAATTTGAGTTACCAAACAGTCTTCGATTTTAACGAGCTTATACTCGAATCGAACGACTCGACGAGACGAATCCAACGAGCCCAAGATCGCCTAATTCCGACATCATTAAGGCCTCCAAATGTCCAATGAACGGTGCACGATCGAAGAATTCAATATCGGTCGTCCATTCGACCACTCCCTATTCGCCCATGATCTCACACCTATTTACAAGTCATGCCACTCCAAAAAAACTATAAATAGAGCCCTCATTCTTCACAAGAGGACTCAAGTGAGAAGAGAGAGAAGAAGAAGAAAAAGGGGAAAGGGAGAGTCATCTCCTCCTCGAACACCGTCGGAGCTCTTCCCGCCGCCTGAATACGCCGGAACTCCGCCAGATTTTCGGGAAACATTGAGATTTTGCAGAACTTTGTAACTTTGTTAGAAGCTGATTGTAAACCGATCGTCTTGACTTGTGAGACGAATCGGTATTTGTACTTCAAACAAACACTAGTGGAATTATTTCAACTGGGCATGACCCCGTGGTTTTTTCCCTCTTTCGGGTTTTTCACGTAAAAATTATGGTGTTCATTCTCTTTTCTGTTTGTGTGCTGAATATTTGTACAATGCTCAGACGCGAATTTACAAACTCCACCACCACATATATTTCAGCCCACAACAAACATTATCATTATCCTTGAATGAGAAAAATAGATGATTATATTAGGTAATCAACAACCAATTTAAAATTTGTCCAACAATCATGATTAAAAAAACTTAAATAATTTATAATTTATTTATCAATTGTTAATGTTAATACCGATAAATAGAAGAAAATAAATAACACAAAATGTCAAGAGAGAAAAATAGCATTTGACCCTAGTTCTTTTTAATAACCATTTAACTTAAAACAAATTTTGATATAATTAATCAATACACGGATTGAACGTTCTAACCAAAAAAGAAAAACAAATTATGTAGCATAATTCTGCCTATTTATAAAAATAACATCAAACTATCTATATTCATATAGAAAATTTTGTCTTCATATTCCCCATATTGTAAAATATGATTTCTGCTTCATTTTTGTGGGGTATATGTTTGAACATTTTGTTCGAAGCAAAATAGTCATACTTTTAAACAAATAGGTAGAACCTTAGATGAGCTGTGTAATGCATTCTTTAGATCATACAAGCTCTATGACATATTATCTCCCAACTTCTTTTTCTATTTCCAACATTTGTGTTTTGGTGCGGTTAATATTTCATGGCAACGACCTATCTTGATTGTCATTAATATTATTCATTTGATTTATTTATTAGAGGATAGAAGTAGGAGTTAGTCACACTATAATTAAACCCTAAATCTTGATGTTTGTAGATATATCTTGATGTCACAATGCCTTAGATATCATATTAGTAGCTAGGAATATCTTTGAAATAATTATTGATTCATATTCATATTCACATTATCAGCTATAAACTCTAGGCCTTGAAGCTTCGATTATGATATATTATCTTTGAAGATGCTTAAAATCATGATAGATAATCTTTCAACGTGCCTCGAACCACACTTCTATCATCTTCAAAGATGCATAAAATAATGATTCATCATTTATAAAGATGCTTGAAACCATAATCGATCATCTTTGATTCATGCTTCAAACCGTTCCCAAATCATATTTCAAAGTGCTTGAAATCATGATTTGATTATCTTCAAAGAATGCTTCAATCATGTTCGAAGATGCTTGAAAAACAATCATGTTCGAAGATGCTTGAAAAGAGGACTGATATATCCTTGATCAAAAAATTATCTTGATCGGGCACAAATCTCGAGGCAAAATCGAGCCGGAAACTTTAAAAATTAAATCCGGGATCACCTGAACTCCGATTTAACCAAACTTACAGTCAAACTGAGCGTCTCGGAAATACAAACTCAACGACACCAAATTCAACTCAATCCGAGCCCAAATGAGTCCAAATCAAGCACCCGAAGCGCTGTTGGAAAGTTCAAACCATAATTTGAGTTACCAAACGGTTTTCAAATGTGACTTTCTTATAGTCAAATCGAGCGGCTCGACGAGACAAATCCAACGAGCCCAAGATCGTCGAATTCCGACATCATTAAGACTTTCAAATGTCTGACGAACGGTGCACGATCAAGGAATTCAATATCGGCCGTCCATTCGACCACTCCCTATTTACCCCTGATCTCACACCTATTTACAATCTATGCCACTCCAGAATATCTATAAATAGACCCCTCATTTCTCATGAGAGGGGACCCAAGCAAGAAGAAGAGAAGAAGAGAAGTGAAGGATAGGAGGGAATAACTCCTCCTCGACCACCGCCGGAATTCTGCCGGACGCCCCAGTGATGCCGGAATTCTTCCCAAGTAACGCCGGAGTTCTGCCCGAAGCTGAAATTATGCTCAACTTTGGAACGATGTCGGAATTCTACCTGATTTCCGAAGGACGCCAACATTCCGCCCGATCTCCATGTGATGCCGGAACTTTGCTCGATGTTGTAACTGATTTTCAATCCTGAAGATATTCATTGTAATCTGATCGTCCTAAATTTTAAGGAAGAATCAGCTTCTTGTATTTCAAGCAAACATTAGTGAAACTTTTTCAACTAGGCGTGACCCCGTGATTTTTCCCCTTTACAAGATTTTCCACGTAAAATTCTTAGTTTTCTTTCATCTTCTGTTTGTGTGCTGAATATGCATACAATGCTGAGACGTGAACTTTCTAACTCTATCTCCGCGTATATTCTAGTCCGCAACAAGGACCATTCATCTTTGAAGTAGTTTGAAATCATGATTGATAATCTTCACACCATGCTTCAAAGAAAGTTTGATCCTATTTAAAGAATTCTTAGGATTATCTAATTTAAGTTTGATCAACTTTAAGTTGACTCTAGTCGTCTTATTATGTATCTAGATGTTTGAATTGATCATATAGTTAGGAGGAATTATTGTTGGAACATACTGGTCAGACAATTTAAACTTAAAGACCATTCCTAGCAATGCCCATAAATACTCTTATATGAATTCTTTAGGACACCTGAGATTTTATTTTTGTTTCCTTGGTTTATCAATTGTTACTGTGAATAGTTGAGAATGAGGGTACTCAATTATGTTTAACATTAGTGGGAGGCACATAACTTTTAAAGTTTTAGAGTTTGTTTTGCTTATTACTTTGAAATTTGGGGAATTCTCAAATAATGAGAACTTGGAGATGAATAAAAACTATTAGGTTACTTGATAACTCCATATATAAACTATAAAATATTATAATATATAAAATATAAAATATTATGATACAGAAGCCACTAAAATAGTATGGTAGTGAAACCAATAAACTAGTACAAGTGTCGAATCGATAAAACAGTCATAGTATTAGTACTATCAATCAATAAAGAAATTATATAAAGCGGTAAAATCAAAGCATCAGTGAAGAATGTCAAATCATAATACAATAAAATCCTATAATGATGTACACGTGATATCCAATTATTCTTTACCAATATCTTAATCACGTGCTCGATATCAGTACATTGAATTAATATGTTTCATAAGTATAGTGAATCAATAGTAGTATCGAACAATATCGATATTTGTAGCAGTAGAAGTATCAATACAATAGCATTAGTAAAATTAGTAACAATAATAATAAAGCAATGCATTAACAGTAAATTCATATAATGATAGTAAATTAATAAACAATAATAGTAAAATAGTAAAATTTTTATAGTAACAATAATAATGAATCAATAATATGCATTTCAGTAATGACACTACACAAATAAGAAGTTCAATTCTAGTTTAAGCAGTATTTTTCTTGCAAGTGGTAATCTGTATTAATATTCTATTGTCTTAATAAATAGAGTTATCACTCTTTATCTATCGGCACAATAATAACTTTCTATAACTCTCAATCAATATTATGAGAATCAAAAAATGATAAAACTAAATAATAATATTTAAAGGAATGTCCATCGACCCATCATCTTATACATATTAGTTAGTCTCCAATCAATATAAGTGAAATCAACATTTAGTTAACCTCATATATATATATATATATATATATATATATATATATATATATATATATATATATATATATATATATATATATATATATATATATATATATATTATCATAGACTATAATAATAATAGTGACCAACTATTACTAAAATAAAAAAAATAAGTTGTGAGATAAAAGTTCAATAATTCGAAAAAATGCAATAAAATCAATTCTAAGGAGAAACAAATAGTAAAATTAAAATCTTTAAAAACAGAGATAGAGTTATAAACACCTATAGTAATCTGAGCAATTTCTACAAAAGAGGAAAAGTGATCCAATTGTAAAAATCAGCTTTTTCCTATTCTCTCTGTTATGATGCAATTCAAATAAGAATTTTTTTTCATTTTCAATTATTTAAAAAAATCATATTATTACTAGGGCTGCAAACGAACCGAGCCGAGCCGAGTATGTGAGTGTTCATGTTTGTGTTCATTTAATATCAGCTTGTTCTAGTTTGGTTCATGTTTGTTCGAGCTTTATTGTTTGTATTCATGTTTGGTTCATTTAAATTAATGAGTGTTCATGTTCGGTTCATGTTCGTTCGTTTAGTGCTTATCGAGCTTGATCGCGAACATATTTAACGAATTTTTTGTAACTATCAAACAAATATGTTCATTAACATATCTATGAACAAACATATTTATAATAAAAGCAATTGTCTATGTAACAAAGACAATGATTATTTATATTTATTAATTTTATAGTCAAATATTAATTATTTTTATCTAGCTTATTCACGAGTTCAAAATCGAACACGAATCAAACTTTTATCGAGCTTCTTATCGAGCTTAATGTCGAGCTTGTTCACGAACTTCAAATGATGTTGTTCACGAACATAAATGAGCCGAATGCATTAGTGTTCAAATTTATTTATTTAAGAATCGAGTATTTACAATATTGTTCAAGTTTGTTTGTTTAGCTAATTAAACGATCACAAACGAGCTTTAATCGAACCGAACAACGAGTAACTCGTCGAACGTTTGGTTCGCTTGCAGCCCTAATTATTACGTAATGTACTTCTCAACTATACAAATATGGTGCTATTTTCACAAGCATGCCTCACATAATGAGAATGTAGAAGGATTCTTTAAATACCTATAGGATAATATAGCTTAGGAAAAATATAGAGGGGGTTGAAGTGGGATACGTGCTAGGGATCGATGCAGAGGAAAAATAGCTAGCTGTGGAGGGAGTAGAGCTAAATTGGCCTTTTAGCATTATAACTATTTTCAAAATATGCCAAAGAATGCTTTATTAAGTGTCAATAATTTTAAAGTATTTTATAAATATTTTAAAGAACTTCTATTTAATTTTATTTGAATTTTTTATAATTAATAATCAAACATAGATTCAACACCTTTGCAGCTACTTGGTTATTTTATACATTTTCTTGATCAGTAACTTGTTATAATTGCTCCGATATAAATGTCTATAGTTGCAATCCTTTGGATCATATTTTTTATCTACATCTCTTTGGTTTGGTGTTGTTTCTATGTCTTAATTTAAAACTTTAAAAAATATAGATGTAAGTGCATGCATGTCTTAGACTTCATTTGGGACATCTTTCTTTCTATTTTGTAAAATTATTTTTTAGTACAAAATTTTTTGAAAGTAGAAAAAATTAGTGATCTGAAGTTGTCCCAAACGCAACCTTAGTGTTGGTATTTTAAATTTCTTATGCATATGAGGCTATGATGCATGTAGTTGATTGGGCTAATTTCGATATGTAACTTCTTTATAGTTGACATGACACCCACATAGAAAATTACCAAAGTAAGATGGCTTAAAAAATAAAACTCTAATTCTTCTATGATTTGAAATGGAATGCTATTATGTAATCCTATCAAGGATTATGACTTATATGAGTAAAGATCAATGAGATTCTGAAACATCAAATTAAATAAAAATTCTAAACATAAAAAGAGAATAGGCTCACCCAAACTCCACTAAGTTTCATTCCTACTCGACATATAATTTCTCCTTTTTAAGGTAGCTAGCTTGCTTTTTAAAAACATTGATCATATAAAAATTAGGCTGATGACCATGCTAATTTCTCGATACATTTTGATCTTGGTTTGTCTATTTTAATTGCCTGTCGTTATGTTGAATGATCGATCGAGTCTTATAAATTTTACTGTGTTATTTAAAATTTTGGATCTACATGAGGACTTGGGTTTCATATATTCTAATTAAATAATAGCTAGATATGCTACTTTCCATTTAATAATATTGCAGGAGGCTAGGACTTGGTCAAATGATTGTTAGGTGGATGGACATTTGGAAAACTCCTGGCCACGTACGTAAGTTTTTAAAATCTTTTGCTGTAGCGCGCTTTGCTTTTTAGACTTTGTTCTTGAAATGATTAGAGTTAGTTAGACTGCTTCCTCTGCCTGCCGCGAGCGCTCCTTGGCCCTTGCTGCTGTGCGTTACTCTTTCTAAGTAGGACCACAGTTTATTTTAATAACTTTTAATTATATTCGTATGCATCTGTATATATATTTATTTATTTATTCTAAATTTAAGCATAATCATTAAGCTTTTAATGTCATGACGTGGCTATGGAAGATGGGTTGCCATGCTATATCTATAAATGCTGTCTTTTTTTTTTTTTTTTTTATTTGAAGGATCATTTCGATTGGCTCCAGCCATTAATAAAAATAATTATAAAATTATTAGGATGAAAATATAAATTTATTATTGATATATCATTGAAAAAGCATCTTGATGAGGCACGAATTTCAAGGCAAAATCAAGTTGAAAAAAGAAAAAATTAAAATCGGAGAATATCTGAATTCCAGCAAACTTACAGTCTAATTAATTAAATATCTCAAAAATATGAACACAATGACACCAAATTTGACTCCATCCAAGCTCAAATGGGCAAAATCAAAGACTCCAAGCATATTTGGAAGGGTCAAGCTATAATTTGGATTACCAAATAGTTTCCAAACATGACATGCTTATAGTCGAATCGAGCGGATCGCCGAGACAAATCCAACGAGCCCAAGATTGCCAAATTTTGATATCACTAAGGCACCCAAATACATGATAAACAATCTATGATAAAAGGGGATCAATATCGACCGTCCATTCAAACCACTCCAAATTTATCCTTGATCTCCGTTCTAGTTACTGGTCATGTCACTCTCAAAAAATTATAAACAAACTCCTCATTTATCATAGGGGGAAGGGGAAGGAGGCCCAAGTAAGAAGAGAATGAATAGTTATCTTGCACCAATCTCCTCGACCACCTCCCTACCACCGACCGACCCGGGACTCTCGCCCTTTAGTGGATTTCTACCTGACATTGGACTTCTACTTGTCACCGGATTTCTACCCGACACATGACTTTCACCAATCACCAGACTTTCGTCAAACTTCCACCCGGCGTTGGACTTCCACCTGCTGCCGGATTTATACCCAACACCGGACTTCCGACAGTCGTCATACTTCAGCCTGTTGCAATACTTTCATGGACTTTTATCCGATACTGGACTTCTGCTGATCGCCGAATTTTCGCCTGACTCCGGACTTTTGCCCGTCCTCGAACTTTCGTAGGACTTCTGCTCGATGTCGGACATCAGCCCATCGCCCAATTTCTTGCCGACGTTGGACTTCTGCCAGTCGTAGGTCTTCTGCCAGTCACCAGACTTTTGTCGGACTTCGACACGACGCCAGACTTTCGTCGAACTTCTTCCAGATGTCAGACTTTCGTCTGTCGCCAGACTTCTACCTGTTGTCGGACTTTCGTTAGACTTTTACTTGACGTCAAACTTACGTTAGACTTCTATCAGATACCGGATTTCTGTCCATCATTTAACTTCTGCCTGCAGCGGACGTCCACCCATCACCGTACTTCCGACCTCCGTCGCCAGTCGATTACGTTCCTTTCGAACTTCTTCGCCAACTACATTCTATGGTTCTTTCGACCTCCGTCGTCCACCGACTACATTTCATATATCTGTATGGGTGTTGTATCTTCGTACAAATCTAAGACGTTAATTTATATATTTCTCTACATCGCAAATATTCAAGAATGCAACAATTATAAGTATTAATTTTTTTTCTCATTTAAGATAATTGAATAACAAATTTCCTTGATGAATAGCAAATAATCTAATTCAGATTGTTTGAATCAAAAGGAGAAAAATCCAAAACCAAGATATTCTATCTACCATTGACCGGTCAACGAAAGTTCTGCCAACTCCTGGCAGCTCACGAGTTTGACTTCTGAGACGCTCCTTCATTTTTTTTAATTTTTTTTTAAAAATCTTTATTTATTTTCACAAACACCCTTGCTAATAGTAAAAGATCATTAAGCTTGCATAATTATGAAATTTACTTTAAATGCCATCATTTAATATTGATGACAGCTTTCATTTAATTGTGACAGTTGGATGGTTTTCGTCATTTATTACCATAATTAATTCTAAATGTTTAAACTAATCCACTATTAGCTAGAGATCGTATGAAGATAATTAAGTATGGTATTTTCATTTAAGCTATTTTTTTTAAAACTTAATCACTTGGTAGACCTATTACTTATGAAGCACTGTTAATTTACATATTCTGCTAGCTTGAATTATATATGAAAAAAAGTCAGATATCCTAAATAAATTTTATCTCAACATTTTAAATTATTATTTTCTCATAATAATTACCTAGTCTGTGGGATTACTTCAAGATGTGGTCCATTAATCTTCAGGCCTAATTTAAAGAAAATTAATTTTTACACTCATATTGATTCTATATATAATAATAAATGAAAATTTTTTATTAATAATAATGGACTTTCAAATGGGTGTAATTAATACATAATTAATTAATTAATTAAAATTTTTCTTATTTTCATCATAACTTTTTTCACTCAATAATAAATATTTTGAAAAGAAGAAAATTTGGATTAATATATCATGATCAAAACTTTTGATTTTTATTGATGTTATATTAATAGTTTAAATAATAATTTAATGAATGTCATTAACCGCCCACATTAAATGTAATAATTTTAAAATCTATCCTATTTCATTTTTTTATTTTTAGCATTCATTTATTTTGAATGTAAATGGCAAATGGCAACCATTAAATTATAATGATTGAAATGGAAAACTATCCTTTCATTAACATAATGACAGATTTAGTGATTTGATGTAATTGAATTGTTTTTTATTGAAAGCAACTACCCCTTTTGTTGATCGTTGGATGGGTAAGTAAATGTCACGCCCTAATCAATTTGATACAATATTTTTATAACATATTTAAAGCTAATATATAGACTTCCTCAGAAGGAAAGAAGCATTAAAATTTATTTTTAGAATATTTGATATTAATAAGACTTGATCAAGTATTTTTCTTTATATATATAACAGTTGAATTTTATGTTTACTCTAATCTATAATTACTATAGAACTTTTCAACTATCTTTCACTGATGTTTTTATTGCAAAATTAACACAATATTCTTTGAAAGTTGTCAACCATGTAGGGTAAACAAGACCTAGTTGTGTTTTTGTCTCTATTTAAACACCTTAATGTCCTTGAAATTTTGTGAAACACTAAAAAATTAAATTAAAAACAAACTCCTTTTCTTCCATAAGTGCTTCCAACCATTAGTTCCACCTTTAATCCCTTCCACTAAAGCCCCAATCCTATTCTAGGTTTTTTCGGCCATGAAAGATTTGGATTAGACCTAATCGATCTTGTGCAACCCTAATAAAACATCTCTTAAAAAATCCTAAAAAGTTATAAAACAAATATAAAATCATACATTTCTAACAATTTATATTTTTTAAAGCACTAGATTTCATATTTTTACTAAATATAAAATCATAAATTTAATTGGAGTGTTCTAGGTTTTGGCTCCATCCATAGCTAATTGACCACTTTATTGTCCTAACACTTAATTATATTTATCTTCTAACCTCAACAAAGCGTACATTTGCTTCTTAACATTCTTTAGAGATCTCAAAGTATATTTTAAGCCTTCAACAAGAATGCTAATCATAGGCCACATCAATCACATGTTGTCTTATAGACATGTTAGAAAGTGTTGTGCATATATAATTATAAATACCATCAAAAGAGATTTCACATCTTAAATATGACAAGTATTTATATTATTTTTATGGTAAGAACTTTATATTTTTTATTTTAGCATATATCTTTAAATTTTATATTCAAATATCTAATAAAATTTATTGCTTATGATTTATGAGCCTCTTCAACTACACTAATGAACATCACATGATACTTCTTTGTTGCACTTAATTGGGATGCAACCGTGCATAATTCATTACATATATTGAATTTAAGCTAGACACATAAATTTGTTAAACAAAAAAAAATTTATAGATTACCATCCCATAGTCATGGCATGCTCTAGATGGTTAAAATCAATTTAGTAGCAAAAAACATATGGATGTTCTTTAAACCATTTGCTATAGAAGAAGAGTGGCTTGCCAAAATATATTAGTGTCTCTATCCATTTCATCAACATCTATGGCTATATCATATGTTGATTAAAATAACACTCAGTTATGGGAGTAAAATACTTAATAGCTCTATGAATTTTATTTATTAATTTTCCTTTTTTTGAGGTAGGAAATGTTAAGAGAAAAATGCTTATAAAAACAAGGCTAGTTAGAAGGATGCATATAAAAAAATAGAGCATAAAAGTTTATCAATACACATGATCAGGTAAATTACGTGTTGATACATATAGTTTTAGCTTATGAATCTAAAGCATTAAACATATGAGAACAAAAAAAATTAATAATATCAAAATGCGCTCAAACTATTTTTGAAAAAAGAATATAATTTTTAAACTAAATTTTCTATAATATTTAAAAATCAAATTTATACTAAAAAATGAAAGAAAATTAGTTTAATGATCATATAAATGTTTACTTATCAAAACAATTTTTTATAATTATCAGAAAAAATAAATTAATAAATAAATCAATTATTCTATGTAACTGTTACACTAAAATTATCATCTCTTCTCTCTCTCTCTCGCTTTTGTCATTGCATATATAACTAAAGGAAATTTATTTGAAATTATATGAAGTATTAATTATTTAAAAATACTAATTTTTAATAAATAGTTTTATTTATTAAAATTTAAAATAAACTCCCTAAATGTTAACTATCAAGAAGGCTTCCGTGCAATATTTGAGAAAAAAAATACCTCGAAATAGTTGGGTCTATATATACGAGCTTGACGCATGCATGTTGGAAGAGACGAACATCCGTCCATGAGGGTTTATGAATTTGTTTAAGAAATTTAACAAGCGGCTGCTACATTTGTTGCCTTTGGAATAAGAGGCATTGAATCACTATGGTATCAGGTAGTTTGGGCTCACAATGCATGGTTTATTTAGCAGAAGTTTCAACAGCCATGCATTTCAAAATTGAAGAGGCGTTTGATATGAGCCCACAAACTCCTCCCCAAAGTATAGAACATAGAAAATAGACTCTATCTTCTATGAACTTGTGATTTGATGCCACAATCATTCTTCTTTTCATAAAAGATGTATCCACCAATCTCAATGCACACTGCCTTGAGCCTTTGTTGTCAATATTGTTGGCGTCAGTGGTGGACGACGAGGCATCTGTGATGTAGAAAGTGCCAACAACTATGTTTTTCTCCTTGGAGAACAATGCCTTGTCAAGTGGCAGACTATTCTCTCTTGATACTCTGCTCATGTTTGAAAGCAAACCATGATGATTCAAAATGCGCACCTCCACCTTTAACCCCTATGCTCCAAAAATATATATATATAATTCTCAATTGTGATATTCTCATTTAACAGGCCGCCGCCAAACTCTGAACTAAACTTTGTCTCTCCATCTCATTAAGGTGCATGCACTCATTTATCTACCGCACAAAGTATTTATGCATATACAAATTTAAACTTTAGTCCATATTCATAAATTCAAAATTCAAAATGAATCAAGTTACATGAAGCACAATTGATCCATGGGCGTTGATGGAATCATAAAATACATCATAATATAAAATTGTTAGAGTGCGCACTATGTCAAGATTAGCCTAGGCCTATCATTACTTATGATATTCACAACCAAGCAATCCCTCTCCCTCTAGCTTTCAACACACCTGAGATCGGGACACCACTCCATTCTCATTTATTTTTTTTTTTCATGTAAAAATTTTAATTTTTTATAACTTTTATCTACACGTGTTAAATTTTTCTACAAAACTAATATGTTATATGCATAGATTATTGGTGTAAATTTTCTAGTATGTACTGATTTGACCTGATCTGTGACAAATCATTCACAATATATTGTAAATATTTTTGTAATGGCTCACAATCAATCCCTCAATTAAGTATAACATAATCTTAGTGATGAAGGCAACATAGACCTCACTTTAGACGATTATAGGAGTATGATAACAGAACTTTATGTTCAAATATTCCAACTTTTAGAGGAGGCTGGATAATAAAAAAACACCATCACAACATGATGGAGTTCTTTAAACATAATTAATAATATTTTGGATATGGCCCTCTTGATGTAACTAAGGTAGTACCTCCTCATAATACATCTCCCCTTTCTCTAGAGCTTCATCAAGCTCTCTCAAACGCTGCCAATTCAACGCATCTTTCTAGTATTGTTTGGCCAACCCATAACCTCTACAAGTTATGAAAGACTTAAATCAACATCATCTTATTAACAACTCTCGCAATGTCATAAGAGATAAACTACAACATCTTATTCAGTAGAAGTTCTCTTTGACGGAAAGGAATCAACATATACCTTACCAAAACATTTAAGAATTTTGACCTTAATTAGTTTATGTGCTTTAGTAGCATCATATTTTAGTTGGGTGCATAAGTTGCCTACAATTGATGCATATGCTCATATTTTTTACTTTTATGAGCACAGTGACCACTTGAAGACTATTATGCACATTCAATACACTATTTTTACAGTCGTATGTTAGAATTTTCTCACAACTCTTAAATGACAAACTCGCGTATAATTTTACTCTCTTTTGAGCAAAATTACTCGTGCCTTTGTTGATCTAGATAGGTTTTTCGTTGAATAACTTATTACCCATGAAGGATTATCAAATACTCATAAGATATTTCTAGAATTTGTTAAAATGAAAGAGATATCCTTAAGAAATACTTTCAATTATTCTTTTTTGAAGCATGTTTAATTCTATGAGTGGATTAAGATTTATAATTATAAAGTATTTTTTTCTTGATGTTTCCACCCTAGAGCTTTTTACTCTCATTAATATGAGAGATATTTTACTTTTATGTTAATCTTATTCAACAAACAAAAACATTAATGTTGATGAGGCTATTAATACTCATCAAAAGTAGTTTTAATAATCTTCGAATAAATATAAGAATTAACCATAAGAGATTGACCAGTCTTTTTAATGAAAAAGAAAAATGTAGTCAAAAGACCGAACATGCCTTTCTTACCAAAGTTAATCTGAATCATCCACCCGTTAAACACATTTAAGGCTAATATTTTGATGGAGAAAAAAAATTGGAACACCTCAAATGAATAGAATCATTAAACAATTTAAATGACAAAGACCAATCTCAATACTGTCATTTCTATGGTTAAAGATGGCATTCAAAAGAAAAATATTTCCAATTTAACAAAGTGATTGAATATTTAATTTGGTATGGACATTTGTGTCATTATTTATAAGCAAAATATGCAAATTATTAAACTCAAAATAGAAAAGATCAAAAGAGTCATGTAAAAATTATCAGAGTTGATGAATAAGAGTGTCATTAGTCATCACAATTGATTTGCCATTGAATGCTAGTATTTCATTACTCAAGCAGCTTATGGAACTTGAGCTCTTCATCTGTTTAGAATTTATAGCTTAACTTCTATTAGAGATAAATATATATCTTTCACATAATTAAGTATCTATTTAAATTATCAATAAATTAAATATTATTTTTATAAATAATATTTTATCTAATAAAGCATGATGAAAAGCTAGTAGTGGATAAGATCTTTGCTAGAAAAATCTCATGAGAGCAAGTAGCTAGCAAAATCTTTACTCACAACACTTATAAGACAAGCTCATGAGGTAACCTTGAATGGAAGTTAGCAGCGAATATTATCCTCTCTAGAAAATCTTAAAAGATATAAGTCTTGAGTGGTCTTAAAAAATTGATGTTACCATGCTCTAATTGGAGGTAATATTTTAAAGCTTTTAAGTATATTTAAAAGACATAAACGACTTAATTTCCTGTAGGGTTAAATTCTTGCAAGTTTAAACTACTCTTATACAAAGATGAAGAGCTTATTACTTCTAATAACTTGGTTACAAATGTCATTTAGGTTTGCATATGAAGAAATATATATATATATATATATATAGTTGAAAATTACATTCAGTACTAATTGATTGATATGATGCCAACACTTAATAAATCTTTAAACTCTTACAGAAGCTTCCATTAAGTACTCTTTTCTCACTTAAAGTTTAATAAAAAGGATACAAAATGTTATTTCATATTCAATACATCTCACATAATTTTAATGGCTTTAATTCCATTGCTGAGACTTAGTGTCACCGATATTAAATCAATTATCAATATTAAGCTAAAAGTCAAAAACTAAAAATTGAAAAAAAAAAATTTCAACATCATCTCTTGCATAAAGCACATAAAATTTTGATAATAATTATCTCTTTACTGAAGCAAAAATTAAAAATTTTAAATGGGGAAAAAAATCTTTTAAAAATCAAATTTTGTTAGATGGAGATAATCAAACCCTGTTAAAAGAAAGATTTGAACTCCACCACAAAGATTGAAAATCTCGGATTTCATTTACAAATTTTCTTGTAGGGTAATTCAATACTCCTAATAAATGAAACATTGGAGACTGTAAAGAGAGAATATTTCACCTACAAATAAATTCATCTATAATGTAAAATTCATTACTCATGATGGAGAAGCACTAGGGCACATAATAGGATGCACTTAACCTATCCTTGAAAATATTTTATTGGAGTTTGTGAAGAGGGGATTACAAATCTCCTATACAAGATAGTTTTTTTTTTTGTTAAAACCTGAATGCATTCATAATAATAACAGTACAAGGGAAGACCACGAAGGTGGCCACATCAAAAGATTACAGCGAAATGGGAAAACTAAAGCAATGACCAAATTAGATAAGGGTCGATAGAGTCGGACTCAGACCAGCTTCGAGTTGCCAGGGCGGGGCCATCCATGGGACAAAATAAATCAAAGGGCCAACCAGGTTGCCAACCAACCCTGGCCATCCACGATGCTTGCAGCAAGCTGCTTCCTCATCGTCCATATCAGAACCACTCGTACATAACCAATAAACCAACGAAGCCTTCCAGCAAAAGACAAACAAATAAAACAACACTCAAATTCCATAATCAGCGCCCACGTCTGCCCCGGCCACGAGGCCTACCACGAGAAGTATTAGAAACAAGAGGCTGATCGCGCAGCACATTAAAAGAATTCATAGGATCCCCATCACCGATTGATTCCACAGAATCAGAAACAGATTCAGCAGCCGAGTCAGAACTATAATCATGAAGCCAGTTTAGGTGAGCCCGCAAATCAATGCTCGAATTATCCTTAACATTATACAATAAATCATGAGGCTCCATAAAAGTGACATGAACATCAACAAACTCATTATTCACAACTTGGACATTACGAATAGCGGTAGAGAGACCAGAATCAACCACCTTACTCACTTCCTCACCTAAAATCTTCACATTAGTAGGTTGAACAAGGCAATCCAACGTCTCAGAGCAAACCGAAACCCCTTCCAAATTTACCACCCGTTCACCATCCAGATTACCATTAATAATAACATTAGGAGATACCGACTCCAACAAATTTATCACACCAACAGGAGTCGTTATCACCCCATCCAAAACAGGCGACTGAACATTTAATTGTTCGACTCCAGCTACCACAGTACAACATTCCTCCACCCCGATAACAACAACCGGAGCAGTTAACGTGCCTGGAGAACCCACAGCCACATTACCACCCCCAACCGTAATATCCCCCTCAACAACACAACCAACATCAGAAATAATCGAGTGTGGCGCAACAGAATTATTAATAGAAATAGCACCCACATTAGTAAAAGCAGGAACACCATCCAGACATGAAGGATCCAACGGAGCATCAAAATTAGCCAACTCAGTAATACAGATAGGGGTAGGATGGGAGATAATAGGATTAACAGAAATCACATGAGGAGTAGAAATAAGAACCTCTAGAGAAGGATCCACATTAACAGCAGGACGCGATTGAGGAAGAAGCATTGGGCATTCCGATTTTTTATGCCCCACTGCCTTACAGTGCAAACAAAAGTTTGGCATACCTTCAAAAATCACCTTTTGAACATAACCAAACCTCTCCGGACCAAGCCAAACGGAATCAGGATAGGATTTCGAGATGTCAAGTTCAACAAGAATTCGTGCTACAGAAGGCCGAGAACCGACAGCGGTAGCATTGTTGGTTTGAATAGGTCGACCAAAAATCGAACCTAAACCCAAAAGAATGCGTGGGGAGAAAAGATGCGGACGCAATCCAGGAAAAGAAATTCACACAGGAACAACTGGTGATTCCTCCGAGAGATCAAGGTGAGGAGACCATTTAATGACTTTCATAAAACATCCAAAAACAAAGTAAGATCGATGAGCGAAAACACGCCCGTAGTTAAGATCATTAGATAGTTTAATCAAAACATTAGCCTGATCTAACACAGTAACAGAGAAATCACCGGACAGTTTCAGGTTAAAAAAAAACTTGCGTATAGAATCTAAGTCAGGCCGCTTAAGGGGAAATTTCCCAACCAAAGAAAATTCAAAAGGTTTGGCAAGATGCAAAAACTCAGCTTCCGAAAACCATAAAGCCGGCATCCCTCTAATCGTCGAAATCCGAAAATCAGGAAAGCCATTCGAGTCATCAACACCAGCTAAAGCAACTTTAAAGGATTTCGAATGCTTACCCTCCAAGAAACCAGGGTCTAACCGTTTAAAAGCCATGGAAACCACGCCGGAGACGGAGGAAATCGGAGGCGGCTAGGGCATCAAACGGGAAACCCTAGTAGAGGAAAGTACGCACTCATTATCGCTTTCTTCCCTATCTCCTATACAAGATAGTGAAAAGCCTCTTCTATGAGAGTTGGTATTTGAAATGGGGGAGAGGGTGAAGGTCGTAGGGATTAATATTAGATAAATAATTGAGGAAAATTAATTTAAAAAGAAAATTAAAAAAAAAGTAAACAAATTTTATTCTAAAAGAAATAAAAATTTTAGGTGCCTCCAAGTGGGCAAATTATTGCGTCCGGTGTCCGGATTCGTCCGGACACCAATCCGGTGTCGCCACATCACCCAAATACACCGGGACCCAGTGTATTTGGGTGACGCGGCGTCACCGGATTGGATGTCCGGACATCTAGTGACCAGACGCAATAATTCGCCCTCTAAGTGTGGGATGACATTAGTGCGCTAGCTTGCCTAACTAGCTTAATACAGTTCGGATCTAATTTAGGGCTCGTACAAGCCTAATCTAATGTTTTTGGAGTTCTCAATATCAGTTTTTTAATATTATGAACTTTGTTTTGATATCTTTAGAGCTTAGTGGAGAGAATTCATGGTGAAAAATTGTACTAGTTTTTGTTCTAATTAACACAACAATTTTATGAGATAAAATTATAGTTATTGCAGACTGGAACATTCACGACGGTAGAGAAAAAGAGCTTAATGTCTTAGTTTGAACGAAGATCCAATACACATACAGATAAAGAGAGAGGGGTGAGAGAGTCATAAGTGATACCAAGGTTTTTACGTGGAAAACTCTAAAAAGGGGGAAAATCATGGGGCCTGGCCTAGTTGAAATGGTTTAACTAGTGTTTATTATTTATTATAAATGAGGCCCTTCCTTGGGGGAAGGCCTTGGCTTGATGTAGTAAATATACATCATATAAAGCACATTACAAGGTGGTAGTTGAAAGAATTTGGTGACATGAGAGTTATTCTCAAGAGAGTGCGGGCCTATTAATTCGACCAAAAGAACTGTAATTAGGCGACGGTGGTCGATGGTACCGTAGTTAGCGGGCGACTGTGATTATATGGGCCGTACTCTATGGGTGGCAGTGGTTCGAGGGACCATAGTCGGTAAGTGGCGGAGGATATAGGGACCGTATTCAGCAGGTAATGTTGGTCAGAGTGATTGTAATCAACAGGTGGCAGAGATAGCAGGTACCATACTTGACTAGAGACGGTGGCAAGAGGGACCCTAGTTGGCGGTCGACGAGAGATCGGAGGGTCCGTATTCAGCTGGCAATGGTGGTCATAAGGACCATGGTCGGTGGGCAATGGAGGTCGGAGGGACTATAATCGGCAGGTGACGAGAGGTCAAAGGGACAGTAGTCAGCAGGTGACAATGGTCAAAGGGATGTAGTCTACTGACGATGGAGATCGGACAGACTATAGTTGATGGGCAATCATGGTCAGAGGGATCCTAATTGGCAGGTCGCTATGGTTCGACGGACTGTACTTGGCAGCCCGGCGGAGAACCAACAATGGTTAGTCATGGGAGGAGGTCTACTGGAGTCGGGGTGGAAGTTCGGTGGTGGTCGTTGGCGGTGGTCCGACGATGGTTGGGTGGAAGTTAAAGATGGTCGGAGACCAGATGGAAGTTCGGCGGCAATTAGCAGCCATGCGGTGGTCTAACGATGATAGTGGTGCTAGAGCTCTTGAAGCTTCAAAGCTCTCTCTCATTTGTATCTAAAGGTCCACCATTTATGTAGAGAGTGAGGGTATATTTATAGATTTTTGAGATTGGCATGCCCCGTAAATATAGAGAAGATCTGGAGCAGATTTAGAGTGCTCCATCGGAAGACCCATATTGACCCCCTTAATTATAGAGTGTTTTGCTAAGCATTGATGTGCCTAAATGATGTCAAAATTAATCGATCTTGAGCTTGTTGGATGCGTCTTGTAGAGTTGCTCGATTTGACTATAAGCATGTTATATTTGGATATCATTTGGTAATCTAATTTAGGTTTTGAATCTTCCAAATAAGCTCTGAGCCCCCCCCCCCCCCCCCCGATTTGAACCCATTTTTTGGTTGGATTGGACCAATTTTATTGTCGTTGGGTTCGTCTCTTCAAGACATTCAATTTGACTATAACTTAGTTGAAATTGGAGTTTAGATAGTGCCGAAATTAATTTTGGATGTTTCCAACTTGAATATGACTCGAGATCCATGCTCGATGAAAGCAATTTTTGTTGACCTATCAATAATAAAAGAATGGGATCAATATATCTATGGAGTGTTTATTATTCTGACAAAATTTACAAAAAATGCTACTCCAAAAAAGGAGTAATTATTAGGTACGTTCACTGGATGTAGAGGAAGATTCGGTTTTAGGCAAAAAAGGCCTGTACCGAGTTTTTTCAAAAAACTAGGTATTTTTTTAAAAAACTCGGTACAGGCACTTTTTTGCCTAAAACCGAACCTTCCTCTACGTCCAGTGAACGTACCAAATAAAAGTTCCCAAAAAAGACTTCAGATAAAGTCTTAGTTTCTACATAGTTAAAAGGTTCACGCGCTAAAAAAAGTTAAAAACTCTATTGTATTTTCCAATGATAGCTGTTGATGATCACCATCAACAATCATTGCTATTATAATGTGAATTTAGGCACTCAACTATTCTTGCCTGACTAATGTGTGCTTAGGGCTGCAAGCGAACCAAACATTCGGCGAGCTACTCGTTGTTCGGTTCGATTAAAGCTCGTTCGCGATCGTTTAATTAACTAAACAAACGAACTTGAACAATATTTTAAATACTCGATTCTTAAATAAACAAACTTGAACACTAATGCGTTCGGCTCATTTATGTTCGCGAACAACATCATTTGAAGTTCGTGAACAAGCTCGACATTAAGCTCGATAAGAAGCTCAATAAAAGCTCAATTCATGTTCGATTTTGAACTCGTGAATAAGCTCGATAAAAATAATTAATATTTGACTATAGAATTAATAAATATAAATAATCATTACCTTTGTTACATAGACAATTGCTTTTATTATTAATGTATTTATTCATAGATATGCTCATGAACGTGTTTGTTTGATAGTTAAAAAAATTCGTTAAATATGTTCGCGAACAAGCTCGATAAACACTAAACGAATGAACATGAACTGAACATGAACCAAATATGAACACTCCTTAATTTAAATGAACCAAACATGAACACAAACGCTAGAGCTCAAACAAACATAAACCAAACTTGAAGCTGATATTAAATGAACACAAACATGAACACTCACATACTCGGCTCGGCTCGGTTCGTTTGCAGCCCTGTGTGTGCTTGCGGAGACCTGAATTCTATAAATATGTATAATGAGAATCAAACAACTCTTTGCAAATATATAATTCTATTTTTTTTTTTCAATTTTAGTGCAGGGTAGATTATTGCACTTTTAATTGTATAATAGATTATTGTAATTGGGCTAAGTCTTCTATTTTCTTTTTTTGTTATTTTTTATTTTTCATATAAAAAAATTTCTTTTGTTTTACAACTACTGTATTTAATAGCTGAATTCCTATATATACATCAAAGATATTAAACGCATTCTTTCACCAAAATTTTTTTAGCATTGATACGTCATCATGAAATTATCTTAATTGGGCACGAATCTCGAGGCAAAATCAGTTCGGAAACTTCAAAAATTAAATTCGAGAGCATATGAACTCCGATTTCAACGAGCTTACAGTCAAACTGAGCGTCTCAAAAATACAAATCCAACGACACCAAATTCGACCCAATCCGAGCCCAAATGAGTCCGAATCAAGGACTTGAAGCGCTGTTGGAAGCTTCAAACTGCAATTTGAGTTACCAAACGGTCTTCGATTTTGACGAGCTTATACTCAAATCGAACGGCTCGACGAGACGAATCCAACGAGCCCAAGATCGCCGAATTCCTACCTCATTAAGGCCTTCAAATGCCTAACGAACGGTGCATGATCAAAGAATTCGATATCGGCCGTCCATTCAAAACACTCCCAATTCGCCCATGATCTCACGCCTATTTACGGGCTATGCCACTCCAGAAAAACTATAAATAGAGCCCTCATTCTACACCAAGGGGACTCAAGTGAAGAGAAAGAAGAAAAAGAGAAGAAGAAGGAAAAGGGGAAAAGGCGATTCCTCTCCTCCTCGACCACCGACGGAGATCTTCCCGCCGCCTGAATACACCGGAACTCTGCCGGATTTTCAGAAAACGACGGGATTTTGCAAACTTTGTAAATTTGCTTCAAGTTGTAATCTGATCGTTCCAATTTGCGGGACGAATCTGTTTCTTGTAATTTACAAAAGCGCTAGTGGAATTTTACAACTGGGCAAGGCCCCGTGGTTTTTCCCTTTTTGGGTTTTCCACGTAAAAACCCTGGTGTTCATTTCTCTTTTCTATTTGTGTGCGGAATACTCGTACAACGCTAAGACGAATATTTTCTAACCCTACTGCCGCGTATATTCTAGCACGCAACAAGCATTTAACTATTAGAGATCAATATAAACTTAATAAAGAAGTTTGGATAGCATTTAAAAATTTGAATTTTGTTCAAATACGGAAAAAGATAAATGAAGAAATTTGAAAAATATAATAATTATCTTAGTTTTGCAAATTTACAGAAATGCCACAACAAGTAGCCTTGGAGAAGAAGTAATGCTGGAAATAATTAAAACTTACTGTGTTGTTTCTTTGTTGTCACGAAAGAAATAAAATAAAAGAAAATTTGACTTCGCATATTCTTACTAGATCTGAAGAGGGAGAAGGAGAAATATGCAGGAGGAGAAAGCCTCCCACTCTTGCTAGAAGCTTTTGAAACTACTTTTTTATTATTTTCAGTTTTTTTTTGACAATAAAGCTCTAATGAGTATAATATCACTCAATCATAATACCATTTAGACAGTTAAATACTAAAAAATAAGTTATAATTAAGGAAATCAACAATATAAGTGATTGAGATTTTTGTCTAACATTACCTAAATGCTGCTTCTAATATCTATAAATATAATTGAAATTTGGAGATAACTTAAAAATCTTTAGAGCTTAATCAAATGATTAACTCTGATGATCATTAATAGTAACAACCTCTCCATCATCATTGCCTAATTAACATCACCTGATTGTTTTAATTTGACACACGATATTGCCCATGAGATTAATGCATATTGTCAATATCAAATCGGAATACACATTAATTGCCCCAATAAAGCCAAAGCAAGTCATCAATTCCAATATCAATGCATGCCTAATCTCATTAGAGGATGATTGAGCAATAGCAATACCTCGCAATCTTGTTGGAGGATGGATGAAAGGTCAATCTGCCTTGATCTCATTACTTAACCATGCTTGATGGATGAAAATTAAAACCAAATAAAATAATATACTTTAAGATAAAAATAATATTTTATTTCATACAAAATATAGATAAAATAAAATAGAAGTAAACCCAAACACAATTGATCAATTCAATAAAAAAAACATTACAAAAATTTAAATAAGCATTTTACAAACATAAATTTTAAATCTTATTTTTTTATAAAATAAATATTTCTATCTTTTTTTTTTAATTATTAAATTCGTATATTTGTATATGCCAATATCAAAACATTCAAAATTTGATAAAAGGAAAAAATTACGTTTTAAATTTTTTTTATAAAATCTAATATTTAGACGAAAAATTAAAAAATATATTTAAAAAGGTATTAATTTTGTAAATAACAAAAAATGGAGTGTTATGCATGCAATTGCCCAATTTAAAACAAGGTTGAACAAGAAGATCTTCATTTCAATTCGCACTGAAGACGACTCCCTCGTCTTCGCGGGAAGCATCCGTGTTCTTCCCATTCGGGTCCTCGTAGCGACCCTTAATAACCATCTACTTCCAGCTTCCTTACCCATAATTTCTACTTCCACTTACCAAAAATCCATCCTTTTCCATTCATCTCCACAGCTGGCTCACCTGGTGTTTCGTCTCAATAACATCCCCAAAACTCTAGGTGGTCCCGCCGATGGCCCCTGCTCTAACCGCCAGCCGACGGCGATGGATCTTCGTCCTCGCCGCCGCTGGGATCTCCGGCTACGGTGCCTACAGATTCTATCGCCTCCCTTCTGTCTCAGCAAAACGCCGGAAGCTCGTCAAGCTCTTCACGGCCCTCTTCTCCGTTGCGGAGGCTATCTCCTCTTCCGCCGACGCCGTCAGTCTCCTATCTTCCGATCTCAAACACTTCCTCCGGTCTGATTCCGACGAGATCCCCCTAAGCCTCAAGCAACTCGCTAAAATCGCGCGATCCGATGAGTTTTCAACATCAATTTCTAGACTTTCCGATGCCCTAGCAGTCGGAGTCATTCGAGGGCTTCACACTAAATCGGATTCTCCTGTAACAGAAGCTCAGACCAGCTCAAGCTTCTCTGATAGGCTTCTCGACAAGCTTTTCTCTGATAAAGGATCCGGGTTTGCCTCGGTGGTGGTCGGAAGTTTCGCAAGGAGCATGGTGATGGCCTTATATTGCAGAGGAGATGCAATTGATTCTTGCGATGTGCCAGCTTGGGTCAATTTGATGTGCACGGACAAGTGTAGGGAGCTGATTGCTAGCAGCATTCAGCTTTTTGTGAGAACTGCTGTGTCTGTTTACCTGGACAAGACTATGGACGTCAACACTTATGAAGTCTTGTTCTCCGGCCTCACAAACCCCAAACACGAGGCTAAGGTCAAGGACATCTTGGTTTCTGTTTGCAATGGTGCTGTGGAAACAGTTGTAAAGACTTCTCATGGGGTGCTGAGCCGTTCAAATTCAAGTTCATCGATGAGTATTAGGAAAGATCTTAACCAATTTGGTTTGCTTCAAAGTTTGAAGAGTTCTGGTGATATCAAGAGCAAGTATAGTAGTGGATGGGTTGAGCAGGTTTCATCAGTTTTAGCAGTTCCGAGCAATAGACAGTTTGTTCTTGATGTGACTGGTAGAGTGACATTTGAGTCTGTGAGATCTTTTGTGAAATTTGTCATGTGGAATCTACAAGATGGAATGAAGAAGAGTATGAATGTTGTTAGTGAGAAAGTTGTCGAAAGGGGCATGGATGTGATGAGGTACTTGTGCTCCAAGGCTATGCTTGCTTTCAGTTTATGTATTGCACTCTGCATGGACATTGCAGTTGGAAAGAGAATTTTGTTGGCTGCGTAATTTGTAAGTGATCATGTCACTATGCAGCTGAGCATTTATTTTTGACACGATGCTTCTTAAAAGTGTTCATTCAATGAAAGTTTTATGAGCAAAGGTTTGGATGATTTCCATTGTAGCTTTTTTTTTCCCTCATTTATATAATTTATGTGCTTAGAAGTTGTTGCAAATGTGAGTGCAAATATAGAAACATTTTTTTAATTAAAATAATGATGCAATTAATTGAATTGCTGAATCTAAAACTATATATTATGATAAATGGAGTTTATAGATCTTATTGATGAGTTATTTGCTAGCTCTATATATGCTCTATGAATATTTCTTGTTGTGAAATTGTGTTTGTTTGGTTGGAACTTGATTGTGTCGATCAATCGGTTTGCACCATCACCATGAATCTCAGCTCAGTTTGTTGTTTTTGCTACAGGGTGCTTGCACCCAAAATTGTTTTGGGGACAACACCATAGTGCTATTTACCCGAGCGCACTAACTGTAATAGCCTAAATTCTTAACTATCGAGATATTATCCGTTTTGACCTAAGAGCCTCACGGTTTTGTTTTGTTGGTGTAACTTTCCAGTAAGTCACCTATATCAAAATTGTTATGGGACGAGCAAGCTTAATTGCACAGTTTCTTAAATAAAATTTCAACTATTACACAAAAAGGCTCCTCGATGTTTAAGAGTTTAGCTTTTTTTACTTAAGGGGTTTTACAATCTCGCTCACTTAAGTAACTGACGTCCTCGTTAGCATCTTTATCCCAAAATCATCCACTAGATAGTTAGGATTTTAGAGGTGCCCCCTACAAGTTCAAGTGGTGGCTCCCATCATGTAGCACTTTGTCCCATACAAGGTTTAAGGGGTGACTCTTATGACGTAGCACTTTGTCTTGTATGACACTTAGTTCCATCTTTCGGCTGGTGTATTATTCTGATACCATTTTTAATAGCACAAATTCTTAATTATTGAGATATTGTCCGCTTTGGTCTAAGAGGTATAACTTCCCAGTAGGTCACTCATCCTCTAGGATGAGCACGCTTAACTGCGGAGTTTCTTAAATGAAATTTCAACTATTACACTAAAAGACGACTCAATGTTTAAGAGTTTAGCTTCTTTCACTTAAGGGGTTTCACAATAGTTAATTGCCCCAAAATCAAATTTGGAAGAATTGTCTATTTATCATTTCAAAAATATATCATAGCTTCTATAAATCATTGATATAAACAAAAATCAATGAAAGCAACAAAAATCATATACATCAAGATATTTTACTATTTATTCACCCAAAATATCATTTACACTTGTCAGGAGATTACTCTACAAAAGAATAAAAAAAATTACATAATGCAATTTAAAGAAAACCAGAGGATTTCTAATAATCTCACTCAAATTGATCATGACCTATTTCCTAACCTGAAATAATTAAAATTTCATATAATGAGCTAAAAAACCCAATAATAATCTACAACTCACTAAAGCTTTCAATACAAGAACTAAAAAATCAATATGATATGCTCAATTTAGTATAATCATTAGCAGTTAATGTAGTTATTGATAAAATATTATTAATAAAACATAAAATAATTAATAATTAAAGTAGTAAATCGTTACAATGAATCTAAAAATTAATAATTGGTATAAAATTTAATAAATCGATTAAACAATGGTGTAAAGGTCATTCATAAATCACTAAAAGAATCTATTTTATCATTTCATATGCATCATTTATTTATGTATTATCAATGTATCCAATATTGTCAATGATATTAATGTGTATTTCAATCATCAATATTAACAATATATGCATGTATCAATGTATGATTTAGCAAGACAGGACATCCAACTTTAATGTGGTGTTTTCAACATCTTTTATCCCAATTGATTCCTATTAGTTATCAGTCATATCAATTATCACTTATCAAATTAATCAATTATCATTACATGTGACATTATTAAATCATTAAAGAGTCATTACTCTCTGTCTGTCAGCGTAATCAGTCATCTGTTACAGGCTAAATTGGAATAACACCATAAACCATCTTTAAAAGAAAGCCCGTCAGCCCACCCTCCTGCGCAGGGTATTATGTTTTAACAGTCAACCTATTTTATAGTATTAAAAGCCGGCTTATCTTGCTTATGCAAATGCTATAATCAAAATGCACTAGGAAATAATCAATTCTATTCATTACTAAAAAAATTATATAATAATTAAAATGATTGAAAATTAAAATGAGATTTGAGTTATAACAAATAGAAGAAATTTCTGAATAAAAATGAAACATGAAAAAGCCTCAAACAACATTCTCTCTCTTCCCTCTCTCTTCTTCGACAAGGCACAGTGCTGAAATTCAAAATTTTCATTTAAAAAAAATCATTTAAAAAAATATCGAATTATTACACTATCACTATATAGTTTGCTTGGAGAAAAGACAGAGCGCATAGCGCCACAATGCTTAAGATCTGACTCTGTGGCGTTGCCAGGCAGATTGGAGACAGGGTGTTTAGCTCCACGGCGCTCCAAATTGGCACCGTAGCTTTGCGAGGTCGACTAGAACATTTTTTTTTACATGTTTTTCTTAAGGCGGCGACCCTTGGTGGTATATATAGTATCTCTTTGTTTGTTATTGTGTAAGAACGGTATAAAAAAGGAGAAGCATGGAGAGAGCGAGAGATAGGAGGGATTTGTACAATTTTCTCTCAATTTTCATAGTGAATTTTTTGGTGTGGTGTGGCTCTGTAGTTTTTTCCTGCTTTCGAATTTTTTCACGTTAAATCCTGGTGTTCTTTACTTTCTGCTATATTTCTATTTTCTTGTTTGTTTCGTTGCGTGATTTACTTCCAACCCCAACAATTGGGATGTAATTGCCGCAATAACCTTTATGTTAAGGTTAGGATAAAATCTCCAAAATCTTTTATATGATTGGGAAGAGATTTGGCCAATATCGTATTCAGATATCTAGTAAAAATTTGCTACCAAACTAATGATCAGGTTCATAAGCCATCTATCGCCCAGCCTATTTCTTCTGCAAGTCTATAAAAGGAGATGGAATTAGCACATGAAAGGTATATCTTACAGGATCAAGAGATTAGTGCTTGCGGCTCCTTCACTGGCTAATGGTTGTTGAGCTGTTTGATGTCCTACGATTACGCTGGGTGAAGGAGATCATTGATTAGCTAACGGAGACTGGTAAAGGAGATCATTGATGAGCTAGCAGAGACTGGTGGGTGGCGAGGTAGTGATTGAAGGATGGCGAGGCAGCAAGCTTTGTTAAAGGCTTGGTTGGAGAGCTAAGAGTTAGCAACAATAAATCCGGTGGTCTTTCTCATGTAGAGTTCTTCAGAGGTGACTACAACTGCGCACTTCATTAAGATTAGATATGGAGGATGGTTAGGTGATATGGTTCTTAAGAAGACAGAAGTCTTCAAAAAGCACTATGATATGGACCCTAAAGGAAAGTCGAAAAGGATGCTTACAAACTATAAAATTAGTGATGAATTGTCAATCCTAAGAATTGGGACTTCCACTGATTTGAAATTATTTTACTCTTGAAGTGCTAACCTGTGCTTGATTACATACAATTTTGTTGACATGCATGAGTTGAGAAGGGTCTTACATGGCTTTTGTGATCAAACAACTAAGTCCTAACCAACGAAGGGAGGGGACATTTTTGTTCGGATTGATTTCTTTTGTTATCAATATTCATGTAATATGTTACTTCATCATTTCTTATTAATAAAATTTTAAGATCTCTTACAATTAAAGCCATCTTTTCATTTACATTCTATAACTTTACAAATCATTTTCTTCGAATATCCTACAAAAGTTGAACATCTTTGAGACCTGCCAAAAGCGAGAAGTATTACTACTCCATTGGCAACAGCCAATGCACAACTACAAACACTTTTGACAACCGAAGCATAATTATTTTATTTTGCCAATAACCAAGAAAGTCTTAAGTTGCCCATAAACAAGTTATAATTAACATATTTCCATCAATGATCAAGATAGAGAGGAATTATTGCTGACAACCAAAGAATATTTACTCTATTAAATGCTAAGGCAAAGTTAAATATATGATTGACTATGGAATAGAATATTTAAAAGTATAAAGAGCAAAAAAATATCAAAAAATCATTTAGAATGATCGAGAAGTAATAGAAGAAAACATTGTTATACATCCAAAATTAAAATTTACAAATGAATGAATACAAACAAATTACATTACAACCTGCAAAGCATGTAGGTGGTTATGCATGGCATATTCTTTGGTCACATGGAGAGGAGTGGTAAGCCAAACTTATGCAAAGGGAGTTGGGGTGATATTTATAGTAGAAATATGAAAATATGAGTTTTTATTTATAAATTAATAAAATAAAGAGGAAATAAATATAATTTAAATGAATCCACCAAGATTACCAAAGGAAGCAACCCAAGCCTACCTGAAGGAAAAAATCTACCAATCTACTTCCAATATCTCATAAATAGACTCACATTTTCCTATCATCATATCATTTGGATGTAAATATGAGTTTAAATAAGCATTATAAAACTTGCTACATTAATGGGAAAAATTAAAGTGGATCGATCACCTCTTGAGAGCTCTTCATGATAGAGATTGAGTGTGACTCCCATATTCAAAATTTGAAGCTCCAAGCTCTTGAATTGTAACTCTTTCTTTAATATTTGTAACTCATTCTTGTGATAAAGATTGAGCGTGACTCCCATTTTCAAATTTTGTAGATCATACTTCTGATTTTTGTTGTGCTGGAATATTTGTGGTGGTAGAGAAATAAAGAATTTAATGTCCTAGTTTTTTTACTAAAATTCAACACACATACTAATAAGAGAGGAGTGCAAGAATTGTAAGAGAATAAATTTTTATGTTAAAAATCCTGGAAAGGGAAAAATCACGGGATCTGACGTATTTAAAGTGATTCCACTAATATTTGTATGTCAAAAAAAGATTAAAAGTAAAACCCTTCCTAAGCGGAAGGCATTAATACACCGCAAAGAACATATTAGTTCGTTGAAGTTAAAAGAGCCATCTGATAAGAATTCATCACAAATCCAAGTGTTGAAGTTGGAAGTGAGAGTTAATATCGACGATGTGCATCAATTTGCATTGGCATAATTGGCGATGTAGGTGATGAAATCGGTAGACGTTAGAGTAGCTAGGTGACATTGGTCAGGAGATTGTATGTCGGTGGTTATTAGCCTGACAACGGAGGTCAGATGATTGTAGTTGGCGAGCGACGAAGGTTGGAAGGATCGTAGTCTGACGATGGTGGTTGTAGGAACATACTTGGGTGATGATGGTCCCAGGACTATCGTTGGGCGTGCTTTGAGGACCGTAGTTGGGTGATGGTATTTGGAGGGCCATATTCAACGAGTGTTATAGGTCCCACGATAGTAGTTGGGCGACAATGATCTTAAGAACTATAGTCAGATGATAGTGGCTTGATGATCGTAGTCAAGTGATAGTGGTCGGAGGACCATAGTTGGTGGGAAATGTGAGTTAGAGGATCTTAGTCGGTGAAGCTCAGAAGGGCCGTAGTCAGGCAACGGTGTTGGAGTACCATAGTCGAATGATGGTAGTTCGAGGATCGTAGTCGGTGGGCTACAGAGGTCATAAAGACTGTAGTCGTGGTGGTGGTTGGAGGACCGTATTTAGCCAACAGTGGTCTGAAGACCGTAGTCAAGTGACTGTAGTTAAAATATTATAGTTAGTTTTTGATGGAGGTTGGAAGGATTGTAGATCAATGACAGTGATTTGAGTAATGTTGTCTGTTGATGATGGTCTAAGAGTTGTAGTAATTGGCCGGCGAAGGCTGGACGATGACTATCAGGCCTTTGAGCCTCAAAACTCTCTTTATTCTCAAGCCCAAATCAAAGCTCTAAGCTTAAGCTCCTCCTCTTTCTCAAGTTAGAGAGTGGGGTTTTTTTAATAAATTTTGGAGAGTGGCATGCCATAAATATGGAGAAGATCTGCAACACTCCATCAAACGGGCCATAATGATTCCCTCGATCATAAAACAATTTTTCAACATTTAATTGCCTTAATGATGTCAAAATTGAGAGATCATAGGCTCGTTGGATTCATCTTGTCAAGTCACTCGATTCGACTATAAGCATGCCAAATTTAGAGATCATACACTCATCCAGTTAATGTCTTGAATTTTTCATTTACGCTTTTGACTCTTGATTTAGGTTCATCCAGGTTTGGATTGGACCTTTTTTTGTGTTGTTAGATTCATCTCGTTGAGATGTGTAGTTTGTCTATAAGTTTCTTGAAATCAGATTTTGGATTGTCTTGAATTTAATTTTAGAAGTTCTAATTCAAATATACCTCAATATTCATGCCCGATCAAGGTAATTTCTGATGACGTATCCTCTCTTCCTTTAAAATTTATAACTTTCATCCTCATTATAAAGATTGAGGTTTCGTTTGGGAAAATTTTTTATTGCTTTCTAAAGTAGCTTTTTAATACAAAAATTTGTAGTACTAAAATTTTTTTACTAAAAAATATTTTAGATATCAGTAAGAAAGCTGTCCCAAATAAAACCTGAGGGCAACTTAAATTCCATCTTCAAGTTTTGCAACTTTGAAGCCATCAATTTGCAAATAATCCAATCATTATGTGGTTGGCTACCATCATTAAGTATGCATAAAAATTTTACATATCCCTGAAAATTCATACAAAAGTATGCATAAAAAATTAACATAGCCGTGAAAATTCATGCAAAAGTGACGAACAATTCATATAGTATTACCATGGTTTAAAATTGCGCAATATAAGGCTCGCCTTGAGGCCCGCCTTTGCGCAATTCCAGTGAAAAGCGCCTTGAGTTTTTTTTTATGAGGCTTGCGCCTCAACTTGGTTGAGGCCCTCCTTAAGGCGCGCCTCGCCTCACTGGCCTGAAGCTAACGCCTCACCCGATATATATTAAAACTTACATAAATCCTAAAGTAAAGCCGAAAATAAATTACACTTCGTGTACCCCCTAGTCGCAGCAACTTCCTTAACCTCTAAACCGTCGCCGTTTTTTAACATATTATTTGAGTATTATATAAAAAATTACTTTTAACATTTATTTGCACTTAACACAATTTTTTTTATTATAAGGCTCACGCCTCAAAATGCCTTGAGGCTTACACCTCGCCTTACAAAAAAAAAAAAAGCCTCAATACCTAATTGCACATTTTTAAACATGGTGATGACAGTGCTGATGACTTATGAGTTCTTATGTGATATGTCATTGCTATTTATTTTTGGAATTATATGTTAATGAAAAGAATACTGTGATTTGGGAAAGATGGAGTTTGAGTTGGAGTATATTTCATGTTGTCTTATTATTGGGATATTTTGATTTCACTTCATATCTTGTACATTTTTATGTTTTATATATTATTTACTTATTAGTATATACAAAATTTATCATTTTATGTTTACGCAATTTTTTAATTTTGAGGCTTACGCCTCAAAACGCCTTGAGGCTTACGCCTTGCCTCACGATCGAAAAACGCCTCAATACCCGATTACGCAATTTTAAACATTGAGTATTACAACATTTCTTATATTTATCTTATGATAATCATGAGAACATTATAATAATCATTCATTATTCTATCTCAATAACATCTCATGTTTTATTATTTACGCTCCTCATCTCAATCTTTTTCATAAAACCATCGCTCATACGATACTTAAAAACAACCTTATTATATAAATAAAGTTTTTCATATTTTTCATTGATTTGCAGGTCCCTTACAGTACTGAAGCCAATTTGTTTTGGTGTCCTCTTCAATATAGTCGAGAGAATCTTCAAAAGACTTATTTGAATTTTTTAATTCTTTTATAATAATTTCATGGTTTGTTGACTTTAAAGATTATAGTTGGAGCTTTTTTGACTATTTGTTCTTCTTTTCTCTCTACAATCTGTAATTTCAAAGCCCTTATCTTCAGGGAAATTATGGAATTGCCGTACAATTTCTTCGGAGAATCTCAACTTCTCTTCAACAAAATTGGCCTGGGTTTTCAAGTCTTCATTTCTGGTTTGGCATGCATATCCATAAATCTATTTCAATTTGCTTCTAAGTCATTGTGTTTCAATTTTTGACTTTATTTCAATAGAGATTTTTGCATTTTTTATTGATCAGTTTCAGTAACCTCTCGTTCATAGTTTGGGCATCTTTCAATTGTTATTCACTTGTTGAATACTGATATGCGCTCTACTTGGCTTAATCTACAAAGATATTCAACTTAGAAAATGCACTTTTTCTTATGTTCTTCACTGTTTCGAGTCTGTTGTTGGCATGGTGATGGTTGTGCTTAGCTGTCTCATGACATTGCTATACACAAGCTCGAGTGCATGGTTCCCAACTAGTTCTCAAGTTTTATGATCTTGCCAATGATTTTTTTTAGTAAAATACTCCAAATCAGCTTGGAACTGAGTCAATTCAACAATATGTATATCAAGCTGCTTGTGTTATTAATTTTTAAAAATAATTTATTGGGCATATTTCATTGTGGCAATTTGTCCATCCTTCTGCCACTTCAGAATTACTTCAACCTCTGCAAAATCAATTCAAAATTTTCAATATGAGTTTACTCTACTTAGATGATTGTAACAATAATAGCTGAGATGCAAACAATGATACTAATTTACCTTGTTCAAATAAATTGATTAGGTTTATGAAAATAGTAATGGAGGTTTCTTAATGTCAAAATCCTTTGCCATTATTGATAGGTCGTGAACAGTTTCAATATCACCCACCGCAAGATCCTTATGTATACATTACGGCTCAACAACACTATTCACTTGGGGATCATCTCAGATAGGTGCTTCATCCCCTTTATTAACTCTCTTGGTGTGAATTCTTCGGCAGTGACAAAGTTGTGCAAGGGAAAGTCAAATTAGAAGTGACAGTTTTAATTGCGATTAATGTGAAATGTATCGGAGGACCTATTTTTATTTAGTTTTGTGTGGGCTCCGATTTTTTTATTATCATTAGATTTTTGACATTTTAGAACTTAAAAAATGTCTAATGTTTTGGAGGAGAATTTCTAAGACATCTTAGAAATGTATTCTTTTTTTGTAAGGGGATGATCTTCAGTTTATTTTTTTATGAATGGTATTTTTTTCAGATATCTCCCATTGATCCATAGCTATCAATGGCACGAAATAGCGCGCGCCATGGCGCACGGCGCTGCGCACCTACGGCGCTGCGCACCTACGGCGCCATGTTCATGGCGAGGCGCATATGTTTAAAATAGCGCACGCTATTTGTGCCACATGTGAGCCATGGCGCATTACGCACGGCGCAAAATAGAGCGCCAAATTATTTTTAAATTTGGTATACTTATAAATATTTTTTATATTTAAAAATATATCTATATTTTAAGATAAACGACTATTCATTGCCCTAATTTCACGAAAGATTTTCTGTTTGCTGCATCCGTCGAACACATCCTGCAGTCCCTAAGTCGAGGTCGCTGAATCTATCCTGAAGTCGAAGGTTTTCTGTTTTCTGTTTGCTGCATTCGCTGCTTCCGCCGAATCCAGCCGAATCTGCCCCGAAGTTGAAGTTATTGTTTCCGCCGAATCGTCCCGCAGAGCAGTGCTTCTGCCAAATCCGCCTCCTTCGTTTGTTCCAATAAAAAATCTTACCAGCTGACTTTAATTTGCAACCTCTGTCTGTTCCGCACAGCTCTGTTGTTTTGCACGGTTATTTCTTACAAGAATTTACAACTTAACAGATATGCTCGGTACCGTTAGGTACATGCTCGATACCGCTAAGTAAATGCTCGGTAACGCTATGTATATGCTGGATACCGCTCGGCACCGCTAGTTACTTGCTCTGTACCGCTCGGTACAACTAGGTATCAGCTCGGTACCGCTCGGTACAGCTCGGTACAACTAGGTACAGCTCGGTACAACTAGGTACCAACTCGGTACAACTAGTTACACGCTCGGTATTGCTAAGTACATACATGATACCGCTCGGTACCGCTATGTAAATGCTCACCGCTCGGTACATGCTCGATACCGCTAGTTACATGCTTTGTACCACTCGGTACAGCTCGGTACAACTAGGTACACGCTCGGTACATGCTCGGTATTGCTAAGTACATGCATGATACTTTCGGTACTGCTATGTAAATGCTCGGTACCACTCGGTACATGCTCGGTACCGCCAGTTACATGCTCTGTACCGCTCGATATAGCTCGGTACAACTAGGTACACGCTCGGTACCGCTCCCTAATTTCCATACAAACGAACTTCAAAATTCCTCTAACAAATAAATTTCGAACCCCGCCAGGGGGCAGTGCCCCCTTGGACCCCCGGCAGCCCCCATATTATGTTTCTTGGACAATATTATGTTTCTTTTATCTAAATTTGTTTGCTTTTAAGTGATCATAAAATGTCAGATTAAGTTCAATCTTTAAAAAAAGATCCAGCATGGAAATATGCTATACTAACAAATGAATCCGACAACAACATTGTGACATGCATTTTTTATGGTAAAATAATAAAATGAGGAATTACACGCCACAAATAACACCTCGTTGGGGGTTTTAGGAATGCAAGGCCTTGCTCTAATTGTCCCGAGCACATGAAGTCTGAAATTAAGGCATCCATGTTGAAAAAAAAAGATTTAAATGAACAGTTTAATGACATATCAAATGTCAACCTTGCTGAAGAAGAAGGTGATAGGAAACACTTGTATTCACAAGGGTTCCTAGCCAAAATCAGTAAACTGCAGCAGATTTATTGCTGTCCACAGCAGGAAAACTCAGCAAATTTGCTGTTTACAGCAGTTTAACAGCAGAATTCTAGAGGAAATTTGAAAGAAACTCAAGCAAGATTTGTATTCCACTAGATAATGAATAAATTAACAAGATACACTTGATCCTCAATTCGAGAGGAGGATCGATCTCTCCCAAATCTCTGGCAACGCCAAGAGCCCAAAGAAATCTCAAATTTCACCTGAAATTCAAGATACTCAAACCCTAGGAAAATCAACTATTTAATGCATACAAATCAAAATGAAATCCCTAAACAATCCCTACATTCAATTTCCCTCCTAGAATCCATTCAAAAACCGTCCTAAAAGGAGCTCTCAAGCCTCGCGTGCGTGCGGCTGACGGAAGAGGCGGAGAAATTCCGTCCGTTCTTCTCCTGGGCCAATCCCGTGTGGACATGGACCGGTCTAACAGAAGGAGAAGACTTTGATTTGATGACAGATGATATTTTAGTTGCTAAACCATCCAAAATGTTGCGGACAAATAAATCTAACACATCTAGTTAATGATCGACATCTACATCTATCTTCAAAACATCACGACCTAAAGGTCTATTAGATACTTTCCTTACACAAAATCTTGAAGATGTAGTAAAGCATAGAAAATGTCAGTTTAACAAAGAAATGGATGCTGCTAAAAAAGAAATGAGGGGAAGGGTTGTTCAAGTGTTCAGTAGATGGATGTACGATGCTGGGATTCCATTTAATGCTGTGAACTATGATAGTTTCCCTGCTATGGTGGAGGCACTTGGGCAGTTTGGACCTGGAATGAAACCTCCTAGTTATCATGAGGTACGAGTTACTTGTTTGAAGAAAGAGGTTGGACATACACATGAGCTATTGTGACGCCATCAAGAAGATTGTGTACCATATGGTTGTTCTCTAATGGAAGATGTATGGATGTCGAGGAATGGGAAAAGCTTAATCAATTTTCTTGTTAATTGTCTAAGAGGTAGTGCATTCATAGAATCAATTGATGCTAGTTCTTTCTCCAAGAATGCTTTGAAAATATTTGAACTTTTTTGCAAGTACATCGAGGTTATTGGATCACATAATGTGATTGAAGTAGTCACTGATAATGCATCCGAAAATGTTCTTGCAGGTTTGTCACAACTTTTATTCTAAAGTTATGTTATTTCATAAAGAATTTGTATATATCTTAACTTAAATTATAATGACATAATAGAAAAATTATTGATGGAAAAATATCATCACATTTATTGGACTTCTTGTGCTGCTCACTGTTTGGATTTATTAATGGAGGACATTTTCAAAATTCAAAAACTAAGGCAATGCTTTGAGAAAGCAGTGGCAGTACACAGTTTTATATATTCTAGGCCTCGCTTACTTGAGTTAATGAGAAGGTGCACAAATCAAAGAGCACTTGTCAAACTCGCAAAGACTCGCTTTGTAACAGCTTTCTTAACTTTACAACGTTTTCATCAACAACAACTGATCTTGAAGAAAATGTTTACTTGTGAGGAATTTATCTTGGGTCCTTATGCGAAAGAGGCTAAAGCAAAACAATCTCAACATACAATCTTACAGCAATAATTTTGGAATACTATAGTGGATGCCTTAAAAATAGCTGGTCCTTTATTAAAGGTTCTTAGAATGGTTAATGGAGAGAAGAAGCCCCAAATGGCTTACATATATGAAGCAATTGATAGAGCAAAAGAGGCAATTGCTGTAAGCTTCAATAACAGTGATAAGTATGATCAAATTTTTAAAATGATTGATAGAAGATGAGAAGTGCAATTACATCAGCCTCTACATGCAGCGAGATATATTTTAAATCATGAATATTTCTTCAATAACCCTGATATTGCCAAGGATAAGGAAATAGCTGATGGTCTTTACCAATGTATTAGAAGATTATCTCAAGATGTAGCTGAAGAAGATAAAATCAGTAATGAATTAAGTTTATACATAAGGGGTGAATGACTTTTTGGTATTCCTCCAGCTGTAAGACAAAGAACTACCCAATCTCCAGGTATCATTATTTACAAAAAAATTAAGACTGATTTGTTATATAATATTGAAGAAAAAAAATTCATTTCTTCCAGCTAATTGGTGGTTGGCATATGGACAAGGAGCTCTCAATTTACAAAAACTTTGCTATCAAAGTCCTAAGTTTAACATGTAGTTCATTTAGATGCGAACGCAATTGGAGTATTTTTTAACATGTAAGTATTTTATAATGTATGTGTTGATTTTTTATATATGTTCATAATATAGTAATGTAATAATATTTTAATTGCTACTTCATAGAAAACAAAGAAGCAAATTGGATTATGGTCGCTTAAAGGATTTAGTTTATGTGAAATATAATAGAGCACTGATTCGGAGATTCAATCACCGTAATGTCATTTATCCTATTTCTTTGACTAAGATAGATGATGCAAATGAATGGCTAACAGGAAAATTAGATGAGTCTGATGAAGAAAATGACTTTATTATTAGAGAGGAAGATTTAACTTGGACAAGTGTTGCTAAAGCTACTGGTGTTTATGATAAAAGTTATATTATTCGGGAAAGATCTAAAGGGAAAGAGAAAGAATCTTCAATTAGGCATGATGTTGCTATTGAGAATGATGATGAGGAGAATGATGAAGAGGATTATGAAGTAGGAGACAATGTTGAAGAAGATAATGAAGCTTTTTTAACATTTGCTGATGATGATGATTCACAAGAAGAGTAGATTAAATTCTTATTTAATTTTTTTAAAAAAGATTGTAATATTTGAATTATGAGATATTTGGATGTTACTTAGTCGAACTTATATATGCTATGGTTGTCTTTTATTATTATGATAGCTTGTCTTTCATTTTAATAATATTTCATATTCATGCTTATTATTTTATAGTTTTTATATAGCTTGCGCCATATTCAAAATAGCGCGTGCCGCGCCGTGCGCTATGCGCCATGGCTCCAAATGGACCTTTGCGCCATGGTGCGCCATTCGCCGTTAACAGGTATGCATTGATCAGAGGCATAAGTCGCCGTTCTTCCATATTGATGAGTTGATAGGCTCCTTCCTGGTACACATTCTCGATGACAAAAGGACATTCCCAATTTGATTCGAATTTATCACCAATTCTTCGGTGTGGGATAATTGACCTTTTCAGCACCAAGATCAATTCTCCTTCTTCAAATGCTCGATGGCGTACCATATAGTTAAAAGATTTTACCATTCTTGCTCGATAAATTTTTAATTTCTGTTGAGCTTGGAGCTTGACTTCATTTAGTGCATTAAGCTTTTCCATTCGTAAACAAGCATTATGTTCTTCTGTTTGGTCATATTGAATAACTACTTGAAGTGACGACAATTCAATTTCAAGTGGTAACACAACTTCAGCTCCAAACATGCATAAGGAGTTGCTTTTGTTGGTGTCTTGTATGTACTATGATATGCCCATAATGCTTTGGTATATCATTCTTTTTTTTTTAGTTAGGATTTTCTTGAGCAGTTTTACCAATGTTTTGTTGAAGGCTTTTGCTAATCCATTTGGTTTTGGATTATAAATCGATGAATATCACCAATCGATTTTATGTCGCTTAATGAATTTATAAATCTTAGAACTTATAAAGCTAGACCGTTGTTTGAGATTATGTGACGCAGTACACCAAATATATAAACAATATTATGAGTAAAGAAGTTGATAACATGATTAACAGTGACTTCTTTAAATGGAACTGTTTCAGCCCATTTAGAAAAATAATCTATTAATGTTAATATAAAACGATGTCCAACTGATGATAACAGATCAATTTACCCTATTACATCTGTCCCCTACATTTAAATGGTCAAGATGCTACAGTGAGATATAACTGATTTGGCGGTTGATGTATGATATCACCAAGAATTTGACATTCATTACATTTATCCGCATGATTGGTATAGTCCTTTACCATTAATGGCTAGTAATAGCCTAATCTTTTAATTTTAATGACTATTTTAGGATCCGATTGATGTGCTTCACATAGTCTTTTATGAACTTCAGAAATAATTTTATCAGCTTCATCTTTCCTTAAATATCGTAGTTATATTTGATCAAATGATCTTCGATATAGCGTGTTGTTGACAAATGCATATCGTAATGCTCTCTTCTTGATCTACTTAGCTGATGGTTTATCTGCAGGGAGTTTGCTTTCTCTTGAGTAGTCGATGAAAGGTTGCCTCCAGTCATCTTGCTCTTAAATTTCTAGAGATATTGCCTCCAGTCATCTTGCTCTTCAAACTCAAGTTTGCTTATACCATATAAATCTAACTCTGAAGTTAAATCTATGCTAGCCAAGAAAACTGGAAAAACTACAACCAATTGTGATTGTCTACCTCTGATTTTTCTCCTTCAAAAGCTTGCTCAGACATCTCTTCCGCTAAGTCTACCATGACCATAGGTTCATATTTGCCAAGAGCATCCTCAAATTTTTAGCGTTGCCAGTTCATTTCCTTTTAAAATCGATCTGCTAATGATTACAATTAATGGCCTTGCCCTTTGTCCTTGTTGTACCTATTATGCGTTACCATTTAAAAAAATGATCCCCATCAAATGTGAACTGTTTCTTGCATCTTCCCATTTTCCTTCTCGGTGGCTGTTCAATTATTCATTCTGAGGTCTCTTTTTCATGACCCTTTTTTTCCATTTTCAGTTGAGAGTTACAACTGCCCATTTACCCCCAGCGATATTTGTCCATGGTAAAAAGCTTTATCACCGTCATATTTGACTCTTCTGTTATTCTACTGCATTTTGTCTGCTATTCTCAAAAACAATTTTGATCATAAAATTCACATGCATTTAACAACTCAGAAGTAAGAAAGTATTTTTTTATTGGTCTTAAATTGTTCTCTCATTCATGCTGCAATGACAAGATGAATAATTTATGGCTGAAGTCTGAAGTTGGAACCTACTGATTTTAAGAAGGAATTTGGTCAAAGCTCGAGTGGCTGATGGTTTTTGGGTATGGTTTGGGTTTTTTCTTTTTCCCTCATGAGGAGAGCAGAGGAAATGGTGGTTCTTAATTCAACTCCTTTTGATATAAAATTGCAGCAAACATGCGCACTTTTTTGTGTCCCAATCCAGTTAAAAAAGTCTCACCAGAATATATGAATGAAATATGTATTTCACTTTAGATTAATTAATGTTAAAGATATTTTTTTATTAAAGATTATGGTGATATTATGATATACAAGTAAATATAAAGATTTAAGTGTTATATATATAAATACATAAAAATTCAATGATATGCAAATAAATCCCTCATTTTTCTTAGCATCCTTGCTAGCATTAGAAAAGCTTATGTTGTTCCTTTCATTCTAGGTGTCCCAATTAGTCTGGAGGCTGGAGCAGGAGGATATCCCCAACTTCTTTCTCTTGCTTTGAATTTTTTAGCATTCTTGAGATGAAGTATATTCTCTCCGTTAATGTGTTGTTCCCACAATAAATTTGCATTTTAAAGGGGATCCTTCTTTTAGCACTTGTAACAAATTGAGTTCCATATGTGCAAGTGGCTGTTTACTTCATAGAACAGGAGTTTCAGGTCAAGGTTATATTGATTATGTTTTTAATATAGCAGAGATTCTGGTCAAAGTTTGCATGTGCTGGCAAGTCCATAGTGAAGTTTCTCCGTGAACTAAGTTGTAATGCAAGCGGAAGGGTACTTTCCTCTGAAAATCTAAGGGATTCATCCTAAAGTTCAATGGAAATTGGTGAATGTCTTACTGTTTTGCTTGATGTTGGTGGTTCTGAGCCGTAGTGGGGCCTATTTACCTCTTAATGTGACTGGTAGATTGGACCTGGTGTTTGAATCAGATATTATTTCTTTAATTCCAGCTAAGCTCTAAGCTGTAAGCTGATCGATCTGAATAAGCTGCTTACAGGAGCAGGTACCTGCGCTTAAGCTAGTGTTGCCAGTGGGTCTACATTGGAAATCAGCTTGCTTTGGAAGCTTGTTCATAAGAAGATGATCTTGAAGGTGAAGTTCATGAAACCTTTGAATGGGCTTCATATTTTTTTTAGATTATTATTTTTTTTATTCTTGTACTCGACACTGCTTGTATTGTTAGGATGGAGAGGATAGAAGTTGTTAGTGACCATGTGAGAGCAAGTGGCAGATGCGCTTGCTCAAATTAACTTACATTTTTAGCATATTTCCTGAGACTACTTGTATATGAACATTAAAAGCTTGCTAGTAATGATGCCTAAGATTCTCCTGTAATTGGATGATTAGTTCATCTTCTGCCACCTCATATTGAGAGCTTGGTAAGGAGGCAGGTAGAGAAAGAAAGTAAACTTGTTTTACACAGATAGATTGTCATTATATTATCTCTGATTTTGATTTGATGATTTTACACGAGATAGATTCTCATATTCTATTTAAATATAGAAATATCCCAGTGGAGGCTAAAGAATGAGTGAAATTTTTTGCTCGAATGTTATCTTCTTTGACCCGGCACAAGCTACTGCGTGCAGGAAAGGAGACCGTTAAAATATGCAATGTATTTTTTTTTTTTAGTTAAAACTCTAATTTGACCAATCATAATCGATTTGAAATTGAGCTAAAATGATTCATGTTGTTTAAAATTCTCATAATTTTTGGTTTTTCTATGACCTTTAAATAATATTTAATATGATTCTCATGTAAATTTCATATGATTTAGTAAGCACTTGGTCCATTTCTCACACATAGGAAGATGTTTTTTTTTGACGTGAGAGAATAACAACAACAAGTTTTTATCTCACTGTGTGATGTTGTGGTGTTGGTTACATGAATTATTTTTCTTCACTGTATCTTATTACTAGTCAGAGTCGAAGATATAGTGACGAGGATATAAAGAGAGTTAAAATATGCATGTGACAATTGTTGCATATGAGAAGAGATTGTTAAGAGAATTGTAAATTTAATTTTGAAAATAATATTAGAATATGAAAATATCATCTCATTGATGCTCATTTATAAATTTAAATCTATGAGCTGAAAATACATTTATGTGGTTATTAAGTAGAGGCGTGTAGGGAGTAGTAAATCATTATCACATATCACTTCAATTTTTTCTGAAAAAGATGGAAAAAATCATTATCATTCCGCACGAGTTCTGAAAGGGAGATAGTGGCAATGAACAAGTGGGGATTTTGGGTTTCTGTTGTGGAACTCCACCAAACCATTTGGGAATTTCCTTCTCCAATTTGGAAGTTGGGTTTGGGACCCTCCTCTGCCTAATTCTTCAGTTGAAAAAACAAAACAAATTAAGCTTACTTTTAGGGAACTAAATTACCATTAGCACATTTCTCAAAGCATATATCATTATATTTTTCCTTCTACATTCCAATACTTTTTCTAATAATTTCTTTCGTATTAAAACTAGTTATGATTATATTCTTATAACAAATATCACGCATGCTTTCAAACTTGGAGATTAATCAGCAATAAAAACTCTCAAGATGATCTAAAATTTTTCATCAAGAAGCTATCTTTTCATGCACATAGAGAACTTCCACAGTACATTGAATCATATCCAAACCATTTATCTATACAAATACCAAAGTTATATAATTAATATTACCTCAAAAATCAGATCGACTTTCACTAAATTAAAGTTCTAAAAACTATTGAACATGCAATAAAACGCAAGATTTATATATTTATTGCCAGCTAAAAAAAAAAAAAAAAGCCTCTTGCAAAGTAGGAAAAAAAAAAAAAAAAAAACTATCCATGCTTTTCTTGAGTATAGATGTAGTCAGTGTGAGCAATTAGTGTCCTTCTCATCAAGCACTCTTCCTCGCAAGCTTTGTCAAGATTGGCCTATCGATAAATCCAAAAGATCTCAAATAAAAACGCATAAATTATAAAAACACTAAAGGAAGATCATAATCAAACAAAATAGCTTACCTGTTCTTGGCTTTCCAGTGTGGCACGAGACAGTGGACGGGTTGATTGAGCTGTGGACAAAAATAGGAGAGCTGCGAGGAAAAGAAATGTATTTAGCTTGTAAGTGGACATGGCTGATATATATATTTCTTTCTTTGTTTCCTGGAAGAAATGGAGAGCAAGGACCATGAAGAAGGTTGGCCTCTACTTCCTCCATTTAAATAGCCGCCCGCCCCAATATCTACTGCTGCTGCTCATAAATGAATTGTTATTTGTTAAGAAAGTAATATTACTTCTTCATGAATTAAGTTATAATTTAATTTGATTTTTATTTTCTTGTTGTTTTCTTCCTACTTTTCTGACATTTCTGTGGTAGAAAGCTGCTTACTACAATCATAATAGTAAAATTGTTTTCTTCTTCAAGGCAAATATAGAAGTAGTATTATCAGATTTTTAAGAGAACTTTCAGTAGTATTTTCAATTTTTTAATATTTTATTATTTTTTTAATTTTTACCCCTGTTTTTATTTAATCATGGTGATAAAACATCCAAATTCTACATGCGCTTTTTAAATTTTATTTTAACGGAATCAAACTCTAAAGATTCCAATTAGATAAAATGAGCAGTACACCTTACCTAATCAAATTATATAGCGAACAATATTTATAAATTTATTAGCTTTAACAAACTTCATTCTTGCACATTTTTTACTGATATTATTAATTAAATATAAGGAATCAAGCAATTATTGCTTGATATGATTGTTGAGCCTTTTGGTAAGAGCACTCTCACTCGTTAAATATATATATATATTTTTTATTCGTGCATTAGACACCTAAATCTTCTTTTAGGATAATTTTTCATCATTATTATTTTTTTTTTCTGTTCATGAAAAAAAATTATACTAAAAATTTATTTTAAAAAATAGTAAACAAATTGTCTCAAAGGAAGCTTTAATAGAAGCTTTTATTAATTAACAATCCCATTTTATGTTTATCTATAATCATAATTAGGGATACTAATTACGAGGAGTTTTAATTAATGTTGACATTTAATCAACAATAAATTTTATATTATTTCCGAGTGGGAAGTCATTAATTAATTCTTGAACGGGGCTTCATTGACTTCATTCAATTAAATGGCATTTGTATTGATAGTTTGATATTAAGGGAGTCATAAACCTGAAAGGCACATTTATAGTCAGAGGCTCAGCTTTTGAGAAAAGTGCAAACTCTGATTAATAATTAATGGTCTTAATTACTTGAAGAAAGCGAGGCGTGAGAAAATGTAATTATTTGACTTATCAAAAGCTAATTGGAACAGGCTTACCTAACACATGTAAATAAATTCATTTGATCATAAAGCTTTAACAATTTAGATCAGAAATTTCAGAAGCCATCGTCTTCCCACTTTTCATAAATTTATTTACAGTGGAGAATCAACATAATATAATTTGACCAGATAAATTTATTTATATTAAAAATAATTAAATTTTAGTATTGTTACGGGCTAGAATATTCACCACACTAGAGTGAGAAGATAAAGTTTTTCGTCCGTCTTAGCGTTGTACAAATATCCAGAACACAAGCAGAGAAACAAAAAACACGATGGTTTTTACGTAGAAAATCCTTGAAAAGGAAAAAAATTACATGCCACGCCTAGTTCAAATGATTCCACTAGCATTTGAATGAGTTATAAAGCTCGATCCGTCCTATAATTTGAAGACGAAAAAATTATAATAACAAAGAGAGTTGGCGGAAGTCCTATGTTGATCGGTGGCCGGTGGAAGTCTGGTGACAACTAATTGTCGAGCAGTAGTCCAACGTCGGTCGGTGGCTGGGTGGAAATCCGGTGTCGGTCGGTGGACGGGCAAAATTCCAATGACATTCGGTGGCCGGGACAGCTAATGGAAGAGTAGGAGTCCAACGTCGGTCGGTGGCTGGGTGGAAATCCGATGTTGGTCGGTGGTTGGGTAGAAGTCCAACGATAATCGGTGGCCTGGTAGAAGTTCGACGATGTTTGGTGGCCGGGCGGAAGTCTGACAACGATAGGTGGTCTAACGGTGGTCTAGGAGCTTGGTAGCAATAGAGATCTTAGAATTCTCTTTCTTCTTCCTCTTCTTTTATTCATCTTCTTCTCTTCTATGAAGAATGAAAGATCTATTTATAATTTTTTTAGAGTGACATGACTAATAAATAGTAAAAAGATCAAGGATAGGATGAAAGTGTTTCGGATGGATGATCAATATTGATTCCTTTGATATCATATACAATTTATCATGCATTTGAGTGTCAGAATTCAGCGATCTTGGATTCGTTATGTCGAGCCACTCAATTCAACTATAAGCATCTCATATTTGTAAATCATTTGATTGTCTAACTTATGCTTTAAGCTTTCAAATGTGCTTTAGGCCCTTAATTTGGACATATTTTGGCTCAGATTGAATCGAAATTGATGTAGTTGGGTTTGCCTCTTTGAGATGTTCAATTTGACTAAGTTTGATGAAATTAAAGTTTGGATGGCCGTAGAATATAACTTCTAAAAATTTTTATTCAACTTTACCTCGATATTCATGCCCGATCAAGATAATTTTTTTATGATGTATCAAGTATAAATAAATCTAAATCAAGTCCTTGGAATATTTTTTTTATGTAGGTAATTTAGGGTTTGAACATTAACCAAAAATTTGTGTGCTTATATACAAGGGAACACAACAATAAGATGAATATGATGCATCCAATCTCCCTAAATTTTAAGTTCATGAAGGAACAAAAATGTCCAAAAGAAGCATATGATATATTATATGTGATATATTCTAACCTTCTCATTGATTGATCGAAATTATTGATGATCGAAATGCCGCATCAAAAATTCATAAAGTATATATTTCTATGCATTTAAATGACATCAATACTGACGCCTAATGACTTCAATGCCCATCATCACCACCAATCACCATCAATGTTGATAAACACCTTAACTTGAAAGGATGATGGACACAGTCAACACCAACTCTAAACTTTTTATGGTAAAGCTAAGATTATGTTAAACTTTAGTTCTTGGTCTCCTCTTCTCAAGGAAGAACTATCAAATATAGTGCAAAGAATCTCTTAAAGATGACTCCAATACAACAAAGCTTTTTCAGCTTTCAATATGGAATTCATCTTTTATAGTTCATGTCTACTAATTTGTATCAAAGCTATTCTGATTACGAAAAGGGCATCCTTTAAAATCAATAAAATATAACTGTAAAATTATTTTAACAAGTTAGTTGGTTTTAAGCTCTTCTCTATCATCCTCTAAGGCCATTTATGGTGCAATAAATTTTTTTGTTACAATATATGTAACGTAATTTAATTAATTCAAAAGATATGTCATGAAGAATTAGTTTTTATTTAAGAAGATTTAAACAAACATGTTGCTAAAAAGGTAGATGATTTTAAAAATATTCATGGTGGTTATGACTATGGAACAACTAATAAAGATGGTGAGACCATACTAAAATTTTCATTACCTTATGATTTTATTATTGTTTATATCTTTTTAAGAAAAGAAATAAGTATCTCATCACTTATAAGATTTGATATAGTAAAACTCAAATTGATTATTTTCTTATAAGAAAAATAGATCATTTAGATTGCAAAGATTGAAGAGTTATTCAGAGTGAAAGTTTATGTATCCAACATCGCTTATCAATTTTAGACTTTCAGATGAAGAGGTAGAAAATAAAAAATAAATTAAATCGTTGTTCTATGATTAGGTTGAAACATTCAAGATCTTAAAATTTTGTCTACGCATAAGAAAGCTAAATTTTTGTGTGAAAAAGTAGATAGTGATATCAAGAATAATGTAAATAATGCACTTGGAGTATCAAAGAAAAGATTAACTAATAGTAAAAATAGTTGGTGGTAGAATCAAAATATGCAAAAAAGATAAAAAATAAAAAGATTTACTATAAAATTTGGTTTAGCTGTAGAGATTGTGAAATTGGAAAAGATATAAAGAGGTCCATAAAGAATTAAGAAAGAAATATGCGATGTAAATATTTTAGTTTTTAGTGATTTATATAATTGATTAGAAGTGGGAACTCTTAATTTAAAAAAATGACAAAGAACTGCCAATAATTATTTTAGAAGTCATTATAACTCTAAATCAAAAAGTGTCTTCGACAGAACATTTATAGTATAGTGCTTTAATTACCCAATTTTTTTTTTTATAATTTTTTGACACTAGTGATGTCACGACCCGATTCGACGGGGACGGATCCCGCCCAAACCGGATCGCGACCAGCCTAAACAAACTAACCAGGATCTGGTTTGGGAATTGGTTTCGGAACTGAATCTTCCAAATAATTCTCAAAACGGTCAGACAAACACAGAACAACAGAGCTACTATAAATCACCAAATACAGCGGAACAAAACATCTATCTTGTCTTTTCCTCAAATACAATCATCTACAAATACAGTGCATGGCTTTTGAACAGAAAGAAAGACAGAACAGAAAAGTCATGACTGTACAAAAATCAAAAGGTACAACAAATACCTATACGAATCAGACTCAGAAATCTACTCCTGGACTTCCTTCCCTTTCCCAGAACCTGAAAACCACCAGAAAACAAGAGTGAGCTCAACAGCTCAGCAAAGCAACAAACCTCCAATCAAAACTTTCAGAATTCAAAACCAAACTCATCAGACAGAAATCAGATCAGAAATCGGAATAGAATCGTACAGATTGTCAAACCGGACATATCAGAAAGAAACAGAATGGAATCAGAACAGATACGAACAGATATCAAATCAGAATCAGAGTCGTACGGATTCAGAGTACAAACAGAACATAATAAATCAACAGAGTCAGAATTATACAGAGTTGTACGGAACAGAAATCGTATCAGAAACAGGACAGAATCAGACATATCACATTAACAAAATCAGAAATCAGAATTGCTTACCGAACAGATACTGAATTCGAAATCATATCAAATTAGATATCAGACAGATCAAATCATATCGTACGGAACTTATTATCGCTTACAGAACGGATACAGAAAGCAGAGTCAGATCAAATTAGATATCAGATATCAGATATATATTTAATAGCTAAATTCCCTGACACTGACTGAATCTCTTTGGATTCAGGCCCCTTATAACTCCCTTTGTGCTCACGGCACCAGAACAGATGTGCTTACAGCACCAGAACAGATTTCATCGGATCCGGAACAGAACAGATATCAGATTTTCAGATTTGAGCTCATTTCAGATTTCCCTGACACTTACTGAATCTCATAGGATCCAGGCCCCTTATAACTCCCTTTTTATAGCACATACAGATATCATATCAATTCAGAAGAAATCCGGGCAAATCAGAAATCAGACAAAAAATCGGGCAGCACAACGGCAGTAGACGGAATTTACACAAAATTTCCTGCAAAGAAAATTTACCAAATTCGCACAGAACATAGATAATCATATTCCAGAACATTTATTCTACTGCACAGAGAATTTACGGATTCACAGAAAAATGAAATCAACTGAAAACGCTGCCGAATCAAAAATACCCGGACAAAAATCTTCGGAAAATAACCAAAAACTGCACACTCGGCACTTCAACAATATACAGAAAGTTACGCGGTAAAAAACTGAATCAATCAAAAGTTACGGACGAAAATCGGTAACGGAAACGAAATCCGGACAGAAAATACCGCCAAACTCGACGGTTCTGAAAATTGAGAAAGGCGGAATGTGCCTTACCTTGCGTACAGCAAAATCCTCAACAGTCTCGACGAACGAAAACGGACCCGCGGCTTCCCGAAATCAACTTTTCCTTTTCTCTTTTTCTTCCTCTCTCCTCGGATCAAAATCTGATATTTTATAAAATTTTTCTCTCTCCTCAAAATATCTCATTTCCCTTAAGAAATGCTCAGATCGTCCTGGACGATCGCACTTCGTCCCGGACGATGTGTGCTCTAGAAAATCCTCGTCCAGACGAAATTTTCATCATCGTCCCTGGCGACAGGTCCTCGGGAGAATTTTCGTCCAGACGATCCAAATTTCGTCCCGACGAATCATACAACCAAAACTGATTTTCTGCACAACCTGTACCGATCGTCCCGGACGATCCAACTTCGTCCCGGACGAACCTGGAGCAGAACTTATATTACAAGTGAAATTTTTTAAGAAATCAACACCTATCAGTCCAAGAGGGAACTAATAGGTATCCATTTTGCAAATCGATTTGACTAAACTCCTTTAAATCTTCATAGCTAATTTATGAATATTTTTTTTAGTATTTTTTGGATTCTTGTATTTGAAGATATAATAATTTAGACGAATTTTATATTAAAATTAAGATTTAATAGTTAGAATAATAGTATTTTATTATAATTTTTTTTTACTAATGAACATAAATTCTTATTAATTCCATTTTGCCTTTTGATTTAGTTAACATAGAGCTTGGGGAGAAAATTAGAGAAAAAAGAGAGCAGAAAGAAATTTAAAGCCCAATTTTGGGCAACTTCGAGTCATTTTTGTATGTCGGTTCAATTAAAAATTTTTCTCATCTCAAAGTAAGTCACATTATGCCCATATCAATTTTAAAAAATATATAATTTTTAGCAAAATTTTTATTAAAATTTTATTTCCGTTAGCAAAAAAAGTGAATAACTTTATACTGGTAAAACTGTCACCTCGTAACTTTTTATACGTTATAGAGATTAGGATTATATACATTTTAAATATTTTTTAAAAATTTTATAATAAGTGTTTTTTAAATTTGTTAGATTTTTATTGAATAGAAAACTATCTGGATGTTAAAAAATAGAGGTGTAATACAATAAAAGTTTTAAAAAATTATTTTTCACAATCCCTGATAATTTGATAAATATTTAAAAATATATATTTTTTGTAATAAAAATTTTTGTTGTCTACCGTTATACAATACTATACAATTATGACACTTGCTTAATTACTCTTTAATTTTTATAATGTGATAATATATATACATATATGATATCTGCTAGAAGTTATAAGGGGTCATAATCTTCTAAGATTTTGTCTTTATTAGAGAATTATTGAGAGTTATAAGAGACTAGAATTCTTTGAGATTTTATCTAAGATCACAAATATATGTGATATATCCTGGTGCTATAAACATAAAAAGAGAGTTATAAGGGATCAAAATCTTTTGAGGTTCTATCTGGGTTCGAGAAATGTGATATAAACTATTATATAATATGAATTTCAATTTATTTATTTATTTAGCATTATTATTTAAATCATGGAATAACTATTATGCATTTATTACATCACTCAATATAGTGATCTATTTAAACTACACTATTTTTAAATATTCAATAAAATATTTAATAAAAGAATATTTAAAAATTTTGATTTATTTGTGTGGAATACTGAGCCGTTATAGCTCATTATGATTTTGCTTTTAATTTTTAAGATCTGAAAAAGGGAAGGAGATTATGGATTAGTAGTTCATGATCAGATCTGAAGTCATAGGTATTTCTTTATTTTAATTTTTATATAGTCATGACGTTCAGTTATGTAGCTCAATAAGTAGCTACGTACTATAGTGTAGATACATATTTTGATGAAATAGAAGAAATCTGGTTGATGAATTTATTTTCAGTATTTGAATGTTTTTGTAACTCTACAATTTATACTTTATTTTAATAAATATTGGCAGAAATTAATTAGATATTGAGATTTGTCTGTCATAGCTCAATGCGATAGGACATATCCTAGTCGGGTTAGATTGTAATATTAGATGCTTAGGATGGCGAACGATATATGTATAAGTTAACTAAACAAAGGGATATGAGTAGTAGGGTCTTAGCTCAAGTGAAGTGTATTATGTATGAAGATCAAAAAGTTCTTTTAATAAAAGAAGATATTCAACAAATGTGAATGAGATACTTTGCTAAATTTTTTTAATGAAGATTATGAGAATGTAATTTACTTTAATAACCTTAACTCTCTAAATAAAAATAAAGATTTCTATTTTTATCAACATATTAATAAAATTGAAATTAAAGAGACTATAAAGAAAATGAAGTGTGAAAAAAATTGTTGGACCTGATGATATTCCAATAGAGGTGTGGAAAATCTTAAGAGATGAAAGAATTTATTGGCTTTCTAAACTTTTTAATATTATTTTGCGTACTAAAAGGAATCCATATAAGTGGAGAATTAATGTGTTCTTCTTAAATTTAAAAATATATGTGATGCACAAGATTGTGAGAATTATAAAAGAATTAAGTTAATGTGTCATACTTTAAAACTATGAAGGAGAGAGTTATGGAGTATAAGCTGCGGCATGACACTAATGTTCCTCAAAATCAATTTGGATTCATGTCAAGTAAGTCTACTATGGAAGCTATACATTTATTGAGAGATTTGATGGAGAAGTATAGAGAGAATAGGAGGATCTACATAGGTTTTTTTTTATTTATTTAGATATAGCATATGATAAAGTTCCAAGAGAAGTGCTATGGAGAGTGTTAAATAAGAAAGGGTTAATAATGCTTATATTCAAGTCATTAAGGATATGTATGTAGGAGCTGTTACTTGTGTTTAAATACAAGGTGGTTTGACTAAGTATTTTCTTATTTCAGTTGGATTACATTAAGGATCAGCCTTAAGCCCATATCTTTTTGCTTTAATTATGGACATTCTCACTAGACATTTACAAGAGGTTGTACCCTGATGTATTTTTTTTGCTGATGATGTTCTTCTTGTTAATAAGCCTAGAGAGGGAGTTTAAAGTAAACTTGAATAATGGAGGTCAACCTTAGAGTCTAAAGGCTTTCAATTTAGTAGATCTAAAATTGAATATATGGAGTGTAATTTTAGTAATAATAGATCTAGTGGGGGTATTGTGACTTTGGGTGATCAAGTCATTGATAAGAGCACAAGTTTTATATATATTGGGTTTATTGTTCAGAGTGATGATAAAATAGATGATGATATTATTAATAGAATTCAAATTGGATGGTTGAAGTGGAGGAATGCATCGAGCTTGTTGTGTTATAAAAAAGTCTCTCTTAAACTTAAGGAAAAATTCTATAATATGGTAGTGAGACTTACAATGTTTTATGGTGCAGAATCTTGGCCATTAAAAGAGAAACATATTATTAAGTTAAGTTTTGCAGAGATGAGGATGCTTAAGTGGATGAATAACTTTACTTTAGAGACATGCGAAATGAACATATAAATGAAAAGGTTGGAGTAGCTCCAGTTGAAAATAAGATTAGAGAGAGTCGCCTTACATGGTTTGGTCATATAAAACGGTAGCCTTCTGATGACTCGCTTAGAAAAGTAGATGTATTAGATTTGACTTATGTTAAGAAAGGTAGAGGAAGACCAAAAAAGAGTTGGTTATAAAATATTATAAATGACATTTCTTTATTAGATTCAGTGAGAATTTGATTCATAACATGATATAATGAAGAAAAATGATTCATGTAGCCTACTCCACATAGTAGGATAAATATTTATTGTTGTTGTTGTTGTAGAGTTATGATTATTATCTCATGTCATTTTTTTTAAAAAAATTGTGAATTCTTCTCCTATGCTCCTTTTTTTTCTTCTATATTTTTTCCATTTAAATTTGAGTAAGTCTTGCTTTATATGTTGTTGCCTATTTTCATCATTATTTTTTCATAACTATTCTTTAAAAGAATAAAATATTATTGATATGTAACCAAAAAATTATCATGATCAGACACGAATCTTGAGGCAAAATCAGGTTTGGAGCTTAAAAAATTAAATCCGAGACCATCAAAATTTCGATTTCAGCAAACTTACAGTTGAATTGAGCATCTTAGAAATACGAACCCAACGACACCAAATTCAACTCAATCCAAGCCCAAACTAGTCCAAACAAAGACCCGAAGCCCATTTGGAAGTTTCAATCCATAATTTGGATTACCAAACAGTTACAAAATATGGCATGTTTATAATTGAATCGAGCGGCTCGACGAAACGAATCCAATGAGCCTAAGATCATTGAATTATGGTATCCTTAGAGCCTTTAAATGCCTAATAAACGGTCCCTAATCAAGGGATTCAACATCGGCCGTCCATTCAAACCACTCCTAATTTGCCCTTGATCTTCCTCCTATTTACTAGTCATGCCACTCTCAGAAAATTATAAATAGCCCATCATTTCTCTTAAGAGGGGGGGGGGGGGGCAAGCAAGAAGAGAAGAGAAGGAAGAAAAGGAAGAAGAACCTCCTCGACCACCACTGGAGTTCCAACCAGAGTCTCAAGTGACGCTCGAATTCCCCCCCGATCTCCAAGTGATGCTAGAATTCTGCCCCACTTCCAAGTGACGTTGGAATTCTGCCCGATCTCCATGTGACACCGGAATTCTGTCCGACCTCCAAGTGACTCTGGAATTCTGCCCGACCACCCAACATCGTCGGATCTCTGATTCTTGTTTGTAACTGCATTTCAACCCAAGACTTGAATATTGTAATTTGATTGTCCTAAATTTTAGAGACAAATCAGTCATTTGTATTCCCATAAAATACTAGTGAAAACTTTTCAGCTGGGCAAGACTCCGTTGTTTTTCATCTTTCATGGGTTTTCCATGTTAAAACTCTGGTATTTTATTTTTATTTTGTTTGTGTGTGTTGAAAATTCCATGCAGCACTAAGACAAAAAACTCTACTTCTATCACCATGTATATTCTAGCCCGCAAAAAATTTATATTTTTATGGATTTTTCCTTGATCTTGTTTAGATATATATTCTTTTTGAGAGTCACATCTTTTATTTTCTTTTTGTTAATATCTTCATGCCCGCAGCCTACGCAATTATATCATGTCAACTTTCGGCAAATAAGTTTTTTTTTATTTTTTTAGTTCCTTCAAAAATTGCTTTGCCGATGTGACATTGAGTTCATAAGTTCATTCTATTAAATACAACACAGGTAATATTTTACTTTTACGGATAAAAAATTGTAATATTCTGACTATAATTAATCTGTATAAAAGTTAAAACTTTTTATTATAAGGTAAATAAATTATACAAATTAATTAGTTATTTAAAGGTTTTACTCTTCTTAAAATAAAATCAGTAATTTAAATTTATTATGATTAAATTTAATTAAAAAAGCTTATCCTAATTTTTCTCCATGGCCTTTACTCGGCTAATATAAATCCCCCATTAAAATGGAGATTTTGGATATTTTTTATTAGACAATGATATGAGGAAATACAAATTTTTTTTATTTGATCAAATAAATTGTTAATATATAAAAGTTGAATCGAAAGTAATTTTCATTTTTTTATTGATAAGAAATTAAGTGATATTATTATTATTATTTATTTGAAAGAATAATCAACATATATATAAGAATCAAATATTACCATAATATAATTGATACGGCATCACAAAATTAGATTGATCCGGCACGAATCTCGAGGCAAAAGTTAGTAGGAAAGTTCAAAAATTAATTCCGGGAGCACCCAAACTCCGATTTCAGCGAGCTTATAGTCAAACTGAGCATCTCGGAAATACGAACCCAACGACACCAAGATCAACCCAATCCGAGCCCAAATGAGTCCGAATCAAGGACCCGAAGCGCTGTTGGAAAGTTCAAACAGCAATTTGAGTTACCAAACGGTCTTCGATTTTAACGAGCTTATACTCGAATCGAGTGGCTCGATGAGACAAATCCAACGAGCTCAAGATCACCAAATTCCGACATCATAAAGGCCTCCAAATGTCCAACGAATGGTGAACGATCGAAGGGTTCAACATCGGCCGTCCATTCAAACCACTCCCTATTCGCCAACGATCTCACACCTATTTACGAGCTATGCCACTCCAGAAAAACTATAAATAGAGCCCTCATTCTACACAAAGGGAAAAAAAAGTAAAGAGAGAGAAGAAGAAGAGAAGAAGAGGAGAAAGGGGAAAAGGAGAATCCTCTCCTTCTCGACCACCGCCGGAGCTCTTTCCGCCGCTTGAAGACGCCGGAACTCTGCACGATTTTCGGCAAACGCCGGGAATTTGCAGAACTTTGTAAACTTGCTTGAAGAAACGAATTGTAATCTGATTGCCCCGACTTGTGGGACGAATCAGTCATTTATAATTTGCAAAACACTAGTGGAATTTTTCAACCGGGCGAGGCCCAGTGGTTTTTTTCCCTTTTTGGGTTTTCCACGTAAAAATTCTGGGGTTCGTATCCTCTTTTCTGTTTGTGTGCTGAATACTCGTACAACGTACAACGCTTGAACGCGAATTTACAAACTATACCGCCGCATATATTATTATTATTCTTTCTCCAATATTATCTCAGCTTTTTGACACATTAAGCTCAAGTAAACAATCAAAAATAGAAATACATTTACCCAAAAATAATACATTTTTGTTATTTTTTTTATTTTTAAATTACATTAAATCAAACCATCAAGATGTAATTATGAGGTATATATCAACATAGTCAATGAAATCACATCGAACGCATGTTTCATATGCACCACTGATGTTTAATTTGGACGGTGCTGATGTGTTCATGAAAAGGGGCGGCTGCTTTATTAGCATTCCCTTGGAAATCGATAACTTCAAATATTTTTTTATCCATCATTAATAATTTATAATGATTAAAAATTTAAATTGATTTTTTAATTACTTTGAATTTAGTCAATCAAATTTATTGATGAAAACTATAAAATGAAAGATGCATGATTAAAAATAATTTATTTTTTAAAGCATTCGTCTAATTCTCTATCTCAATACTTTTTTTTTTGTTATATATACATATATACATATATATATATATATATATATATATATATATATATATAATATATATATAAATCTATATATATATTTATCTCTTAAATTCATCAAAGTGAAGCATGAATCTCAGTTCAAAATTTGAATTAGAAACTACTGGAATCAAATTTTGGATCATGAGGTCATCCATACAGCTGCACTCACCACTAACATGTCATGCAATTGCCACCCCCAACCAAAATTATCTTATTACTACCATCATGCCACTCCCATCCTATCACCTTTATTGATCTTTCGTTGTCCAACAACCATTATTGGGTTGCTACCCCTTGATTGTAAAATCCCTCCAGATTTCAAGATTTTTGGTGCACTTAGTATGTACGAATCGTCTGTAATATATATTGAGCTTAAAAAGTCCAGCAGTTCACCAAAAGCCTACAACATAAATCAAAGCACGATATGGAAGCAAGATGCATGTCAATCAGTCAAATCATTACTGTCACTTACACATGATCATTGAGTCAATGCAGAATATAAATAAATGCATAAACAGTAATTAGTTTAGAAACGGTAGTCAAGTTCAGGTTCACACACACGGTTCGTACAGACTAACTGCACAAAAAAATCTTAAAATCTGGAGGGATTTTCCATTGATCACCACATCAAATCATTGTCTAACCACCAACAATTCCTCATGTACGATTATCACCAATGTTGATTCATGTTATTGCCTATAAGGCTAATATACGTCATTGACACAAATAATGATGTCTACTAACTTCATCGCCCCTTATTATCATCAACATTGACGCATGCAATTGCCAATTGGCTTATGCACACAATCAAAACCAACATCAACTCGTGCTGACTTTGTCGCTTGATCGCTTGCACCACCAGAGTTGATACATGCCTATTAGGTTGTACACCAATGACAATTAATATATGATGCCGTCGACTTTGTCGCCCATCCTCCTCAACACTAACATTGATATATATATCATTGCTTATAAGAATGATAGAATACATCAACATTAATACTAATGCTCTTTGACTTTATTGCTCGCCATCAATCAAAATATAATGAACTCCACCACTTATAAGTAGATGCACATTGTCAACACTAATGTTGATGCCCCCCATCACTACCACATGTAGCAGCTATAAAATTCTGATGAACACTGTTGACTCCAACACTGATGGATCATCGACTTGACTACCTATATTGACACACACACAACAACACAATCATCAAAGAATGTCATCGCTTAGGGGTGTAAGTGAGACGAGCTAATCAATTTTTCGAGCTTCTGATCGAGCAAAATTTTGAGTTCGTTGGATTATCAAGGTCGAGTTCGACTTAGATGATGCTTGGCTCAATTACTCATTGAGTTGCTCTATTAAATGCGGAAGACAGAAGGCAAACTGGTGGAAGGAGAAAGCCAAAAAAATTATGGAAGGCGCATCAGCGTGTGCGAACCACGAAAGATGGAAGTGTGGCGGTCTTTATCTACAAGCCGCGAAAGACGGAAGCTCGGGAGAAAGATGAAGCTTGGGTGTCTGCGTGTGTACAAGATGAATCACGGGCGTTTGCATATGCAAACCGCGAAAGACAGAAAATGGACTGGCAAATCGTAGACAGCTCGCGAGCTTGTTTTCAGCGGCACAAGCTACCTCAAGCTCGACTCAAGGTCGACTTACTTTAAGAATCAAGCGCGCGTGCGTGTCTATATCTTTAAAAATTATGCATATTTATAATATTATTATATTATTTTGAATGAAATAAGATGTGCAAAATATGTTGTTTAATAATATTTTGCATAGGAAATTATTTCAAATGACATTTAACTTGCTATTCATTCTTTTATGAATTAAAATTAAAATTAATTATGATTACTTCATCTTTGTTAATCATCTTATCAAAATATTTAATTTTATAGCATAAATTAATAAATATTCTTCAGATACTTCTACAAAATCACTAGGAAAATGATGTTAACTTGGGGCATCTTAGTTGTAGCTATATAAAAAGAACTAATTAAAACTAAATGGATAGGGGAAAGAGCTCTCAATTTTTTTGTCATTGAGCTCTTCTTTGATAGTAAATTAGTGTCCCAGTATATTTAACATTATCGGGAACTAACATTTAAATGTTGGAGAGATTCTCTTCTTTGAGCAAGCTATTAAGCCCTAGATTCTATCGAATGTGTTTCATCTATTGTATTGGTTATCTCACCAAAAGTATCGAGCTAGAGAGCATTACAAGTTGGAGAAAGCAAGTTGACCTAAAGAAGCTATAGAACAAGGACCCATCAAAAGCATATTGTCCTTTTGAAAGTAGTGGTGAGTCCTCAATTCATAATAGATCACTAGTGATGAAAATCTCAAGAAGAAATTTCAAGCTAGTACTTATTCGCCACACCGCTTTTCTGTCACTTAACCTCCTATTGCAAAAAAATAGTAACCCTTAAGTTTCATTGTTATTAATTTCTTATTTTATATACATCTTATTATTTTATTCTAATATGAACCACAAGGAACTATTTTGTCTTTCCCTTGACTCGAAGAAGCCCTGGAATATGCTTATGGTGCAAATTTCAAATTCGTAGCCATTTGTGCCTTCTTTGGCATAGGATATGCAAATCGATAATCTTTTGTTGTATCTTTCATGGAGGACTTACTTTGAATGCCCAATAGATAATTATGAGCATCCCCAATAGCTCAAAAGACATGTTGAGAACGAAGTTGCATAGAAAGCAAAGGCACACTTGACGAAAGTTAGTAATCAAAAGTTATCACTCACTTGAAAGGATGATACAAATGGCCTCTTTATTTCTTTGTAAGGTTAATATTTGTTTGAGTGTAAAATCCCAAAAAACTTCTTAAAATAAACATATAAAAGCCATAGTGCTATCTTGCCTCACCATACTATTTAACCTATTTTTTTTTAAAAGGATATAAACATATTGATGCAATATAGAGATCATTAAAATTTTATATACTTATATATATATATATATATATATATATATATATATATATATATATATATATATATCTTGCCTAAAATTGCAAAATGAACCTATTTTAATTTAAGCACTACAATTTCTTATATTAATATAGAAGTAATATCAATTCATATGACATTATTTCACAAAGAAATAATTATAACCCAAAGACAAAATTGCTCTGCCTCTACCGGCTCGACCAATCAGTTATCGAAGCGCGTGAGGTCGGATATCGCCTCGTAATTGCTTCGCGATTAAGCTAAACACGTCTAAGGAAATTTATTTTAAGAAACCAGAAATCAAATAAATGAATTGTTTTTAAATAATTGGAAAAGGACAAAAAATTCTTATTTGAATGCA